>JAPQLA010000016.1:1521779-1535996 GCA_029822935.1 Naso vlamingii
CTGCATGCACAGTGGAAAGAATGGGATCTATCTTCTCACCCGGAACTCAGGACGGAGG
This sequence comes from Naso vlamingii, assembly GCA_029822935.1. NCBI lineage: Eukaryota > Metazoa > Chordata > Actinopteri > Acanthuriformes > Acanthuridae > Naso > Naso vlamingii. The sequence goes on from JAPQLA010000016.1 coordinate 1,521,838, forward strand.
CAAATAAAAAGAAAGAAAGTTGGCACATCCCTTTAAGATAGCTGATGGTAGCAGTTTTTCAGGGGCCATTTAAAGAATTAAACAAAAAATAGGGGTGTAACAATATGTTTTAGCAAAGATATGATGTGTATCACAATACATGGGTGGTGATACAATACAAGAACAATAAAGACTCATTCACAGCGATACAATAAGATTCGATTCAATGACTAGACATCGATATCGATTGTAACTTTTATTGCCAAAAATACAGGAAAAGTAAATGCCTGTTTCTGTGCAGTGGTAGAGGAGGTGAAACACTGGAAAAGCTTGATACACTGAACTACGCAAACATTCACTTCAAGGCCTCTATTCAGTCTGTGCGGAGAGCAAACGCTGACTGAAAATCTCTCATTCTCATGATGATGATCTGCCATTATCTGAAGCGACACTGCTGACATTATACGCATGCCCAGAACGTCGGAGAATGAGCTAAAGTATCCTTTACAACTATTTACCGTTATAAGTGTGAAAAATACATCAGCATACCAAATTCGATGTGCTAAATACAGTGCACTGATTCTTAATATCTTTACAATAGACTGTTGCCTTAAAAAACAAATTTAGATCAATATAAGTCACACTAGAAGGATGATTTACCATTTACCTATCGATGTAGTTTCATGGTAGGAATACAAATCGATGCATTGATACATTGATGTATTGTTACACCCCTGAAAAAAAACTGATTTGCTGAAAAGATGGGCTCCAAGATTTATACAGGGGTGCTCGAAGATAATGAATCTTGTATTCCTTCTCAGGACAGTGAAAGACTGCAGCACATTCCAGCATGCACTGAGAGGAAGGCAGGAGTTACAAATGCACAGACACCTTCAGTCCATCTCAGAGCTTACAAAGATGGACACAGGACTCCACTAATGGCAGTTTAGAGTGAAGTTTTGATTCAAGAGCACATGATGGATTTGAACATGTCACATCCACTATCTTTGCCCTTGCTGTGCTGATGAAAGCCCAGTGGCAGATGGAAAACCGATCTCATGGCAGCGGCTAGTTGGTAGTACTATCATATCATCTCTAAAATTACAGCTCATTTTCTGTATCGAGTGTTGTGCTGCACTTGAGAACCTTGCACTGGAGTGTGTGTTTGGACATTTCTGCTGCTGCTGCTGCTGTAGAGTTAGATTAAAAAACAAACTCAGTGATTCTGTTCAGCTCCTGATTGTGGTTCATGATAGCAAGCTGGAGTCTTTGTTTGGGGCAGAAAGAATTAAGTTGCTAAAGGTAAAACGCACCTGAGACCCACAGTTTCTTTGTGACAATGAAGTGCAACAAATATTATTTCTAATATTAACAAAAACAGTAATAGTGGCTTGGCTTTAATTTATATTGGTCTAGCACAGGCCTGTATCCTAAAGTAAAAGACTCTCCCTCTAATTATGAAGATGAATTCATAAAGTAAACATCAGAACTACTGAAGTGGCATGGGTTTAAATGTTTTGGCTATGCTCCTCAGTGACGGTTTCAGATGAAATTTTGCAGAAGATGCTTAAGAGTGAAAGTAGTGAATAAAATCTGGTAGAGCAGGGAGAGAGCAGCATGAGAATATAATGTTTTATGTGGATAGGATGTTCTGGGATGGAGGTCTTAAGCTTTGAAGTTGCTTTCCCATAATGCAATGCTGTTCTGGATGTGTGCAAAACACTACAATTTGTGTCTCGTACATTTAACTATATGAAACAAGTTCTGGGCAAAAAGTAAAGGATACGAAGTGATAACAAGTTAAATTAAAGAACCAACACAAATTAAGTAAAATTTGCTATTTCATTTTAAGTAAACACAGAGTTTGGATTTACAGTGTGTCGCAAATTAGAATATCTCTGTTGCTGGGTGGCAGCAGCAATGGCCTGTTACTGAAAAAGCCTTTTTCCCTCTCAGCTCTCAGAGAGATCCCTGCAAAGGAACAGAAGACATGACACAACTAATTTAACAGGCTGAGTCGTATTCCTTGTGATGAGTAAACTGATCCTCATGTGTAAACTCAGCAGAGCGGCTGTTTAAGTGTCTGAATGAGTCTCTATTAGCTGCTAAAGAAGACGTCTCGCTGTTCCCTAAGACACAGATAGCTTTTACAACTTTTAATGACTTCTCCGAGCTGCACACGTTATATAACATATGTGTGATGTAAATGTTAATAATAAGCATATATTTATGTCTGCTGTTATGGAGACAAACTGAAGGCTGTGACTGGGGCTAATTACAGCAGTGGAGGTTGTAGGAGAGGACGTGTGTATTTATCAGTGCACTATCCTCGTTAACAACTTATGCTGCCTTCATAATCCTTTTTGACTAATGGCCTGACATGATTAACCGCCTGCTGTTAATGTGGACTCCAGAAGTAACTGTATCCCCACAAGACCTGCAGTCACCAGGTCCTCTCTTTAAAATAGTACACTAAATATATCCTGTTTGTGGAGCTGGCTTTACAGTAATTCAGCTCCGGTCGATGTTGGGAGTGAAAACTGTGGTTCTAATACAGACAGCCTGAGTTTCAACAGTGCTAAAAACTTGTTTAGGAGAGCAAATGTAAAGATAAACAAGTTTGGAAGTAGTTTTATACCAGACTCCCTTACATAACTCTTAAATATTACTGAGACTGAGACTCCATTGACAGGGCAGTTGAGTAATCAATTTCTGAGTTTATTCTCTCCAATGTAACACAAATCTGAGGTTTTTTAATAGGCTTAAACAGCAAGAAGCTGCTTTAATAATGTGTTATTTTAACCATGTCTGAGTGAAATAAACTGGAAAGCAGAAGATTTCATTTCTTCCGCAAATGTAACTGTGCAATTTTGAAACTTTTTTGTTCATAGATTGCTATTGGACAGAGTGATATAATATCAGATATTGATTGGAGCAGGGCCAGATTAACTTGTTTGAAGGCCTAGGGGCAAATTGAGCTGCGAGCCACTGATGCAGACTCTAATCTAGTATTGGAACGCTCAGTCTTACTTAAAGGGTACTCTGGAGTTTTTGACATAGGGCCTCATTTTCGACTTCTCCAGTCCTATCCCTATTGGTAGTCGTCATATTTGACTTGCTTTGGATGCACTGTGGAGTGTTCAATCAGTTTGATAGTGGCTACTGTTGGCTTGCAACTGGTGCCACTGACTTGCATTAACATTAGCATTTGCAGCTAAATGACAAGCCGTACAAGCTGCGTACTGCATCAAATGATGCTCGTGTTGTCACAGGTTCAAATTTACTCTCTTTCTACAGTTTACACTCCATTAAAAAAAAAAAAAACATTATTGATCATGATGCCAGAAACTGCTCAGTTTTTCCAGTTGATAAGGGTTGAACTAAGGTCAGTCTCCAATCCAAACCATTATACCTGCATTCTGCAGGTTCACAAAATAAAATTTTGTTTAAATGTCAAAACTGTGAGAGTATGTACGGCCTCAGTGTCAGCAGGCAGACATGACCACTTGGGAAAATATATTAGGTTACACACCATGACTAAAATGAAGCCCAGAGTAGCTGTACTTTTAAAATCATAGATGATAAATGTTCTCTGCATGATTGTTTTCAGCATTCCTGTCAGCTCTGTTCGTGTAGCATATAGGTTGACTATACTCATACTGCAGTCTTTGACACAAGTGGTGCAGAGTTTCATCCAGTGAAGCTCTGGTTTCCCTCCCAGCTCCTACTGTATTACGCTGCTGGCAGGAGGTGAAACAGAAGTTTTGTTGCCTACCAACAGCAGACATCACAACCCTCTTCATAGCCTGGTGGTGAGTTCAGGGTCCCTGCCAGCCAACCATCCGCATGCCAAGTTATTCATACCAATTAGACTGGACTCCTTGACGCTGCCGGACTTCCACTGTACTGTTGGCTGTAGTGATGGTTCCAGTCAGTTAAGAACCAGTTTCTCATCCTGTTGACACAGATATTTGTTTTTATTCCTAAATTTCATTTTTAACCTAATTTTAAAACAGCCCATATGTAGCCGATAGCATAGGTTTTTTGTTTGTAGGAAAACTAGAAGCTACAGATTAAAACTGTTGAGGTTAAAGTTGCACCAACAAGAATTTTATATTAATGAAGAATGACTCTGTGTACAGTGAATGTGAACCTTAAATTTTAGCCTGTTCCAATTGAAATCCCAATTTTGCATTTGTTTTTCTGAGAATGGTTGATTTTAAGGATTTTTTTTTTAAATCTAAGAAAGCTGTATATGGATTTATGGTTTTCTAGGTTTCCAAATAAGTTTTAGTTTACTTTCCTTTATGTAATTATTGAAATATTACATAGGCGTTTTTCAGTGAAAAAGTGGTGTATCCTGTTTCTTAAGATTAATGTTTACCAAATATAGATGACCAAAAAGTTTCAGGGCATAAATAGAAAGGTAAATAAATCAAAACAGAGGCTATTAAATCAAGAGATTTTTTTGTTGTTCAAAAACATTGTGAACAATCAAAGCAGACATTGCAGATGATTAAAAGAAAACATCTCCAGAAATAATAGAAATATAAATTATGCAACAAAATATAAATATTGAAAATTATCTTCACCAACTGTATCCAAAATGAGAAGCAAACAACGAGAGGCAGAGGTATCATAAGTATCACATGTGATACCACTGAAAAACTGACTAACTCCCCTGACATGACTTTTCATTACATTATGCTTTCAAAAGTTATTTAACATTTTTCAACAACAGCATTTTGTGTAGTTGTCTGAGGTTATCTCTAAGTGTTGTTCTGATGAACATGGTAGCTGTTTTTAGCAACAGAGCTCTTCAAAGCCAACTACTTCTCTCAGAACCTGAGTCTAAAAGACGAGTTTTTAACTGCTTAGGGAAAACTCTCACACACTGTTGTCTGTACGTGACTTACATAAGCCAACAAGACCATCAGTGAGAAGTTTGGCTATTTCTGTATATTTTGTCTTCATGACAGCCACCACGTCGCATTAATTATGAAATTCCACAAAATGATTCATAACATGCAGACCAAAAGTGTCTTACAGGCAAATGTCAGTAGTCACCTTCATTCTCCAGTTATAAGAAGGAGGTTTTTCCTTATTTTTGGTTGTATATGTGATGGTCGGCTGAAAGGGACAGGATCAGCAAAAAGAAAAAGAAGTGACCAGAGATACAAAAAATAGAAAATAAATGGACATGCTAGCCAGCTCAAGATCTGTTTGACACAAAACACTGCCACTTTTGTCCACAGGGCTGCCAGAATCAACACAAAATGAAAGTTGCTTGCAGTTGTTTTAAAGTACGGAGCTGGAGAATCCAATTTGAGGAGATATTTGTTAGAAAAACACTTTAAAAAGTAAATATTCCTATTCTATTAATCCTTGACCAAGATCTGATGTACAAGCAGACAGAGTGGCATCTTCTCTCGACACTCATGTTTGACTGAAATACGTAAAAATAATGTCGAGCAAATGGTTCACTAGAGAAATAAACAGGGCGGTGCAGGACACCGACAGGATGTTTGATGAGTGTCCAAGACTTGTCAACTTTTGGAGTCATGTTGGCCGATCTCATGTATTATCCAAATCCTTGTCTGTGTTTCTGTGATGATGACTTTCATTTAAGTCTGCCTCAAAATGAAGGTCAGCTGGATGAACACTGAAACAATTTTCAGTTGCTGTAGTGATTCCTCCTGTTTGTACAGGCTTAAAGATCATTTCTACATGAACTTTCAATGTGCTGTAAGTGTCTGTCCTTTGGATGAGACATTAAACCAAGGTCCTGACACACTGTGGTCATAAAAGGTCCCATGGCACTTGTTGCCGAGTAGGGGGTTCCCCAGTATCCTGGCTTAAGTCCCAACCTGGCTCATTTAATCTGGCCCCCGAATCATCTCATTGAATTGGCTTATTCACTCCTCTCACTGTCCACCTCAAGCTGGTGTGTGGTGAGCGTTCTGGCGCAAAATGGCTGCCGTGTGATGGTGGTTAGTGAGATTCCCCCCTTCACTATAGAGCGTTTTGAGTTTTTAGAAAAGAGCTATATTCATACAATAATAACAATTATTATAAGTAGTAGCAGTAAATAATTGGGACAGAATACACAGGTGAAAAACATTGTGATTTGCAGTATGTGTGTCTGACCGCGTTGTTGTGTTGTCTTATGGGCTTTTATGTACAGGAAAATGAAGGACAAAGTCATTGTTTTGCAAGTCACAGGAAGACCAAGTCTCAAGTCTTTGAACTCCGAAGTTCAAGGTCCTAAACTTTGTGTTTTGACTTCCTGAACAAGAGATGAAGCACTTTTCCCCTAATGTAATGTAAAATGTTAAAACAAAGCCTTCACTTAGGTTTTTTTTTACTTAAAAAGATGGAAGTTGTTGCCTCACCATTTGTTTTGCTTTTTGCAATTTGCTTTTTGTTGACATATTTGTATACACAAACAAAACTTTCTTTGGTATCATTTTAATCTCCGTTATAACATCAGTTCTTTGAGTTTCTCTCCTGAAACTATTGGATACTTTTGAAATGGTTCAAACATGGTTCTGAGAAATTATGTGTTAACTTGCTGGGAATAAATAGTGTTAACGCTAGTTGATTCAGTACATTTAGAGTAGGGAATTGATTCGTGGCACAATAACATTTTTTAATCTTTCGCTTGGGGGGGGGGGGGTAAGATATCAAGAATTTAGGTTACACATGTCTTCAGTACACACAAGTTTTGATAAAACATAAATATTTACTCATCATTTTCTGGTGTATATACAGCTTTCCCCTTGTGTCTGACTAACTCTCCTCAGTTTCAGTAGCCATGGAAGTACATAAGATTTCCTAGACATGTTTAACTTCAAAACTGTCTTAAACCATCAAGTTCAAATTCTCTGTTCAAACCAAAAAAACAAAAATAAATCCTTCCAAGAGTTGACAGTCAAACTAAAAATAACCTATTTATGCTTTTATTGGGCATATTTTATAGGCCCCTAGTGTTCACTGGACCCCAGACCGGCCCCCAGTGGCACAGACTAACCCCCTGCAAGCTTCAGCAGTCAAGCATGCGCAGCAGTTCGCTCCTCATGAGGTCTGTTGTTGCTTACGGTGGTTGTTGTCACTCGGGTGTTTGTCTGGCAGACAGCCCTCATCTGAGGTGTCACAACAGTCTGTATACATTCCCTCCTGTCTGACATAGCTGCAGTTTTCACATTTTACCGTGGAGCCTATGTTTGAGCTTGACATATTTTAAAAGTGATCGAGTGAGCCGTCTGTCTGCACGGAAATGTCACCTGTTCGTCAGGCAGAAACACGGCCGTCAGTGGGTTTCTCATGATCCTGTGTCAACGCCCCACATGCATCAGACCACATTTGAGAAGGTTTGTTGATAAGGATGCTAATCTGATTTTTAGAGCATTTATAAGTACGTTCAGTAATTGGAACTGTTACAGTGTTTTATGCTCCACACTTCAGTATGATATGACTTCATTACTAACAGGAGGGGGGAGAAATTTTCACAACATTTACTGAATGAAGAGCAGTGACAGCGAAATGTAAAATTATCTCATTTCAGGTAAAGTTCCAGCATTCCAAACCACAGAAGTTTTTGCAGCAAAATGTACTTATGAAAAGTAAAATTACTCATTACACAGACTGACCCTGTTCAGAGGATAATTATTAGGCTACATATGCAAGTGAATCTAATTTAAGTTACTTGACGAAAAGTGTCTCCACCAAAATTTTCGAAAGACATTTTTGTAAATATTTAAGTCCTGAAAATCATATTTTCTTCCACCTGGTGGAAAGTAAATATTTACTTTTTTACTTTAAACTAATATGTCTTTCTGTGTCTTGAAACAGTGAAGAGTAGGCAGCTTTTTGCAAACTAACAGTTATTTAAAAAAAAAAACTTGAAACAAGCTAATTTGAAATGAAAAATGGTTAGAATATTTTTACAATTTCATTTGCTCACTTATTTAAAAAAAAGGACTTTAAGGACTTGATTACTTAATAAAAGAAAGTTTTTAGAGTGGAGTAGAAGTTAAAAATGGCAAAAAAATTGAAATAATTTACCAAAATAAAATTATTTCTGGTTACTGTCCACCACAATTTATCAGTGTTCACGTTTTTTTTGGTAGTAGACCAAAATCAAATGACTAAAAGAATCATTTACCTTGTAATTCCATATGACCTACAATCAGGTAAAGTGAGTGGATTTATACATCTTATTATTCATAAATCAAATAGTTTCCTGGTGAGTTTTATTGGGGGCAGCTATTTGGAATGAGTGGGCCTATTAATTGTCATGTTTAATGTAGCCTATTCATTTTGCAGGGAAGTCCTCTCAGCGACCACAAGTGGTCCTTCAACCTCAGCTTGAGAACCATGTGGCCTAGACAGTAGTTAGTTATGTCTCTGGTCCTTTTTAGATACCCGGTTTAAGCTTCATCTTGCGGTGAACTGGAATGCTTGGAGCGTTTCCTGGGCGCGGACCTTTGCGCGCAGCACATCTCTGCCTAAAGGACTGAGGAATCCTGGGGGGGCTCCATCTCTGCCGTTTCTTTTCTGCCAGACACCAAATGTAAACTTAAACCTGCCGGCTGAGCTATGAGGACTGAGCGAGGCTGTGTGGACACACCGGCGGCTCCCCGGGGGGTCAAAGATTTGCTCCAAAAAGTGGCGCAGGGAGTAGAAGATGCCCCAGAGAAGCAGGGCGAAAGCAAATACGTCGATCTGGAGTTAGTGGACGTGACCACGGGGACGGATAAACCCAACAGAGACTGTCGCTTTGGTGAAAGAGACCAAATGTCTGTCGTTATTAACAGCAGCGACTCTGGAGTTCAGCGCGCAACGGAGCAGAATCATGAGCTGGCGATTAAAACCCAGGTTGAAACTCAGGCGAAAGATTATTCTGAAGTTGGAAAACGTGCAGAAGATGTCAAGAAGGGTCCATCCGATCCGCTGTCGTCAACAGATCGTCAGTGTCTTGAAGCAAAGTCGGAGATTTGCCTCAAATCGGGAGACAAAGGCAAGCGCATCATAACGCAGCCCGAGGTCCCACCAAAAGAAGACAACGAAAACCTACCAAGAGATGAAGAAACACATTCCAGTGATAATCACTGGAGCGGGAGAAGTGAGTCGGATGATTATGAGGATGATGATGATGTAAGTTTGGTGCTTTCCGACGACTGCGTCCCGTGCGTAACGGAGGACGAGTCCCATTATATTACCACACACGAGATCCAGCTCTCGGAACTTTCTGATCATGAGGGGGACTATGACCTCGGGGTGGGCTCCTCCACCAGCTGGGACATCGAGGATGACAACCAGGTTTACTCTTTTGTCGATTATGCGTCTTTTGACGGAGATGGAGCGGCGGGGGAGAGGGGGGACGGCCGCCAGCCTCGCTCTCAGGGCGCAACAGCAGTCAGCACTCTGCTGCAAAGTGATCTGTGCGAAGCGGCCAAGTGCACCAGCTCAGATGAGAGCTTGTCAAAGCCACAGCAGCAGCAGTGCAGTGGCAACAGTGCTGGACAGATCCACCTGTCAATCAGAACCACTTCTCGAGCTATAAATGACCCCAGCAACATCCAAGAACAGGGAAATATTCTCTATCATGCCAGGCGCTCCGGAGACATGAGCCGCTATGTGTTTAGGGGAGTTGATGGGAAGGCAGAGACGTTGTGTGACAGAGCAAAGTGCTTCATAGCCGCGCCCGGACGCTTACATTTTGGCCGCAAATTGAGGGGAAAAGAGGTCACCGGGTACTCCAGCGGCACGTCCAGCGCTGTTAGCGAGCTGGACGACGCTGACAAGGAGGTGCGAAACCTGACAGCCAAAACTTTCAAAAGCCTGGCTTATCCTTATTTTGATGCTATTAATCTCAGCACCTCCAGTGAATCCTCTGCATCAGAGCATGGGCTAGGGATAAACAGGTGGTCCACGTTTGTCGACCTGAAATATGGCAATATGAATATGTCACAGGGACTGGACCGAAGTGTTGTTTCCCGTCAAAACTCAACGGCATCATTTGAAATAGCTAAAAGTGTAGACAGTAGAGGTTATAAGGGCATTGCACTAGCAAACATCAAACCGCCCACAAGCAAGATCTTTACTCTGAATGCTAATCCCCACAGCGCATCGTCATCTACAAAGAAAATAGAGCTGATGGAGAAATTCAGTCAGGGCCACAGTGGGGTGATTAGGCTCACAGAGACTCTGAATTTTCGTTGCAATGTCAAATCGGGGATGTCTGAGGGAGAAAGACGCACCAACTTTGCACAAAATGCTGCAGGATCACGTTCCACAGATGAAGTTACCAACAGCTTGCCAAGCGGCCAGAGGAGAGGGGCCAGTCAGCCGCCCTCTAAAACCATGGAAGACACACATAAGAGGGCCATATTCGCCTCGAGCCTGATCAAAAATGTGATTTCTAAGAAGATGCAGTTTGAACAGGAGCGCAAGATGGAAAGAGGGGAGATAAGTGAGCCGCACCAGACGCCTTCCCCGTGCTTCGCGCACCAGGACAGTGACTGTCACAGGGGAAAGGGGAGCAGGGAGCTGCACAGACAGAGCTCCAAGTTTTCCGAGAGCAGCTCTGACTTCGCTATAATGTGTGTGGATGAATTAGGGGACATCGTGGACAGCGGCTCATGTGATACGAAGAGCGATTCTCGGAGACAAGACACGACAGCTCCCGTACCAGAAACGAATTTGGACCCCCCAAATGAAGCTGGAATTGATGCTAAAAAAGGCACATTGGAAGCGTCCAAAAGCACGCTGCTTCGCAGCCAAAATAGCGCGTTCAGATGTTGGAAGGACGAGGAGCTAGAGTTTCAAAAGGATCATAAAAACGATCAAACTCGGGAGGAGAAGTCGCCTTCAGCTAACGACAAAGAGGGCGAAAGGGATCAGTACTCGTCGAGCAGCGGCAAACTGACTAAAATGTCACATTTGTTTGTGCCAAGTATCCAACTGCTGTCCACTGACGGAGAAGGCGGACAGCAGCTGCAGAACAGCAATTACACTCCAAGTGGAGACGGAGGGGATATAAAACTGCGCTCTGACAACACTCTGTACATCGCAGATTCCAGGAGCGTGGCTACTTCTAAATCTCCGGAAATAAAAATTAACCTAAGGAGCGTCAGAAACAACAAAACGGAGCCTTATGGCGTGTCCAAACTGCGCGCGCCTAATATAGGCTGTAACGCAGCCAGCCTAATCAGAACAGATGACTTCAAATGCCAAGCGCTGGCAGCGGCGTTGAAGGGTGAGTCCTCCGATAAAGTTCCTCATTTCATGGTAAGAGACATTAGAGATAATAAAGGAAAGCTACAGACGCCCATACACCAAGTGAGAGACGTGCGTAAACTGGTTAAAAGTTCTTATCACTTTGTTTCTTTGGACAACGAAAATAAATCCAACTTTTCCACAGCTGATAGCCATTCAGAGCAAAAGAAGCTTATGCCCTCTCGAAATCCTAATTCGGTGTCCCCTATAGTAATAAAATGTCAGTCTGTCAATACAAATAGTAATGGAAAACTCTCTGGAAATCTTTCTGAGTTAACAAACCGGGAGCCGTTTGACATAGACAGGTCGTCTCCAGAGGGCGCTAAATGTGCCCCACTGCCAAAGGCAGCAGGGAGAGCACCCACAGGGAACTCCACTCTGTCTTCAGATGGAGACATTGGATTGAGAACTGACAACAAAATGGCCTCAAAGAAACAGGAAAAAATATCCGATATCACAGATAAGAAACCAGAATCAAAGATGGCGAACCAGGTGGCTTTGGAAAAACTCCAGGCTGCTGTGAAAACAATGGAGCAGCTGTATGTGTTTGAAAGAAATGAATGGAAGAGAAAGAGCGAGCCACAGCCCATGACAGACAGCCACGTGCTTTCAATGATAGCCAGCGAGGAGCACGGAGGACCTGAGGAGGAAGGAGCGAGAGGGTCCAATGTCGACAAGACGCCAGCAACAGTGGCAGCATCCCCCAGCGCTGACAGTCTGCTGCGGCGAGAGGACAAACTCTTCCAGACTGCCAGCAGTCGTGATGAAAAGCTGCTCGCTAAATCAATTCAAGCCGCCGGCAACACAGGGAACAAAAACAAGTTCAGCCTCAGCTCTAGCCTCCAGGCCTCCTCAACTGCAAAGACTTCACAGCCAAACACGGTCACACAAGCCCCTTTCAGCACCAAAAGCTTTGTCCCAAAGTCTCCCAAACTACCTGCATCCTTAAAAATCAACCAGGCGAAGCAAAGTGGACACGAGGGAGCTGAATCAAAGGAGCCAGAGAGGTCCATGCAGGAGTTCTCGAGCACTTCAGCGGACAATGAGAACTACCTGACCATTCCGGTCAAGTCTCACACCATCAGCAACAAACAAGCCACGCCTGCAGAGAAAACATCAGTGTACACATTTAACACCCAGACACAGCCAACAACACCTACAGCTCACCTGGGCTCAGGCTCCAGGGGGCAGGAAGAACACAACCAGTCCCCTAAACGCTCCAGCATTGTGATGGAGACACGCTCCCCAGAGATCCCCTCTGCCACCATCTACCACTCTTTGCCATTGGGCATGTCAACCAATCAGCCTCAGGTGTACTGTTTCTCCCCAGCAATCACTCCCGCTCCCACCCTGGACCCCTTCCAGGCCACCCAGAGGAAGATGCTTCTGGATCCCACCACTGGAAACTACTACCTGGTGGACACTCCTGTGCAGCCAGCCACCAAGCGCCTCTTTGACCCTGAAACCGGCCAGTATGTAGACGTGCCCATGCCACAGCCTCCTATGACCCCAATGCCCATGCCCATCTCACCTTTGGCGCTCAGCCCGGGAGCATATGGACACACCTACATGATCTGTCCAGGCTTCATGCCAACACCAGCTGTGATTCCAGCCCGGACTCTGGTGCAGTCACAGATGTCGGTGCAGTCAGAGGCCGAGAGTGCCGAGAAAGCCTTATCGCAGCAGGCTGAGGGCATGTACATGGAGAGCCCCTTCTACATGGCCACTGGAAAGTCACCCCAGGTGGCTACTGGGGCTCAGCAGCAGGCCACCGCCAACAGGCCACCACAGGGCTTCAAACAGCCGGTCATCAGCATCACTTCCCAGCAGGGGCCCCGGATCATCGCTCCGCCCTCGTTTGACGGGACCACCATGAGCTTCGTGGTGGAGCACAGATGAACGACAGCTTACCTGGACAGGTGAGTAGCTCTGACTGTGCAACAGTTCATCTTGGTTATTAGGGCCCGACGGATTTATTGGTTGGCCAATATTATCAGCTGATGTTGGGCTGTCGCAGATGAATCAGTATCAGCATATGGTTCACCAATATGCACAGGTATTAAAACCGTTTTTAAGCCTGGAAAAATTGCTTGGACTAGTGATTCAAAATGGTTTAATAGGTAGGTTGTGACTAGGTATTTAATAACTAATGAGTGAAGTGTTTACAGTTTAGTGCACTGAAGTTTGGAATAAAGTTTGTTAAGATGTAAAATATCCTGCTTCCATTACATGTCTTTGTCACAAGTCGTAGATAACCACATTCAGCAGATATTATAAATGTACAATATCAGCCAATAAATATCAAATACCGGAATTTTCTTACTCCCAATTATTTGTATCGGCATCAGCCCAAAAATTCCATATCGGTCGGGCCCTATTTGTTATGTGCAGTAACAAGTTTGAGAGGATCTAAGTAAACCAGAATGATGTGATGTGTCACACTGTGTTAGATTGAGAGTGTTTTAGCGGCTGTACACAAGCCTGTTGGAAGCACAGGTAACATGAAGGTTAAAATCTGAAGTGTCTTTAATGTTAATGAGGACTTTCATACTTTCTAAATGATGCACAGAAGAACTCAATACAGTATATGTTCCTGTTCCTTTTTCTGTTTTTGTTAGTGACTGTATCTATGGTAATAATGTAAAAGCAATTCCAATAGTACAGCTGTTTCCTCTAATTTTAACAGATAGTGCAGTTACTTGAGAAAAGTAGTTGACAATAGCATTTTTTAAATTGCCTGCTGCTTCCACTAATCACTAGTGAAAAAAGCACAAGGATCCTTCACTAATTCAAAAGTGCCAATACCACAATATAAGCAGTACAGGGAAATAACCACATATAATGTAGTGACATCATTAATTTTAGGGCCCGACTGATATATCGCTTTGCTGATATTATCG
>JAPQLA010000016.1:1536096-1547455 GCA_029822935.1 Naso vlamingii
TCATTTTTGATTGGTTCTCTTGTTTGAATTTGCACCATCTCTTGTCTGTCAGTCATATCAGTGTGCACTGCCTCAGGTAGCCTGAGTCTGCCATGCCTGTGAACAGCCAACCAGGTCAAGGCAGGTGGCCTGGTACGCCACCAGTCTGTCAAACTGGTTAGCATGGAGTGCCGTTCTAGCTTGACCTTAAAGTGAAAACAGACCTCAACCCAGTGTGTGAAAGAGGTGTGTCTTTATTCCTGCTCTGTGGGAAGTCTGCTCTTATGTATTAATTTACTTTAAAAAAAAAAAAAAATCTAATTACATTACTATAGCATTAGTTCTGGATCAGAGTTTGATTATAAAATTATGGAGATCCAAAATGTTCTAATGTATATAAATGGATAAGACATTCAGACATAATATTAATAAATGAAGACAAAGTATAGAACATGAATCTGTGAAATAATCCATACTCATTTAAGCTCATTTTTATGAATGTTATTTCATCATGACTACTTTGACAATTGAAGAGTGTATATAAAGTAATTTTTAATTATTCTAACAGTTCAAAATATATTTCACAATGACATTTTACACCGCCAAAGATAAGATAATGAAGCCAAACTTAAATGGACACCTGAAGTGTTCCACATAAAAATAAACATTTTTGAAACTTCTGAATAAATACAGACAAAATAGAAAGAACAGTCATTCTGTGTTGATTATTCAGATGACACAAAGACTTTGTGATCAGAAGTGGCATTATGAAATAAATCAGTTTGTTACTCTGGAAAAAGGATTGCTTGAAACAAGCATATTGGGTCATATTGGTTTATTTAATTTCAATTAACACTTGAACATTGAAAACATTAGAAATATGAAGTGTTGAATTTAAAAGTGTGTTATTTTAAAGTCTCTGTGGCTGCCTTCATCTAACCTCCAAAAAAAAAAGTAAATTAAGGGAATGCCGGCACACTTTCCATGTGAAAGTTTAAGATTGCACTGAGATTCAACTTACACTTTTAAACTTTTTTTTTGTTAGCATTGATAAAGTCATTGAGCATTGAACTAGTAATGAACTGAACAAGGATTCAACATGAAAAAGAGAGAGACACATGACAGTAAACTTTGGAGCTGAGCAACTCCATTGGCAGTAGCACTCAGAAGCCGGTTTGTGAATTCTGATATCACAGCAGTGATAAGGAGAGTTACATAGAAATAGGATGCTTCACGGTGTAGGTGTTTGAATGAGTGTGTGTGGCATGGAGGAGTGTGTGCAGGAGTGAAAGGTCAGGCGATGGCAGCTGTTTTGTTATGTGCATACATGAACTTCTTCAGCTGCTACTGGACCTCAAGAGGCTGCCTGGCAGGTCAGAGTCACAGCGGGGTCACCTGGCTTTTTATAGAACCAGTCATTTAAAGACAGAGGTTCACATGGCCCCTGGTCAGCAATTGCATAAACACAACATGCAACACAGCAGCAGACAGCCTCAGCTGCAGTGCAAGTGGACATTTGGAGTTCCCCTTCTAATTAGAGAATGCCACATACTGGAGGGCTCAGTTGTGTTAATGAAGTGAACAGATATTCTGTAGCCTGATAGTTCAGAGGACAGAGAGATGGGTTTGAGAGAGGACAGAAGTTTAAAAATCCTCCATGAAAACTCGGTGTAAGGAAACTCAATAAATAATGATTTTGTACCTGGAAAACTATTGCTGTGGTGAGATGAACTCTAACATTTGTGACATCAGTGACCTTAGATCACATGCATCTTTTAGATACACCCACTGTTTGTTATAGAAAATGGGGAAATTTAAAGGCAGATATGAGGGAACATGTTGTTGGTTTAGTGATAGTTTAGACCAGAGACTGGGGACCCCCATTGATCCTGGAGGTGGCAAATGACCTGCACGGCTGCGTACGAGCACCACTGGGCCTATGCAAAGACGGGCATCAATACAACACAGAGGGACATAAGATTTTAAGAAAGAATATAACCACAATTTATATAATAATGGGTAAAATGTGCTATTTAAAATTATTAGGGCCCGAGCACTGAAAGCGGAGCGAGGACTTATTGTAACCGAAGGAATTATTATTAACCTAGATAAATGAGTTGTCTTTTTGGTGGCTTTAACACACTCAGAAAACTCATGAAACTTGGCAGACTTGTCAGTCGTGCTCAAAATTTACGTATTTCACTGGTTTTGCAAGTGGGCGCGGCCAAATGGCTCCACAGCACCCCCTAGAAATTTTCAAAATTTCATGAAAAATCAGTGGTTTGACCTATGACAATGAGATTTGGTAGGCATGTAGAGCATGCCAAGATGAACAGATTTGCGCCCTTGGACTTTTTTGCCAGATTGACAGGGAGCCCGCTATTTTGAGTTGAATTTTCAAAACAAGGTCATTTTGGGCGATTTGCAGGCATCGGAATTTAATGAACTCCTCCTAGGAATTTCATCAGATTTTCATGAAAATGGCTGTGCGTACTCTTAACCTCTCCTGACCCTCACTCTGTCAAAACTAAGTAGGAAATGATTTATAGTAAATTATGAATTAAAACAGTTTTTATTCATCAGTAAAAATTATGTTACTAAGTTTAATAAAGTCAAGTCAAACCACAGCTGTAATGGAGACCCAGAATGTCTCAAAATAGCAAATTTAACTATACATTTTTAGCAATGCTAGCAGTGTAGCTGCATGGGTGGCATTGTCAGACTGTTGGATGGTCCACCATTTGGTTCAGAATGAAATTTCTTGACGAAGTTTAAACAAATATACGTTTAAGCAAGCCTACTGCTCATCTTACTGATCTCGATGATCCCTGGACTTCTTGTAGTATAACCATAAGTTGACAGTTTTGTTGTTTAGTGAAATATCTCAATAAAGATTGAATGGACAGATGCCATTCTTCCTCAAAAGGATAAATCCTATGACATTACTGATCCTTTGACTTTTCATCCAGTTTAATTTAAAAAAAAAAGAAAAAAAAAGAATTAATTTTAATTCTTATGCCTGTGTTACTAATGGCATTCCTATTACCCTCAACTGTTGTGAGTCCCAGTTACAAAATGTTTGCAAACTAAGATGCAAAGCCAAGTTGGTGAACATTGTAAATATTGAACCTTTTAAACAGCAGTATGTTGTTATTATTATCAGCATATTAGCATGCTAATGTTGCTATGTAGTTCAAAGCATTACTGAGCCCTAGCACAGTCTCATAGAGCTACTAGCATGGCTGTAGACTCTTAGTCTGGGTAGTAAACTTTTTTTTTTCTATTCTTTTCTCTTCCTTGTCATAAGTAGACATTATTCTGGGCTGTTTTAATGTCTTTCCAGCTTTTTTCTGACGTCCCTTTAATATTTATAATGCCATTGGCAGGGTTCTAGGATCAGACCTTTAGGAAGGCTCAGCCCTCAGTAAGAATTTCATTCACAAACAGTGCCTTAAAAAGTGTTTATTCTGCTAAATCAGTCATTTAATTAAAAAACAAAACAGTAATATTTTTCTACATATGATATTTTAGGCAATATTATTGAAGAATTACTAGTGAACAACAATTCAAGCCATGTTTATGAAGTCTGTCTGTGCTAAGACAAAGACAATATTACTCTGATTGTGTGTGTGTGTGTGTGTATGTATATATATATATATATAGAGAGAGAGAGAGAGAGAGAAAGGGGGAGAGAGATAGACATAGATAGACAGCATGTATGCCTTCCTCAACCCAGTTTACTGTCCTCTGGGCCCACTTCCGGGTGTCTAATGCCTCCCTGATCCAACGGTGGTATTTGTTGTTCTCCTGTCGAATGACACCAAGGTCATTCAACAGGAGAACAGCAGATACCACTGAAGCGGGCCCAGAGGACAGTAAACGGGATGAGGAGGGCATACATGCTGTCTCACACCTGGGATGCAGTCCTCCAAACACTGTTGGACAACAGGGAGTGCAGTCGCCCTACCACCTCAGGTAGGATGACCAAACCTCTATAAATCAGCTGACAGGACAGGTCATGGCAACACCACATGACCTTTCTGAGGAAGACTGCAGAAGTGGCAGGTGAAACATGTCAAGGTACGAGTAAATTAAGTCTGCTTATATGAAAAACCTCAAAAACAGACAAAGATTTATCAGTGAGGAAACCTGTCAGGAGGATCAGAGTGCATCTGGACTGCAAAACAAAGGACAACTGTCATTCTCTGCTCTGGATACTAACAAAAACCTACACACCTACTCCCACACTGTGACTGAGGAGCTGTTTCCCTTCATTAGCACTCTAAATACAATGCCAGGGATGATATCACCGGTAAAAGTCACTGCATGTTGATGAGATGTTCATTTCTTTAGGTTGAAAAGACTAGTTTTGCTGCTGTACTTCATTGTATTCTTAATATATTCACTTTTCTATTCCTATATAAATAACAGATGTGTGTGTATGTGTAATTAGAATACATGTTTTGTGAATATTGAGTTCAAAGTTGTACACAAAACAAAGTTACCACTTTACATTAAGTTAACCCTTATAAAGGGTTATAAATGGTATATAAATTAGGTTATTAATTAGGTTATGAATACCTTATAAGTCATCAATAAACAGTTATAAACAAGCTTTAACAATTGATTATAAATGTTTATAAATTAGGTTATTAATTAGGTTTTAAACACTTTGTTAGTAAATCATAAACAGTTTTAATGTTTTATATGTTTTATCACCTGTTTATAAATGACTTATAGGATATTTATAACCTACTTTATAACCTAATTTATAAACCATGTATGTCCAGTTGTTATAATTTTTTTCTAGCTGTTTATTAATGACTAATAAGGTAATTATAACCTAATTAATAAGCTAATTTATAAACCATTTATAACTCTTTATAGGGGTAGAGTTAATGTAAAGTGGTATCAAAACATCAAACTACAGCTTTGTTATTAAAGAGAGAATACATGACAGAATTGGTGGCAGCTTAGACAAAGACTAACATAAGTTAGTGAGACAGTTTTCCTCTAAAATAAGCAAAATGTATGGAAGCACATTAGAGACAAAATATGTGGGCAGTGATCACTCTACAGAGTGAGTGTACAGATGCACATTTATAAGTGTAGATCATGCTTTAGCACTAGCAAGTTTAAGTTTGTAAACAAATTATCATTTACATCTGTCAAATCAACCTGCAGTCATGATTTATATCTGATAATTCACAATCACTAAAATTTTGACATTTTATAGAATATAGAACAATACAAAATTTGTATTGTGTGTGGAATTATACTGAAGATACTACATTAAAAATTTTAAATACAATGCTAATTCCGTTTTTATTCATGGGTATTGCATATTGTAGTAGGGCAAGGCTGACATACAAATAAACTCATCACTCCTGCAAAAATAAAAATAAATACATTTTTAAAAAGCAACTCATTGATAAGTCCAAATATGCTTCAAGAAGCCATCCTGTAGTGTTTAGAATAAAATTAAAATGAAAACATACTTTACATTTTTTACATGATTTCCCTTTATACAGGATATTTGTATTTGTTAATTAAAAATGAATAAAAATAATAATAATTTGAAAACCAAATACATCCTAAATATTTGATCTGCCAGACAATATAGCTAAATTTGTTAGTGAACATTTCAGTTGGACTTGTACTTTTGCTTTTAGTTTGTGTCACACTGTTATTTTATAAATGTAAAATTAATTTGTAGGTGGCATTTCTATACAACACTTGTTTTCACCAAGGCTTAGTTCCTAAAATTTGTCAGCGGCAGGCATGACTACATGGCAACAACAACAATGGAGTAAAACACACGGGCTTTCTTATGAATGGCATGAAATCACTTTATTAGCATGTAAGTCTGATGGTGCTGCTACAGAATGCTGTTAAAATAAAGGAAGATGGTTAGGCAGAGCAGAGCAGTTGTTTAATTGTTAGTCTAGCCTGCATCACTCTCTGATCCTTTATTTGAATGAGGTTTGTGTAAAATAGATGTATGACACCAACTCTGACTTTATGATGGGAAATATGTTTTGCAGTGACAATTTCTGGGTGTACAGTCTTTTAACTATATACATTTCTGTTACACAGAGGATGTATCCTACTGAATTTGGTCACACTCTGACTTAATTCTGGTTTTGAGTCAAATACAGTTGACTCTAATGAAAATACCTCCGGTAATAATTAGCTAGTTTTAAGTGTTAATCATGTGTTGAAGAACTTTGTTTCTCTTTTGTGTTCTTGGTAACAGGACTGAGCTCTGAATGGATGTTGGACTACTCTGGGTTCCTGTCTCTTCATTTTGCCGTGTATATTTTATTCGTTGGAGGTGATGGATCAGGGCCCCTCTGTAAGATGGTTCTTTTACATCTTGTTTAATGTTTTCTAACTTGTACAAGATATGTATCATGTATATATTTTTCTTGCCTTGTTTGCATTTTACAGTAAGCATTTGTAAGATTCCCTTAATTCATTTGCCCATTTGTTTGAGCCGTAATCAATCACCTCCTAAACTGAACAGGGTCTATCTCTGGTTATTCTTTATTTGAAATTTGTCTGATTTTTTAATTTTAATTCAAACTGCAACACATTATTGATTTTTTTTTTTTTTTTACCAGTTAATATGCTCTTGTCATCCTTTGTGTGTTGGTTTTTATGGAGTGTCATGACTGCTGCTTTAGAGGGAATAGTCGTAGGAATATTCAAAACTCAGTATTTACTATTTATCTTTATATATCTGGAAATGTCAGAATTAGTTAATGTATATTCCTCTATCAACTGACATAGTGGTAAAATTAGTGGTAGACATCCTAGAGATCTCTCATCATGCACTTGTCTGACCTTTTTGAACACAGAGTATCACATTAAAATCACAAGTTTTTGTCTAATGACGGGCTGTGTAATGTCAAGATCAAGTTCATCATTTGTTCTCATACAAAATGAAGTTAAAACGAGAAATTCCTTCTATATTCTCACTGGAATATATAAACAATCTGATTTTAACTTTTCAATAGTTTTAAAAAGGTGTAATAAGCAGAGCAGCAACAGGAAGCCATATCTTGTTGCAGGCGAGGCAAAGAGGGACCTCTAGGATAACTCACCTGTGTGACCTGCAGACTGATGCACAACCCAAATTCCCCCAAAATTCTGACTGTGTATGAAACTTTAATAAGAGCAGAATGCCATAATTTAGACACAAACTGTTTGCCAACAACTGTTTTTGAAGTATTCCTCAGCCCATGTAGTAATATCCTCTATATAATCATGTGTTTCACACAGGGTTGGGATGCTTGGAATGACTGAGCCTTTTGAGGATTCCTCTCTTATACCCCATTATGATACTATCACCTGTTACCAATGAACCTGTTAACCTGTGGAATGTTCCTAACAGGTGTCTTTGGAGCATTTTGCATGTTTCCTGGTCTTTCGTTGCTCCTGTCCCAAATTGTTAAATATGTATTACATCAAATTTATAATAAGAATATGTATATTTACAAAAATCAATGAAGTTGATAAGCTTTAAGACTGAATATATTTTCTCTCTACTGTTAGCATATATCACAAATAATTAGTTAATTATCACATTCTGTTGTATTCATGTTGTAATCTGCAATCAAACTGCTTTGAAATTGGGGTTGTCTTTTTTGACTTGTGAGCTTGTTTGTGTGTCACTGCTTTTCAGTATTTATTTTAATATTAACTTTTAATTTTGTACTTAAAATAGTTCACAGACAGTGGAACTGCTGGCCGGTCCATTCGTCTTTTATTTTAATTCAGCCGTTGAAAATGTGTCACTTTACTGACTTTATGGTAGGAGAAAGTCCAGTCCAACCAAACATAAAGCATTTTTTATAAGCACTGCATTACAAAAAGAATACTGTCATTGTGAAAAGGTCACCATAAATTAAAAACTCTTTGAGATGTCTATGTTTTCAGGTATAGTGTCATATTCATAGGAATAAGTTACATGAAATATACTGGTTGTGTTGTTGTTTTCATTTGAATTAGAACAGTCCGTTTTCTGCCTTTTCACCTGTTGAAATATTGTGATGTAGAAAAAGCTGAGCTAAGGTCACTGTTTTGGATTGATATGTACTCAAGCACTGCACCGAATGCAGCTGAATAACTTATTATGACAAAAAGGCTCATTTACACACACACACACACACACACACACACACACACACACACACACACAAATTAATAGTTCAGACTTTATTGTTGATTTTAAAAGCTGAACTTAAAACAAAATAACACAAGTATACAGACCATAACAAAGAAAAACAAGTTAATGTGGAAATATGACTGCAAAAAAATACTGTTAAACCAAATGCATGGATTAATATACCAAACAAATAGATTCCTAAAATGAACAGGTTAATTATCTGAGACCCCGAATTTATAAACTGTGCAAAAAACAGAAAACAAACAAACAAACATTAGGGAAATTTTTTAAATAAGAGTTAAAGTTTGTTAAGTAATGCTTTCATGGGTACATCAGAACTTCCGATAATTATGACGGAGTATTAGGGCCACAAATTTGGACACCCTGAGAATAAAATTGTAAATTTGTAAGAATAAACTTGTAAATTTATGAGAATAAACATGTAAATTTATCAAAATATTTTGTGTTATTTTAGACTAGAAATATCAGTTTCTGGCATCAGAATGAGGAAAACGGAGCACTTGTCTTGCACTTGAGTCTCTCACTTTCTGTATGTTAACTGCCAAAATAAAATATGAAAATTACAACATAGTATTTAATAAGATTGTGCACTAAATCACAGTATTTCCTGACCCTTTGACAATAGCATTATTTTTTTATTGTTTTAAGTTTTTACCAAATGATCTGTGGTTAATTTTCAAAACTATGAATACATCTTAACAATTCGCGTATGATCTGCTGTTTAATCTACTTCATTTTGCACCTTTCTTTTAGTAGTTGCTCTCATTGAAGGGGTGAGATCATTTGAATTAACATATTCAGACAAAAACTTGTTTTTCTGGGTTTTTAATTGCAGCAGCACTTTGAACGTCATACTGCAGCAGTTTTTGAACGTGCATGGAGAATAAGTCATTATTTTACTTCTGTGCAATAGAAGAATACTACAGTCTGTTATAAAAAATGAGTATTTGTAAAAGTGTAAATACGTTTTTCACAGGTTACAAGAAAGGCCTTATGTTATGATGCATCACTGAGTGATTCAGGGACTTCTGTGTTTCTTGTGCAAGGACACTGAAACTGAGCAGGGATTTGAATCTGAAGCACTGTAATCTTTCTGGACAGACTTCTGTGAAGGTAAAAGAAAGTAGATTTGTCATGTAGAGAAAAAGAACGTTTGTGATTTTTAGAATAAAAGGACTTTAATATGGAATGAAATGGTGAAAGCAGAGCAGGGAAAGGTGGTTTTAAGTGTTAGAGAGAAATAAAACTTTGAGAACTTTTGTGAAATTAATACTCAACTGACAGCTAATTTAGGTTTTTTAACTTTGATGTGTTTTGCAAATGACATGTTCAGTGTCCAGTTAAAATGTGTGTCACTAATACCACACAAGAGGTTTCATCAGATGCTGAAGTTAAATGTGTTTGTGCATTGTTAAAGGTGGAATTAAAAAAAAAAACAAACCTCCTTTGCAGACCTCTTTATTACGTCTTTTATTGATGTTTATAACAGAGTTACCCACAGGTACATGAAGGCCTTTACTGGAATTTGGCTAAATACCAAATAGTTTTTTTTTTTTTTTTAAGCTCCCCGTATTTTTCAGTGTATTTCTATACCCATTATTTCTAAAACATTATGTTTAAGATCTCATGTCAGGTGGGAACCACCACACACACACTGTCAATAAATCACTGGTGGTATTTGTTGGGGGGGGGTCACACATTTGGGAGGTGAATGAGTGAGGTTTGCATTTGATTGTGTAAATGTATGTATATGAATGTGTACCTGTGGGTATACGCAAACAATAACATGATTTCGTGGTACGTGTAGATGCAGATATATATCTGCTAAGTACTCACATACATGCTCCAAGTTAAAGGTGGAGTGTACGATTCTTGAGTTCTGCTGTCCAAAACACTTTTTGTCAAATTCTGTACGTGTTTCCTCACTGCGTAAAATGTCTTGGGTCTGTGTGGGCTGAGAAAAAGTCCTTTGTTTTTGCGCCGTCTAAATAAGACAAGGATCTACATCAGCAATGCCTTTCAAAGGTGGAGAAACTTTCAAGATTTGAAAGGCTTCAAGACCGATGTAGAGGTGGCTATATTTCTACTGGACATGTGAGTAACGTAACACGTTACCTAACATTAGTTTTGCTAACCTAACTTGCCTACGGATTTTCATCTCTTACTCAGGCTGGTCACATGTCACTTATGGCTCACAGTAACTGTTGCCTTGGCCACACATGTGCATGTGTTTGGAAGGCGGGGCACGGGGGGCTGGGTGGAGCATCAGAGAAAACAGGAAGGGTGGAGTTTGTTTGTTTTGGGGGCGTTCAATTCAAATATCAACCGACGTTTCCAGCAGAATTTCAGAAACTTACACACCACCTTTAATGTATAGATGGATTTACATGCTTGTGTGTAGGAGTTTACCATATCATAATATCCATGATAGTCATGATGTCGAAAGGATCAGTAGTTTATATTGTGTTGGTAATGCACGTTTAGTATGACAGCATCATTTTAATGATAAAGGGGCTGCGTGCATCGGTGGTTTATTGCTCATGTGGTTGCAACATGCCAGTAACTGGGTGTAATTGTTATTGTTTGTTAATGGGTTTTTTTTAGGGTGTTTTATTTGCCAAAAAACAGTACAGTGAAGGACACTGTAGATGCACACCATTGCTCCCCATCAATAGTCATATGGTGATGGTCTACTATCATGACAGTCTACATATATTTTCTCTTTACTTGTATAGTAGTTGATTTTATGAATATGTTTGACACTCCATTGATGATTTTTTTTTAATTACCTCAAGAATACTACCTGTATGTATACATGCTCTTGTCAACATGACTTAATAAAAATTTCTTCTCAAAAAAAGATTTCACATCAGTACAGTACATCAGCTCAGTTCTGATTTGAATGAAATACTAACAGTATTTTATTAAAAACCTCATGCAAATACAGAAATATAAATTTTCTGACAATCCTCAACTGTGCTGCTGTCCCTCGATCCATGAGCCTCAGGACTGAAGACGAGCGACCAAACACGGCATCAGGTAAGGTCTGTAAGAGGAGGAGGACCTGTATGTAAAAGAAACAAATCTTGTCAAATAAACTCCAAAAAAAAACTTTTTTTTTTTTTTTAAAGATATGTTTTTGGGCTTTTGTGCCTTTATTATACAGGACAGCTGAAGAGTGGACAGGAA
>JAPQLA010000016.1:1556853-1569081 GCA_029822935.1 Naso vlamingii
TGCATTTGCAGATTTGTCTTCACTTGCAAATCTGAATACAGACATACAGATTTTTTTACACACACAAATCTGATTACACACACACAAATGATAAAGCATGCACACGCGGATCTATTGCTACAATAGTACTCCCATAGAAATGGCTTTAAGAAGGAGAATCATAGGAGATCATTTAATTCGATAGACCAACCACAGCCTGTTTGTGTTTGGGCTTCGAAGAACGGGTCGGTCCCAAACTCTTTTCTAGTTTACCTGTACCTGAGTGTGGACCTGGCCTAAATGCAGCCACTGCAAACTGCAGTGTGGGTCAATTATTTATTTCTCAGTGTTACACCTGTTCTGAAATGAGGCAATGGTTCTGCAAGTCAAACTGATCATTCATGGATCAATTAACACTGAACATCAACAACAACAACTTGTCGTTCAATCGTTTTACATTATTTTCTATGTTGCAGATAAAAACTGAAGACATCAATACTATAAAAGAAGAATATGAGGACATCTGAAACTGTTCTCATTAATTTGGGGCTGTGTTGAATCCTGATAAATATGAACTTATAAGGATCCAAAACAGTTCTAATTCTTCACTGTACAATATACCTGTCAAAAAAGGATATTGGCAAGTTGGAAAATAAAATGTTTAGATACAAATGAGAAAAAGAATATCCAAAATACTGTTGATAATTGAAAGACAATAACAACACTAAACAAGTGGTTGCAAAGAGCCATGACACTGTAAAAATGCTGCCAACAAAAAAGGAATCTGAATCCAGACCGATCTACTCTGCATATTTCACAAAACCATTATGTAGATTGATTAATTAAATTTTAATTTTATTTGGAGATGCAGACATCTCTTCATTAGAAAAGAAGATCTGCTGAAAACCGATGAAGAAAGTGGGATGAAAGCAACTGATTTTGAAACTATGAGCAGAATGTTAAAAATTAAATGGCCTCAGTCCTTTTTAAGAAATGGTGGAGATGTGTGGTTCTCATCACCTGCACTTGTATTCAGTTGAAATTCTTGAAATCTACTTGAATTGGATGAATTTAATGCTAAATATTATCAGATTTACACCGTTAAAAATATGAAGGTAACAATAAACATACCAGTGTTCCTTATTCAGTCCATTAAAAACAATCTAAATGACACACTATCACTAAAATTACATCATATTAAAACTGACTGTGGATTCTGTAAACGAAAGTGCAACAATAGATTTCTGAAAAAATATTTGATTAATATTTTACACCCTGGTGTAACAAGGAAGACACTTGATGTACAAAGTTTTGGAAAAACTGAAATATGGGAAATCAGAACAAAATTCCTTGTATTTCCAGTTCCTCCCAAATGTAAAGAAGCACATTTATCCTTCCAATGAATTCACAAGAAAAAAGATTTAAATTGCACAAATAAAGAAACAACAGAGCATCTGTTACATATTTTTGATAAAGTTTAGAATTTATGTCCTTACACAATTTAAAGACGTCAAAGTCCATAATTATAGATTTATGTTCCTTTAATTTTGAAGAACAAAAAATTTGAATTTCCAAACAAAAATTTCAACATTCTCACAAATTTTATGTGGGCCTACTAAAATGTTGGTTTGCCAAGTCAGCCCCTTGAGCACTGAAAAATAAGTCTGCTTTGCTTCACAGGTGCCAATAAAAAGATAAATAATGCCCATACCGTGGAACTATCTACACATCAACATATCATTTATGCTAGCCAGTTGAAAATGTATCTGTCTGCTTTCCTTTTCTTGGCATTTTATTTTCTGCTTCCCCCAGTCTAGTACAGTTTGGATTCTCCCTGTTTAGGTTCAGAAATATTTAATTTGTCATTAATATAGGAGGTGTAATTTTATGTTTTGTACAAACAATTTAAACCGTACAGCACAGCGTCTGTCATTGTTGTGTGGATAAAAATAAAGGGGAAAAGGACTTTCTGAATGGGAAATCTGGTTTGAATGGGCCGCCATCTTTGAGTACTGTTCCCTTAATGCATCCATAAACCATCCCTGACAGGCCCGGAAGTTGTCGTATCCATGGTAACAAGGTAAAGTTACGCTAAACGCTAAACCGGAGAAGATTAGGCTGTAAAGTCGATGAAGCTGGAGCTTATCAACCAATAGAAGAGAGAAATGTCGCGGAAAGCGCTGAAAGTGATGGTTGAATTAAACTTCAGAGCGGTAAAATTTGTCCCTTTCTTTATGAGTTCTTCGCCCTCGGTTCTGTTGAGTGAACGGCGCAGACACGTTTGTTATTTAGAGTGCTGAACGAATTAAGCGTTAATTAACCTGTTACAATTTGGCATGTTGTTGTCTAAGTCATAACATGTCAGTAAGCTAACGTAGCTACATTTCAGCATTGAGAGTCGATTTTTTATTTTTCTCACCAGCAAAAGAGTGTAATACTTTAGTACTGCAACTTGTGGTGATTCGATAATATGGTGACTCTGTCATTTTTCAGAGAGCTTAACAGAAAGCTGGGCAGTGAAGTTCTTCTTTTTTTCTTTCCAGGAAGTCAGAGACCCTGAGGGGAAAGTAAAGTAGTTTGATTTTGTTTATTAGTCTATTTTACAGCTCCACCAGTTCTCCTGCAGCACCTGCAACTTAATTACTGATGATGATTTGACATTTAAAATGAGATTTATTTTTTTTAAACTTAAGCAGTGTTACATTTTAATTGGACAACGACTAAACTCGCCTGCTTTTTCAAATTTTACCATGCAGTGCTTTTATTTTGGCATAGAATTTAAAAAGTGTTTTAGATTTCTGCTAATCATCCCTTGACCAGCTCTGCAGTCATAAATTAAAGCTGTTGATGCTGCGAACACTTGCAAGTCATCCACATGGATATGTTTCAGTTTTCCACATGTACCCGATTTATTGTGAATGTGACTTTTGGTGACATGTCCAAGACAAAAATTTAGCATCCTCAGGAGTTTATGATCCAGAGGACATTAAAAAAAAGGAACAGAAACTTGTCTGATTCAGATTTGACATGATCAGCCAGTTTGGATTTTTTTTTCTAATCTTAGACCTACTCAGAGGAAAAAACAAAAAACATGGTACAATGAGTAATATAGGATCAGTAAGACGAAAACATCTCAGGCACAACATACATTTTATTGTGACCTTGCATATGATCCTCCACTGCTCTCAGGTTTCTTGTCCCGGAGTACATCTGCCATCCAAGGATGACGTCTACCTCAGCATGCGCTTCATGGGCCAGTACCGACAGTCTGAATGTCTCCCTGCCACCTTTCCTCTGTTGTTTTATGAGAAGATGACCTTTGAAAAGGCAGGTCCTCACTTGTGATCCATGTAGGAGAAAGACAGCTATGATGACATGAGGTTTGAATTGTGTGAAAGAGAAAAGCAGCTAAAGTGTAGTGCAAAGATATTCATGAGTAATTAATTAGTTCCAGTTACTGTCATTCATCTTAAGTTAGTGTTGACCTGTATGTATCAAATAACTATAAGCATGCTGTGACTGTACAGTACTTACCAAGAAGGATGTGAACTCTTTTATACTCCTGAATAATAATGCTGCATATTGTAAAATGACTAAGTTAATTGAAAACATAAATATTTGGTTTCCGTTTAGATTTTCAGGCATGCAGTTGACCCTGGAGACATTGCTGTAATGCTTGAGTGTAAGTTACTACTGCTAAATATTTGGTTATAGTTATCCTGCCTGTGACAGATATTTTTACTTTTTTAACTGTTTGAATGCAGATTTTCTTCGGAAATGTGTTTTTGTCCATTCCAGGGAGCAACATTAATGTGTGTCTATCATTTGCTCACAGTGCACACAGGAAGTGAAAAGCTGTGGTTATGAGATTATTTACACTTCATAGGTGACATGATTCAAATCTGTGCTGGCTCTTCCACCATCAGCTCCAAATAAACAACAATATCTTTATTTTTTATCTCTTTTTTGCGACTTTAAAGGAGCTATATACAAAATTCAGCCTTATAAGGTTTCAGGAGAAACTTATTTTGTGATGTGAAGAACTGGTGGCATATTGACATCAACTCGCCATGCATCTTGGAAAGAGAAAATAAGACTTTTTTGTTTGTTTTTGTTCTGTTTTTGTTTTTGCCTTAAATAACATTCCATTCTTATCAAGTAGATATGGGGGACAGTCAAGCTAGCGCTAACCGCTACTAAGGCTCTGGCCCCCCTTGCTGCCTGAGAAGGAGGCTACAGGCCCCGACTGTAGCTGGTGTGAACGAGTAGCTCAGCTTATGTCACAGGCTGTTCAATAATCACATAAATGTTGTCATATTGTGTTGTGATCGAAATCTGACCCACCATTGCATTGTGAAAAGAGGCAAAAGTTTTTTCACTGTGTTGTGTTGTAGTCGAGGCTGCACGAGACTCAGCTTGGTAAAAGCACTGAACGGTTTTACGTAGCTGAGTCTCAGGTCAGCACCACACACAGCAGTGGAAAAACTTCTGCTAAAGGCTCCTCTTCTTCCCTACATGTAGTAATCACAAAAAAAACAGTATTTGTCGGGTCTTCAAGGTTTTTATCAGTTGCGTCGGATCATTCCTTTTGTTTAATATTGTGTAGTCTTCAATAATGAGGGGATTTTGGTCTGCCAGAGCCTGAAAGTCCTCTTAAAGCAAACATGGCGCTGGCCTTGAGCTGAGTTACTGAGTACAGGAGGTGGGGCAGGCGGAGCTTCATGGGAAAGGGGAGATGTGGCTGACATGCAGATATTTTTTGGTGTATAGCTAATTTACTGTGACCTCAACTAGCCTGACGTACTTTTCCCGGAGAAAAAAGTAAACCAGTTTCTTTAAATTCGGCTCAAACTTCCTCTCAGAGGTTCAACTTGCTGATGTGCTAAAAATAAATTTAAAGACAAAACACCAGTTTTTTAAATCCTAAAAAGAAGGAAGTTGTCCCTTCCATATTAAATTTTTAAGTGTCCTTAGCACCGCCCAGAGCCAGACTGCATTCTGTAAATCCTACAATACTCCTGTATCTCTATAAGAACTTAGAGACTTTGGGCTTTTGACTTATATGATTCTGAGGATCTTTCTCACCTTGATAACTCTCCTATTCAGATGAAACGGTCAGAATTGAGTTGGTGCAGCTGATTCCTCCAGGTGAGTTTGTGAAGTTTTTAAATTAACACTTCTTTGTTCCACTGGTTATAATTGCACGTGTTACTTTACTTAAACCGTGCTCTTCTTTCCTGTCCACACACAAGAGCGTGTGTGCATGCTTTCGACTGCACTTAAACATGACTCCAGCCTGAATGGCCTGAACTGTTGGAGTGTAACAGAAATGCATCTGTGTTTGCAGCGGGGGACACGCTGGCCTGCTTAGAAGAAGATGCTCGTTGTTTCTTATTCCCAGAGCCCAAACTGGTTCCTTCCGTCTCTGGAGTGGATCGAGAGGTTCTCATGACTCGAGCCCCTCACTTTCCAGTAGGTTCAACCACCTGACACATCACTTTAAATCTTTGTTAACGTCTACTTTCAGCATGTGACTTATGAGATACTATGTGTATTCTTTATATATGGATACATCACCATTTTTTAAACATTTATTTTAGTGGCTTATTAAGTGAACAATGCCATCTCTGACACCATCAAACTTTAAATTCAAAATAAATTTTTTTCTCATTTCCTTAACTAAATTTATATTTCTTAATTGTGCAAATTCTCTGTCGTACAGAAGCCGAGAGCGGCCATGGTTGCTGCTATCTTCTTTCATTCTGTTATCTTGAGATCATGAAATAATTATCTCATTATCACGGGATAACAGCTTGTTATGACGTGATAACAGAATAAAATTAATCCATTGTGACAGGATAGCAAGTCTTGTTTTCCTGTGATAACAGGATCTGGTTGTCACACGATAATGAACTTTATCTTAAGTTCACGGGACGGTTATGGAGAAATGTAAAGCGAGTGTCTGGTTCATGATCACACAGATTTGTCCCTTCAAGATCTCTGCCACTGTCGGGGAGGATTCATAACTGAACAGGAAATAGAGGTATAAAATTGTTGTTTTGTTTCCTGCAGTTTGAGCAGACAGCTACGATGTGAGGATCATATAAAAACATCATGTTTGTGATAAACAAAGATGTCGACCGAATCCCATCTCTGCATCAGCCAGCAGCTTCTCAAATAAAGCCGTTAACATTAGAATGGCAGAGATAAAGACATTATTAAGACCATGAGGTTTTCTGTCTCACTGTGTGACCTTCACAGCGTCTCCACAGAGATACTGTACAGCAACAGTCCTGTTCTCTGATAAAAATTATTAATAAAGAGGAAACAACCTCTTATTTTGAAAAGGGACTTCGCTGTCCTGTTACCCTGGGAAAACAGGTTTTGTTATCATGTGATAACACATTAAACAAAACAAAACAAAAAAACAAAACAGCAATGACTGACATTAAATGCGATCCTTGCAGTGGGTTCATGTCTTTATTTTAAAAATATTTCCTCTGCTCATTTCCATAGGGTATCGCTCCCAGGTTGGAGTTTTCCACCAAGACAACCATCATTGAGTGTTCAGCTGATGCAGAGATCAATATTTATCCCAACGTACCCATGGTAAGGATTTGACGTTATGAGGTTAAAATAAATGAAACTGTTATGTTTTTGTAGTGTATGTCTTGTGTGTGCTGTGCTTTTTTGTGGAGATTTATATTGCATTGTATTTCGTGTTTCCTTCTTTGTATCTCTTTATATAGTTTGCTGTTGTGTGTAGTTTTTCATAGTGTTGTTTGTCCTATGTGTTTTTTTGTATAGCTTTGTATGATGCTATTGTGTCTTTGTTTGTTCTGACCTGCCGAGGGACTGTGGATGCGAATTAGCTTTAAACTGTAATCTGGTACGGTGCATCAAATGGCAACATTAATGTTTTGAATTGTACATGGTCCCTTCTAAATTAAATAAATAAATAAATAAATAAAAATAAATTTTGTGGTAGGTAGATGGTAGAGATCTTACAAATCTTTTATAGGTTCATTTAAATTTAGTTTTGGACTTTTTTTTTTAAGCAATAATAACTAGCTTTATTTATTTAGTAATATATGTAAAACACAAGATAAATATATAAATAAAATTTAAAATCAAGTTTAAAAGCCTAATATTTGCTCACATTTAGCAAATCAGCACAATTACTATAAAACTATGCTAAATTTAGCATGTACAGACAACTGCTACTGGATTAGCAAGTTCTGTATTTATAAGGAGCTTCTTTTTACTGTGATTTTTTAAGCCAATTTATAAGCATTTTTCTCCACAATGTACATCTGAGATATTGATGTCCTCAAAAAGTTTAGGTCACACTAAATCTAGAAATGTCATATACCATTTGTATTCATATATGAGTGATGTGCTAGAGTGTTAGCGTTAACACCTGTCCCTTTCACTTCACACAGTGTTTTTGCTTGTCTCCCTTTAAAAAACCCCTCAACTCTCCTGCGCCCCCATGTGGAGGCACCCCTCAAAGCTTGAAAACCTCTGGTTTAGAGGACTTTAGACCACTATCAGGCTAGAAGGAAGTTAAGGGATATCTCACATTTTTCTGAGGCTCGAAGAAGCAGTGCTTTGAAGTTAAAGAAAAAACAAAAACAAAACAACAGGCCAAGCCTGAATGGCTGAATTCAGAAGTAGTTAAGGCATGATGGTTCTGTTAGATTTAGACAGAAATGCTGTAGCAGTCGTAGTGGCATGAGAAGTAGTAAGCCTAATCTCTGATTTCTTTCAGAAATGATTTTTAACTGCACAAAGCATGATTCGATGACTGCTTTGAGTTCAAAAGTAATATTTGAAACAAATGTACCACCTGTGGATCTAGTTAGAGGTTTAACATAGATGACGAAAAAACTCAGCTGCTTATTTTTTGTTTGGGCTGTAGATAGTTTTGAGACATTCACTCTTGTTCCAGAGACCACTGTCAAAGAGGAAGAGGAATCACTCGAGCAGACCCAGGACCTTGTCTCCTCAGAGGAAACAACCTCAACACCAAGGAAGGAGACGAGGTGGTAGGATATGCAGCACCGGGTCACCATCATACATTTCAAGATCCCGGTCCTTGTCTCCTCTGAGAGCTGGCAACAACCGGCGTCTGGCCCAACTTAGCCTGGACTCTGCAGCTCCCACATCTGGCGACTGGGACACAACCAGCACCTCCCAGCCTGTAAGTACAAACAACACAACTTTATTTCATTTCCAGCCATCTCTTGAACATAATTGTTATCTCTCGTTTTGTATGTTTTACTTGTGAGAAGATTTTAGAGTCAGTTGATTAAGTGAATTTATGTCACAGAATGAATCTAGTATTTGCCAAAAGTGCTTCAGTTTACAATGAAGATGAAAACGTTGTGTGGCTCTGATTGCTGATCCAACAGGTGTTCCTTATTTAGGCAGGTGAAAGTACAAAAACCAGGATCTAGACAGTCTTGCTTGACATTAAATGGTGCAGACAACCAAGGAAAAATATCAAGGCACTCTGTCTTCAGGTGAAATAATATTGAAAATATATTCTTTGATTTTTACGCAATCAAACAGACAGCTGCGGGAGACTCTTGAGTCTTCATCAGGGTCTGACAAAAACAGAAATGGATTGGAATATGTACCAAAACTGAGTTGTTGTTTTTTTATTTCTTTCTGCACGTAAGTCTGAAGTTTTTAGGTGTAAAAGCACATGAATCACTTAATTATTATTATTATTATTTTGTGCTTAATTATGAGTCTCATTTGTATGTATTTTATAAATAACTGAATTAGATGATTGTACGTGAAACTGGTTTCGTTCATGCTGGGGCAAAAAAATATGTTATCATTTTGTTGAGAATTGTTTTATATTATTTGTTGGTTATTTTTAGTTTAAATATTTGTTTTCTTAATTTAAATGACGTACTATTTTCTTTGCATGGTTGTATGTATTGGGCCATGCTATCGTCCTGTTACCCTCTAAAGGTTATGGAGTAGACCACCTTTGTTGGTTAAGGCCTGTCCATGCAAGATCTGAGTGCAACACAGCCGACTGAGGGCTGTTTTTTTTTTTTTTTTAAATAGCTTTAGGTTAGTCCATCTAATAAATGTATGGAAAGTGCAAACTAAAAGCTCCTGATGTTAATAATTTATTCACATACAACATAATTGTGGTTTTGAGCACATTTCTCTTCTTGTGCTGTTAATAAATTGATTGCATTGTGAGCTTGATTACGTGTTATGTTTGTTCCTCAACATTGTTCGTGCACCTGATATCAGTACATATGCTTTTTTGTTCACTCTGAGGTAATAATGAACCAGCAAATAAAGATTTGAAGTAAATTATTACCTTTTTAATGCATCACCTGGTGTGGTGTCGTTGATGCCCCCAGAAAACCCTTGATGCAGCAGCTTGCAAAACACCAGGGGAAGAGGCATTTATGATAGAATTGACCTCTTCCTAAGTCAGTTTAGTTGAAACTTAGGGAGGCCCTCTCGTAGTACCAAAACTTTGATGGTTTTGAGCCTAAAGCTTCCAGACCAGTGTGTCTGTTTGGTGCAGCCATCAAACCTGCATTTACCTTACCTGCTGTAGATAACTGTCGCCCTCTGTATGAAGAAGCAGCACGGTGCAGCTGCAGACACACAGCATAGCATTGCTGTAAGCGGTACCAACAACAACACGCCTTTTTGCCACCAACAAGACCACCCACCAGAAGTATATATGCCCCTTTATGTGTATGCTACACTTAGTCCCAAAGAAAACGGCTGTTTGATGGCAAAGTGAAGTACTAAAAATTTCGAAAGCATAGCGTGCACGTAAAGGACATATGAACTAAAGTTTAGGTGGGTGGTCTTGTTGGTGGCTAAAAGACGTGTTGCTGTTGGTACCGTTTACAGCAACACTGTGCTCTGTTTCCTGCCAGCGAACCGAGCTGCTTCTCCAGACAGACAGCGAAGTGACGGTCATCAAAACACTGACTGGGCAGATGTGCCTCATACAACCCCAATTTAAAAAAACAAAACAAACAGACAAACCCCTATTCCTTTAACACAGTATATTTTACTGACCCAATACTTGGCCTAACATTATTTGAAAAGTCAGCACAGATGTGTTGATTTAACGTCTTTTTTAAAGTGCACACACCAGTCTTCAATGTGACCTGCCCAAAACTGTTATGTGGCCATAATATGATGGGATGCAATTCATGGTACTATCTCAACAACCTGTTTTATCTACCTGCTTTATGTAGCCGACTTGTTGGTTCTTACAGGGATTACTGAGGTGTTTATTATCCCTTTGTATTTGTCCGCCTGCCTTGAACCCACGGCTGTTTTTGTGAAGCTTTTTTTCTCACTGGCTTATGACATAGTCCTTGTGCGTTGTAGGTTTTGGCATAATCAAAGGCTCCTGAGAAAAGCTGCCATTTCATCAGGGAGTGGTACTGGACATTTTCCAGAACAGTTTTTATACATACAAGTGCTTTACACAGATTTCACAGAGCAGATTTTGTGGGGTTTGTTGCCTGTATGTCCCATGCTTTTTGTCACAACCGAACTAGGACTTGGACCCAAATGCACGACACAATAAACAAGGTTTAAAAGAAATGTCTTTAATAACAAAGTACAAATGAAAATCACTCCAACGGAGGAAAAACTTTATCAGAAATAAAAGAGTCACTTAACTTAAAATTACTATTAACACTTGGAACAAAAAACACTCAGAGAAAAAACTACTATGATAAAGAAAAGATCAGACAAAGTATCAAATTAACACAAGACTATAGCATAAGCAAGACAAAGTATCAAAAAAGAACAAAACCTGACTGGACAAGATGACGATGCGTTGGCTCTCTGACAGACATGACAAGGACATGACAGGGACATGACAAGACGAACTGGCCCAGAACAAAGGGAAATGCAGACTTAAATACACAAGGTAATGGGGACAGGTGAAAACAATCAGGGCAATCAAAAAAGAGGGAAAACAAGAAGGCACAGGAAACACAAAGGCAGAACTGACACAAGAGGATAAAAATACCAAAATAAAACAGAAAACAATGAAATCAAACCCCAAACCATGACAGTACCCCCCCTTCAAGAGACGACTCCCAGGCGTCCCATACTGTCCAAATAAAGTCCAAAAAAAACAAAACAAAGCCGGGAGGACGGATGGGGCCCGGAGGAGGGACACAACACAAAGCCAAGGGTCAGAGAGGGCAGGAGGCAGGGGCAGTGGGCAAAGCAAAGTCCAGAGAGTGACCAGAGGCCAGAAGAGAGGGGCAAAGCTTATCAGGAGGGGAACATGTCCCTGTCATGTCTGTCAGAGAGCCAACGCATCGTCATCTTGTCCAGTCAGGTTTTGTTCTTTTTTGATACTTTGTCTCGCTTTTGCTAGCCAACCCCAGTTTCTTCATCTCTGCTTGAGGACCTGCCGACTCCTGTTTTCCGGTCGGAGGACCTGCCGACTACCATTCTTCAGTCGGAGGCCCTGCCGGCTTTTGTTTTCCGGTCGGAGGTCCTGCTGGCTCCCGTTCCCGCTCCCCGTCCTGCTCCACGGCTGGCTCCCGTTCCTGCTCCCTGTGCCTGCTCCAGGACGACCCCTGTGCCTGCTCCCAGGCCGGCTCCAGCCCCTGGCTCCCCGTCGGCGATCCGGCCGACCCCTGCTCCTCGCCTCATGTCGGCGGTCAGGCCGACCCCTGCTCCTGGCTCTCCTGGCTCCTTGTTCCCGGCCTGCACTCCGGCTGTCCTGTCATCGGCCTGCACTCCGGCTGTCCTGTCGCCAGGCTCCAGCCCTGCACCTCGGCCGCCAGGCTCTAGCCCTGCACTTCTGTCGCCAGCCTCCAGTGCAATATTCCTGCTTCCAGTGCCCAGTCCTAAGTTTCAGTCATGTTCCAGCCGGCCTCCAGGTCGACCTCCCGATTGGTTTCCCTGTCGGTGTCAGCTTTCAGGCAGACCTCCAGAGGGGTTCTGCCTTCGGCGGCGGCCTCCAGCCAGACCTCCTGAGTGGTTTCCCCGTCGGCACAGGCCTCCTGCCCGGCCCCCAGTGGGGCTACGCCTGCGCCGCCAGGCAGGTCCTCCGACCGGAAAACAGGAGTCGGCAGGTCCTCAAGCAGAGATGAGGAAACTGGGGTTGGCTGGGCTGCAGGCTGGTACACTGGGGAGTCAGGCAGTGGGGACTCTGACTCTGGGGCACTAGGGAGCTGAGGCTCTGAGTGGCTGGGCAGAAGGGGCTCTGGAAGGCTGGGC
>JAPQLA010000016.1:1569181-1595733 GCA_029822935.1 Naso vlamingii
ATTAAGTTACATTAATGGTGCCCCCCGCAAGGCAGTGTAATGTAAACATTAATGACACCCCCATAAGTTGCGTATTCCCAACACTGCTTTGCTTCCCCTGGCACTGGAAACCTGCAGCCTGTAAAGATCAAGATGGATTCAATAAAGTATCAAGTAATCTTAGGAGAAAACATCATGCCGTCCGTGAGGATGCTGAGGCTTGGGCATCATTGGATATTCCAACAGGACAATGGGCCTGATTCACTAATACACGTGCAGAAATGTTCTTACTCTGTGCAAAAAATAAGTGCGTGTGCAAAACCACACAATCAAATAGGTAAATATTTTATTTATAAAAAATATTGATGTGGATAAAGGGGTTTCATGTTCATGGCTATTTAATTCTTTTGGCTAATGCAACAGACAGTTTTAAATATTGTTGTCTATTAAAGTGCAGGTTAATTAAGAAGGTGCCTGAGCACACGATGCGTGCACGCAGGCATCATCACATTAGTCATTAAGAAAACATTTGTCCAAAAATCATAAAATCTTTTACCTTTTTAGCTGTTTCAAAAAACAAAAGACATTTTGCAGCATTTTCATGTTGATTCTTTGACATGAGTTCTATAACATTACTGGTGAAAAAAAAAAATCATTTCATGCACTGTGGTGCTCAAGGGCATCTTTTAAGGTGGAATGTTTTCTTTCATGTTGTTCAGTGCATGAGTTAACATGCTCATGAAATAATCAATCCTTAAAAACCTACATAACAACTTAAAGAGGATTTACTTGTCACACGTACATAGCGTACATGTACGGTAGTGGAATGTCTGAACATCAACCTTAATTCATTTGCTTCTGGCTTTCTTGCATGATGACACTTTAGTAACAATTGGATCTTTAAACACTTTGCAAAATGTATATGAATTTCTACTGGTTTATGCAGGTGAAATTTTTTCACCTGGAGAAAAAAGTGGCGGAGCTCCGTTTGGCAGCACGCACGTTTAGAGCATTTTAGTTACATTTTCTAAGACAGCTGGCTCTTTGCATTTGTTCATACGCATGGTCTGAGGAAGTTCTAAATTTGTTCACACAGTGAGAACAAAGTTCACACAGTAAGAACAAATTTTGGTGAGAACATTTTCATGAATCACAGATTTGTGCGTCAAACGTTCGTATGCACGGTTAAAGCACAGATTTGTGTGTACGCACTGTTAGAGAATGAGGCCCAGTGATCCCAAGCATACCTCAAAGTCCACCAAGGCCTGGTTTCAGAAGAAGTCCTGAAAGATTCTAGAGTGGCTGTCACAGTCACCTGATTTGAACCCCATAGAAAATCTCTTTGGATTGGGATTCGAAGAAGGCGGTTGCATCGCTCAAACCCAAGAATATCACTGAACTGGAGGCCATTGCTCATGAGGAATGGGCTAAGATTCCTTAGGAACACTGCCAGAAGCTAGTGTCTGGCTATGCATCACATTTGCAGCAAGTCATAACAGCGAAAGGGTCTTGTACTAAGTACTGAAGATGCTGGTCAGGCAGGGGTTGAATAATAATGGGACTGCAGTAGTAATTAAAAGTGGCATTTTGTATTGAATTTAAAGAAGCCACTTGTAATATTAGTTGTGTTGAGCTATTTCAATTGTTCTTGTTTGATTAATTTATTGCAAACAGCTGGATGTTTGTAAATTTTGTCAATAAACCAAATTTTCAATGGGAGTTAAATAATTTTGATTGCAACTGTACCTTAGAAGTCATTAATAAACAGTTATAAAGAAGTTAGAGGCTTATAAATATGGTTATTAATTAGGTAATAATTACCTTATAAGTCTTTAATAAACAGTTATAAACAAGTTTTAACAATTTTCATACATCGATGCAGGCTTACTATTTGGCAAGATCAAATTGCTGCTGCACTGCACCTTCTTGTTTTATCATGTTGCTTTGTCAGTTAGCTTGTTCAACTGTCTCCATGGGATATTTTTTGTAAACTTAGCCTATTAGTGATGGTGATGTGTTTCACATTTTACAAGAAGGCTCCCTTCTGCTAGGTGTAAATTCTGATTCTTTATTTAATGTAGAAAGTCAGTTGAGAGCAAGCTCTCATTTGCAGTGACGTCGAGAAAACAACACATTAAAAGTGTTATAAAAGGGTAAAATTGTATGAACACAATGGCTAAAACATTAAAGAACAAATATTCAAATGCATTTACATCATTTACAAACACAATTAAAACAACATTTAAATAGGAATGTAAAATATGTTGGGGAAAAAACATGTTCAAATCATACTTTATGTTTAAGATGATGACAATCAAGTTGGAATATAAAATGTTCGAAGCAACTGCAAATTGTCGAAGGATTATTGGTAATCAAGGATCTGAGCTGACCAAAGGAAACCAGAGTATTGAGTTTTAGGGTAGATTGTTCCAAGATCTGTTCCAAATTTTGGGAGCTGAAAAGCTAAAATAGGTCTTTCCAAGTTCAGTACAGACTCCAGGAACCTCAAGTGTAAGCCAGTCACTGAAACAAGTGTTGTAAGGTTCAGAAGACCAAGTAAATAAAGAGGATAAATGCGATGGAAGATCAACAATAATGGCTTTGTAAATGAACAGATGCAAATGTAAGTTATGTCTTTCTGCAAAGGAGGACCACCCAACCTTATTATAAAGGATACAGTAATGAGTGCCATAACTGTCACCAGTGATGAATCTAAGGGCAGAGTGGTAAACAGAATCTAATGATTTAAGGACAGAAGGAGTAGCATGTCCATAGATTATGTCTCCATAATCCAAGACAGATAGAAAAACTGCTTCAATAACCCTCCTTCCACTAATTAGCAGAAATTGGCTCTATACTTATACAAAAATCCAATCCTCTGCCACAATTTACAGACAAGATAATCAACATGGTATTTAAATGTGAGCCTCGTCAAGCCAAATGCCGAGATATTTATACCCAGAAACTCTTTCGATATCAACCCCATTTACAGTATGAATATGTAGACCCTCATAATTGACGTTTTTATTTCTAGTGAACAACATAAATTTAGTTTTGTTGGCATTAAGCACAAACTTAAGATCAGTGAGTGCTTCTTGCAGAGCATTGAAACAGAGCTGCAGATTCTCAATGGCCTGTGTAGCTCTGTTTCAATGCTCTGCAAGAAGCACTCACTGATCTTAAGTTTGAGTCAGAAAAACAGTAAACAATAGTGTCATCTTCAGTGATGAGACAATATTGTTGACATACAAGGTAAACAAGGCAGGGCCCAAAATGGACCCCTGTGGCACACCTTTTGTGACAGACAAAAATCAGTCTTACTGCCTGCCCTCGCGGGTGGTCGCGGCGGTCAGAAAACTGTGGAAGGCCCAGAATGAAACCATCACGGGACCGAGTGGTAATGGACAAAAATCTATCGGGAGCAGGTGAGAGCGGGAGGGGAAATTTAGTCCCGTGCTTGGCTCTACTTTGTATCAAAACTAGTGCCGTCAATGCGAATTAATTTCAATGCTGTTAATTTTTTTAACGCGCAATTAACGCATGCACGTTCTGTCTAGGGTTAGGCAAAAAAATTGATTCATCAATGCTTTGCAGTTAATTTTTTCCTAATAAAACCCCAACCCTGATCCCTCTAGTTCACAAATGAGTAGCCCATGTTTGCAATTAAGTTACAGTGAGCTAAAAATAGAGTCAACAGCTCAAATTGTGTTATGAACTAAGACACCACTTAATTACTTTGGTACAGCAGGGGGTGTTGCAGGAGTATTGACAGGAAGAGGGGACTACTAGGAAGAAGTAGAAGAAGAAGAGGCCACTGCCTCCAGTGGAGTGGCAGGCAATTGCAGGTGTGTTTATCTACCTTTATAGCCAGGGAGATGAGGGAACCCCAGTCCACAGGTAGGTCGAGAGGGGCCAAATGGTCCTTGAAGCTCTCGGAAAGACTATCCAGAAACACGCCAAACAGGCAGGCTGGTTCCAGTCACTCTCTGCTGCCAAGATGTGGAACTCAGTGGTGTAGTCAGACAGACTCTGTAGTCGCATTTGATTCAGTAGCACGAGTGAGTACTGAAACCAGCCAGCAGAGGCTCTTGAAGATCTGTGAGCATCCTCATCTCATGGCCAAGGAGACTGATCTTTTGCTCTTGGCTGTGGATTTTGTGTACCTGCGTTTACATAACTGAACTGACGGATTCTAAGTCCACTGAGTCCATTTTTGGCCAGTTCATACTGTACTGTAGACCCAGAATACAACACGGGAGTAAGAATCAGCAAACAGTTCTTTGATCCAATCCAAAAGTGAGGCAGAAATACTAAAATAATGACACTGGTCAAAATCTCACAAAGGCTCACTAGACAACACAAGGGGATGCTGAAACAGGGGACAAGGCAATCTGGCAGTGAGGGGAAGAGAACACAGTCTTAATTCTCTAGATGGGGGAACAATGAAACACAGGTACAGCACATTAGGGGCAGGACAGGTGATCATACAGGAGGAAACACGCAAGGGCTGGAGGATAGACCTGAAACAAAACTAGAAGTAAGTATATCAAACAAAACAGTTAACACAACACATGAAATAGTAGGAGAACAAAAAAGCAACTTAACCAGTGTGACAAGTTGTGACAAAAACTCTGAGCAGCCCAGTGATGAATATGACATGACTGTTTTTATGTTGATGGAATTCTAAGTGCTGTGCAATTTACCATGTAAACCATTGGATTACAGGTAACTTCACCAATCACTTAATGTTTTTTACTTGACCTATATTAGTTATTACTTCAAACTTCATTATTTAGGCTCAGTATTAGTCAATATTTGAATGCTGGCTTACATTTGAAAATGTGATGGAGAGAAGATTTAGCCAAATGGTTTTTCTTTGTATCATAATTTTCTGTGATCATGAGAGCTTGAGCAGATGTTTGTTACTCTAATGCAATAAAATTCCAGAAATGCACTGAAAATCACAGATTAAAGATATAACAGTATAAGAGAAAAAGAATGTAATTGTTTTTAGGGGGCCACACACTCCGAGATAGACAAGGTGTTAGCCAGGAAGTCCATCTCTCCAGGTCCACCATGATGACCTGGGCAGGTTCTGGAAAGGTGAGGTGGACCTGCTCTGTGTCTCTGTAAGTTTTATTCACTCTCTTTTTCCTATGAATCTGTTGTGCCAGTGAATGTAGTTTAAATCCATCACAGTAACGGTTATGCCACTAACAGAAGAAAAACTACCAAGGGTAACAATAGAAATACATATTTTGTGTTTTATTATTATATTATTATAACTGTCTTTTACTATATTTTCATTTTCTGTTCATATACTAGCCTCCATATATTTAAAAATACATAAACATTTTCACCTTTCACTACACTATAGCATGTTATAAATCATTTGTGAAACATTAATATGGTGGCTGTAAATGCTAAATGCTGTGAAAAATGGGATAAGTTAAGGTTTAAAATGTTGCCTCTAGAGGTCAGTAACAAGACTTAAGCACAACTTAAGTGTTCAGCTAAGTTATCAACCTGCCTGTCCTGTATCTCCTAAACCTGATCTACTAACACTGTACCAGAATGCCAAGTTAGGACAGCCTTTCAAGGGATTAAAGTATGACAGAAGCTTGACATTTTGTCGTTGTTACAAGTGTGTGAAGTCCGATATCTTACTCTTCTCTCCTTTAGGGAAGCTTGCCAACTAAGTC
Source organism: Naso vlamingii (assembly GCA_029822935.1). Classification (NCBI taxonomy): domain Eukaryota; kingdom Metazoa; phylum Chordata; class Actinopteri; order Acanthuriformes; family Acanthuridae; genus Naso; species Naso vlamingii. The sequence continues at coordinate 1,574,863 of JAPQLA010000016.1, forward strand.
TTCAGATGTCAAGACTCTCCTGATAATTGTGTGTGTGCACAACAGAGAGGTATCTCACTGCAGTGGTTTGATAATTGTCCACATACCCTGTATTAATGACTGGCAAAATAATGTGTTTTAGGTTAAAATAAACCCTTTAGAATTGAAACATACTGTTATGTCTCAGTCTGAACCCAGCCAGAAGAAAGGAGTGTGAGTATGATGTCATGATTCCTTAATCTGTTATCTATCAAGCTGACATTGTCGAGTCCTCAGTTAAATCAACCAAAGGCTATTAAAAGCTAATTGTGTCTATGGCGATGCAGTTCTGTGTGAACTACTGCCATATATCAGAGAAATAGCTGTTCACTACTGTATGACTGTGAGGCATTACGCACCGGCTCTTTCAGGAACATTGTGATCTATTGCAGAATGAAACAGAATTTAATTTTAGTGTCTTAAGCATCCAAGCTATTGGCTTTAGTGGCAGTGCAGATTTTTCAGGGGTTTGTTGGTAACGCTTTGCTTAAAGCATTCATCCATAATACATTAAGAACATCCTTATAATGCGTTATAATACGCCTATAGTGCTGTATTATCACAATTATAAGCAAGGTTAGGGTTAACCCCAACCGTAACCACATGTAATGCACTATAAGTGTGTTCACAATGCACTATAATGTGTTATGTTCATAATATGTTATAATGCATTATAGAGACAGGCTTCATAAAAAGTGTTACCGGTTTGTTTTGGCAGTTTTGAAAAAACAAACCAAAAAAAACCTGTCAGCACTCTGAAGACTAACAAATAAAATCTTGAGAGAGAAGTTAAAACCTGCTTACTGTCACATCTCAACACACCCAGCCAATCACTGCGAAGAGTGACCCTGATTGTCTCTTTAGGAAAGATTTAGCAAGAGTTGCTTGGTGCAATGCACTGTACTAACATTACATACAAATGTGGCAAATCACCTGAATAAACCCTATGATCTGGTCTTTAAGATCAATGTCTGTGTTGCGGAGGTTTCAGCACTGAACTATCATGTCCAAGAAATTTGTATATGTATAGTTTTTGTTTTGTCTCTATGTTGTCTTGTGGCTTCCTGTTTTATTTTGAAACCTAACTCTCCTCTCGTTTCAGGTAACTTGCCACTTCCTCCCTTTGTGTGAATTCCCGCCTTTGTGATTGTCTACCCCGCCCCTGACTGGTCTCACCTGTGTTCCCTTACCTCATGTAAAAATAGCCCTTGTCTCCCCTTGTCTTGTGTCAGTTCGTCTTGTTCAGTCTGTATGAAGGTCTTGTCAAAGTCCCAGTCAAGTTTTCATGTGTCAGGTTTGAGTCAAGTTTGTGATCATTTTTAGTCCTCCTAGTGAGCGTTTTTCTTTGTTTGTTCTTTGATCCTCGTTGTGAGTGTTTTTTGTTGTTACTGATTTTTTACTAAGTAAAATTCTTTTGTTTTACCTACTACTGCTTAAGAGTCATGCATTTGAGTCCACCAGTTTTGTGTCTGAGGTCGTTACATGAACATGAATTGGGATTCAATCTACTTTTTCTAATGTCATGAAAGAAAAGCCAACTTAGACAAGGAGCCCCCAAAATACTATGGATGAATTGATAACAAATAATCAGCGTAAATCATACAACCTATTCATCTTCAAGAATAAAACAAACAAACAAACAAACAAACAAAAAAAACCCCCTGACATTCATTTCTGGAAACGTCTTGAAACAGTAGTAAACGCTTGTCATAATTACCACCTGAATGCAGTTTATCTACTCCTATTATATTCCTTTATAGAGAATTAGTGTTAAAGGACAAGTTCATTTTCTTTGTACATCAAGCCTTATAATAAGGATATTTATGATTTTACACAATGTTCTATAGCATTACTCTGACGTTTAAAAGACGAGACAATTGTCAAATGCTTAGTGGTGTCACACGAAGTTAAACAGTGGCCAATAAGCTGGAAATGGCTGTTTGTTTCCTGAAGCGGCGAAAACAGACATTTCTGTGTTATAAGCTGATGTTCAACTTTGTGTTTTAGTGTTGGTACATGAGAGGACACCACTAAACATTCGGTGATTGTCTCATCTTTAAAAACACGCTTGTCGAAGCACTTTCCCCTTCACCTCCGTTGTTTTCAGCTAGCAGTGACATCTGTAAGGAGCTTCAGCTCTTGTGACTGCACTGTTCGCTATAATATTGCTGTAGAACATTGTGTATGATCGTAAATATCCTTATTATAAGGCCTTAAGGTGCAAAAACCTAACTTCTTTAAATGACAGTCAAGAATCTCATTTTCCTTATCATGGTAGATACTGTATTATTAGTGTCTACCAAAAATGAAAACAACAAAATGAGACAAAAGTTAAGCAACTTAATTTTATTTTCTTGCAGTTACATATCATGGAGCACGTGTTGATTCACATACTGCAGCGTCAGTTATCAAATTGTTGTCTATAAAGGGGTTGTTAAATGTCGTGCGCTTTTGAAATGTAGAATACTTTTACAACCTGATTTGTCCTGGCTTATCTGCATGTCATTACAGAATTACAGATAAGCAACTTCATTCACTCATGGTTTAATTCAAATAAGCCCCTTTTGGCAGTGTTGGAATGACTAAAAGGGAGATACTCAGACTGCAATCAGACACAATGGATTAAGAGATTTTGACCTCTTGAAAACAACTTACAGAATGACCTTTCAACATGAAAGCTCATGTTGTAAAGCTAAGCAACATGTTATTCCCCAGGATACAGTCACATGTGAATTCACTCTACACCTGACAGCACTCTGTAAACACTAGTTTTACTGAACATCATTGTTCTGAAAATAGACAACTGCAAAACAACTGCATGACTCTTGGATAAGGATACAGCTGAAAGATAAAGCTGCACTTGCTATTTTCTTTGCTTGGTAGCAAGTGATATTGTTAGTATTGACACATTAGCTGTTGCTTTAGTAATGTATTGCACACAATATACACCTAAGATAATCTGTGTTTCTTCTTGTGTTTTTTCTATCTAGAACATTAAAATAAGCATAACTTCCTTGCAAATAATTTTTAAATTACCATTTACAGTATCTAATTTTCTGTCAACTGCTACTAAAATAGGTGAAGCCATTAGTTTAGGAGCAGTACCGTACATTAACAAAAGAAAATCTTACAGATGTTTCTTACATTATTTTTCCAAGGTGGGCCACTGCAAACATCATGCCTAATGATAAAAAAATATGCAGCTTGCAACATTAAATGGAACTCATTGTACAGATATTGTGCTGTGAACTACGTTGGCAGTTTAATTTCTACCACAGTTTTTTTGTAATAGTTGAAGACTATTTGGAGTCCTAGAGTTCTAGAATACATAACTCTGTGGCATGTGATGAAGATTGGAAAGGTGTTAGGCTCAGACTATAGCAATGGAGGAACGTAAACCAAGCAAACATGGACCTATACACGATGATATCGATCATTTTGCAAGGAACTGTGATTATGGGACTGACACTGTGAGCACTTGCTGCATACATTCAAACATACATCAAGAGCATAAATAGTACAACACCACAGCCTCAGGAATAACACTGTTGGGCACATGTCATGTCTTTTTCAAGTTGACTCAATCCTTTAAACAACTCTACCCAGCTTATTCTAAACATAAGTAGTGTATGTGCATGTGCAGGTGTGATAGTATGTGGCTGCATGGAATTCAGTACAGCACTCAGTTACAGATAAGAACATACATTTTATAAAAAAAAGCATCGGACCACAAGTATCATTAGCCTTGAGCACAACAGCAAGGGAGCCTTAAGGGATATTGAGAATGTTTGAATTAGGACTGTATGAGGTACTTATTCACAGTCAGTCTATGACCTTCTGCAGATGGAGATCAGCGGTGTCACTTTTTTAAAAAAAGGCGGAGAAGGCAAAGGAAATGCAAAGGAAATCAACGTTGTACTGTCACAGATGGGGTCAGCAGAAAAACGGTTTCTAGCCTCTTATATAAATGCTTACCTAAAAGATCAATATCTGTTCATTTGTGCACTGAATTTTGGATTTTTTCACCTCTTAAGTTTGCTGCTTGACATCTGTTTATTTTGGCACTAGTGTAGTGACATGGTGTGCGACAGAAGCCAGCACGAGTGCCTGAAGTAGTATACAGAGGGACTACGGTTGAAATATGCCAAAGTAAATGGCTATCTGGCGGCAAACTAAAGCCTTGAAAAATCCTACATTTAGCAAGCAGTTGAACAGATATTTATTTTTTAGGGAAGTATTTATGCGGCAAAAAATGTTTTTCTGCTGACCCCATCTGCAACAGTACAATGCTGACTTCCTGTGCAGTGATTTCTCCCCCAGTCTCCTAAAAGTGACACTGCTGATCCTGGTGTGCAGAAGGTCACAGACTGACTATGAATAAGTACCTCATACAACCCCACTTCAAAAATACTCGACTATCCCTTTAACATAAGTACAGGCATTTGTATTATTTGTGGCATTTTCAGCAAAGCATTAGACATTGACATTCTAATAAATGCTGTGCCTGTTGTCAGTCTGTCCCTTTAACAATTTCCTCATGTAAAGTATATGTATTAAGAAAACAAAAACAAAACAAAGTACTTGCCAGACTGATGCCATCATCAAGAGATCATTGTCACCTCAACACGATGTAATGGCTCGATTGAAAAAGTTTTTTAACTAGGTACTTTGCTGCTCTCTTGATGATTAACATTTATGGTTTAGACACTGCACTATCATCTGCTTGAATATCAAGCTTTGAAAAAAAGGATAGGCTGTAGCATAATCACATTTAGGCAAAAACTGATGTTAATTTTATTACTAATCTCTGTCAAGAAAAAAACAGAAACATTATCACAATTTCTCAGAACCCAAAGTGACATCTTTAAATGTGTTGTTTTGTCTGACAAAGTAAAAAAAAAAGAACACAAATGCGTTCAATTTCAAATGATGCAAAACAGAGAAAAGCAGCCAAGCTTGAAAGTCATTGATAAGTGACTTGAATCTGAAAATCAAATATAAATAATTTCATCAGAAATTGTTCAATGTTTGAAGTCTTTGAAGTACCAATAGTGATAAATCTTTTGATCCTAATGGAACCATAGCTTTCCTGTGGCTAACCTGTCAAGCAAAATTTAGAAAATTCAACTAGCGGCAAATGTGGTTAACACTTTAGTGCTGAGTGCCTTTGAGTCGCAATGCTGTCTGCAACCACATTTAGCTAATGTGAAAGTAATGAGGCATCTGGGCTGGCAGGTAGCAGTTTTGTTGTGGGAGTGGTTTTCAACCTTTTTTAATTCTACACTGTCTTTATATTGAGTTTTATATATAGTTTTTGCAGACAAGAATTGGAGGATTGAGAGTGGCGTCATGACTGAAATCATAAGTGTAAAGTTTGGCTATTTAAGAAAAAAAAAGATTTATCTTTACTAAAAAAAATCTCAAGATCAGTTAAACTCAAAATTTTTGCTTTTATTGTTAAATATCTAGGTGAAAATACAACACAAATATGGCACATTAAGACTGAGTAGCTACTGTATGTGATAGCAGGCAGATTAAAGCACCTAATGGTGACCTACGTTTAGTAATTCAAAATCAGTATCTTGCTATCATGACCATAGCATGGAATGGTAAGAAATGACACAGATAGGACAGTCAAGTTAATTACTGCATCAAGTTCTGGAGTTATTTTGATGCATCATATTGTTTCAACGCAACACCAAAAAAAAAAAAAAGTTTTAAGTTGTGGTAAGGTTTTGAGTCAGATGATAATGGCTACAAATTAGCTGTTTTTACAAGACTTGGTCATTTTGACGTGTGATAAGTGACACAGCTGTTCTGAATTTTCCAAACTGGGTCAACATTTCAGTTTAGACGTAAAGGGTTTTTTTGGTGAATGGAATGACCTCAGTAAGAGCTGTCAGAGCTGAATTTCTGTGCTGCTGGGCATATAAGCCTACTTTTTGCAGCTTTTATGAAAGAAATAGCTCAACATTTTGGGAAATACTCTTATTTGCTGTCTTTTAGAGAGTTATATGAGACAATCGATACCTCTCCTGAGTCTGTGCATAGTTTGATGTCATCATAAAGTAGGATTATGGGATTCTCTTATTTCATTGTTTAAAATCTTACACTGCAGATAAAATTCTTTCTGACACAGGCAGAAGTGCTCATAGATGAGCTAATTCAATATAAGTTGTACTGACATTATGTCAAGCCACTTTTGCCGACTTCCTTCCTCTCTCTCTGAATGGTGATAGCCTCAAAGTTTATGACAGGCAACAAAATGAAACACACCGTTACCACAAATAAAATAGCATTTCTCTGGGTATGAAGACTGTTAGGAATATTTGGTATAATGCAAGTAAACAACTGACCAAAAATGTAAAAAGATTAAGTAGGTTTTTAATGTGCAAATGTTACATATTATATGTTTAAGTGCTTCACTTAGGTTAGCATAAAGACTGGAGGCAGCGGCAAACAGCTATCCTCTTGCTGACCAAAATTTAAAAAATAGCACTAATGACAACTCTTAAACCAGTGAACACATTGTATCTTTTTTACCTAATTGGTCTACAAAAGAAAACATAAAACCCCAAATGTTTGACTAAAAAATTTTTGTTAAGTTTTTAAGTTAGCAAAGTTAGCTTTTTCCAACAGTCTTTATAATAACCCAAGCTAACCTCGTCCTGGCTCTCGCTCCACACTTGACACACAGACACGAGGCTGATATTGATCTTTTCTTTACAACAACAGCAAAAAAAAAAAAAAAAAAAAAAGCATTTCCCAAAATGTTCAATTCCTTTTCAGTTTTTGTATCTTGTGTAAACATAAATGCATATGGCAAGCAAAATTTTATTTACCAGCCAAAGGTTTACCATGTTTCTACGCCATAGCTTAACCACTGGTTTACCAGAATTTGAATATATAGTGCAACCCTACACCACAGTAAAAATATAAAAGTGAAACTGTAAAGAAAAAAAGCTGATCTGATTATTAATACATAAATCCATTGGGTGAAAATTAATACCTAAGAACTGTCATTTTCTCCTTGCAGCCTAAACACAGACACTATTTAAAATCGTTACACTTTGCAATAAATCAATGTGACATAGTGATTTGGTTCTGAAAAACAACTTCTCAAATTTCACAGTGTTCAATGACTTCACAAGCTTTTGTTACAATCTCCAGTCTCTTTGCAGCCTCCATAAAAAATCAGTCTGCAGCCAGCGATTAGCATTTCTTTAAAGTATTGCTTCATGCAACTTGTGGAAAAAACCTTTTCATTTGTTTGGCACAGTTTAAATACACAGATAGCTATACAAGCAGTTCATTATGGGACAAAGACATTCAGCAACAGCCACACAAAAAGATCTTTTAGTCATTTCAGAAAATTATTGTGTAATAATCAAGGAGCAACAAAATTAGGATTGACATTTCACAGTCAGTATAATGTTTTGCTTTTGCACGTGTTCAATGACAGTACCTGTTTTGAAAAATATCTACACACATCTCATAAACTTCCAAAAACAATGTCTTCACACACACACACACACACACACACACACACACACACACACACACACACACACGCACACACGCAAACAGCTGTTTTTTTGAAAGCCTCTTTGTGAAAAAGAACACTCTAATTCAAAAGAAAACCGACTTTTCTTTATCTTGGCACAATTTTTGTGTAAGAAGGAAGCACTTTAATCTAGTCATGATTTTTAATGTCCAACATGAAGGGTGATTATCTTGGATTATTTTAATGAAGGCTGCTATTGCTGATGTCTGAGTTTGGATGGGTTTTGTTGGATATATTCATGGAGCTGATAAATCATCAAGGTTTTTTCTTTTACATCCATAGCAGCATGGCACTTTCTCTGCTCCTCTAAGCCAGTCAAACCTAAAACTGGGAGGTTTCAGTGAAGGAGATTGCATCTGTCTTATCGACAGTGAAGCCTCCGTTGACGTAGGATTTCTTTTCACTGTCATCATCATCCAATGTGGCTTCCAGAGCGAAGGGGTTGGCAACGTCCATGTCAGATGTCAGATCCATCCTCTCCAGCTCCCTCTTGGATAGTTTCTCCACAATTCCAGCTCCAAAAGCATCGCCAAGAACATTGATCATAGTACGGAACCTGTCCCTAAAAGACACCGCTTATTGTCAACATAAAGCATCGCTCTTAAGGTTAAATTTTAGTTATTTATTAGAAAAGATAAGAAAAACAGTCAAGATAGATGGACGACTTGTATACTTACAGAAGCCAATCTACAGCCACTATCAGAGTGACGTCATCTGCAGGTAATCCAACAGCTGTTAAGACTATTACCATGGTGACAAGCCCAGCGTTAGGAACACCTGCTGCTCCAATACTGGCAACTGTTGCTGTAACACTGAAAGAAAGAAACAATTTTGCAAATCAGTCGCCCAAAATGACAAAAGGACGTAACTAAAATACTCAAAGACCATTGGCTGGCTAATGTAAGATGAACCATTGCTTCTGACATGTCATATTTTCAGTAAAGATAAACACTGACTCATTAGAAATCATTTGACCATCCTCCCAAATAAAATAACAAAAGGCTCTTTTTTTGGGTTGTCCGTCAAGAGCAGAGACAGAATTTTGGAGAAGTTAAAGAGGATAAATGAAGGACCAGCTTTTAACCACAATCATGATCCTTCTTGTATCCTAACCAAAGAGTTTTGAAATGAAAAACACATCTGATGGGGGGGGATAAAAAAAACAATTCGGATCTAACAACCTCATTTCATGGGCTTCAATGGCAGAGATAGCATCATAACACTGTAGCTCCCAAAAATATATATTTTCTTTTTATTTAATCACTGCATTAATAACTAACAATGTTTTGAGCCTGAAACGTTGTGCGTTTTTAATGCAGTGTGTCCTTTGTGTGTTACCCATAATTTTTTCACGTCTCCTTAAATAAGACGACCTTAATGGTTACTTTTAATCAAAGTCACTGTTAACTCAGTGACTGTGGCACATCGGTAATCGACCTTTGACTTTTGCAACATGGCCGTTTGTCACTGATGAGTGACAAAGACATCCATCAATCTGGTGCATCAATTACAGGTCAAGATTTTTATTCAGTAATTCATGTTTTCTGGACGGATGATGTTAGGGGTCAGCAAGAAACTTTTACCTCAGTTAACAACTGTGTTGTGTTTTATAGTAACACGTTTTATTTTATGGTATCATAATCTGCAGTTACTGCGTAAAAGTGACTATAGTGTACCTGATGGTAACAATCTTGCCCACATCCAGATGGTAGTTATTCAGCTGGGCGATGAAGATGGCAGCTACCGCCTCATAGAGTGCTGTGCCGTCCATGTTAATGGTGGCACCCACTGGGAGGACGAAGCGGGTGATCCGCTTATCAATGCGATTGTTCTCCTCGGTACATCGGAAGGTGACAGGCAGAGTCGCAGAGCTGTAAGATATGACAGTGCCTGGCTTTATTACTGTGACCTTTTGGGCTGGCACGCAGTGGTTTTGAGTCAAAAATATGAACATGTGGAAGTTAATGTTCTAATACACAGGATATAACTTGGCTTTACAAGAAAAGTGAGGATCTGATCGGATTCTGACCTGGAGGAGATCATGAGAGCTGTCAACATAGCCTGAGCCATTCCCAGTGCGAATCTATACGGGTTCTTCCTCACAATGATGAAGTATATGAGTGGCAGAGAGATGGCGGAGTGGATAGCTATCCTGAGGGACAAAACAAACAGACCTGAATGGTTACTTTATTTGACCGTATTCAAACCAGATTAAAATATATACAGTTTAACATACTGACATTAATGATGTTTTACATGACAACCATGTTATTAAAGGAGGTCTGAAATTAAATTAAAATGAATACAAGTACAGGAATGCACATTTAAGCAAAAAGGGGGAGGTGCTGAAGAGAATGTGAGCAGAAGATGAATTGTTTTACACCCAACAACTACATGTAAAATAATTTCAACGCGACATCTACAAAGTTTGGGGTTAGTTAGCTGTGGAGTGAATACAGCATATAGTGCAATGTTTTCTCTGTGTCCACTGTCATTTAAAGCTGTAACACAATAATACACAATATTTTTAATAGGCACTGAATGCATCATTCAGAACATTTTAGCAGTGTGAACATTTATGCACATGTCGTCACAGGAGCACTCTTGGGAACTCAGGAGAACCTTAGACTAACCCTCTGACCTAACTGGAAGAGATTTACTGTACGGCCTTTAATAGTGTCAGATTACGAGGCATGAGCAAAGCTTTCATTACTGCATCTGCAGGTTGAGCAGTTTTAAATGGCCTTGGACCTTATCAGTGCCCACACAGGGCTCAGCTTTAACTGTATCACTAGAGAGACAATCGGCCCAAATGTCAACCATAAATCTCAGTGTCTGGAACAGGCGGATACAGAGTAATGGGACAGCTTACCCACTCAGCACAGTCGCCATATAAAGACCCATCTTCCTGAAGATTTCCCAATCTTCCACTTCGATGATCTTAGCAGCAATTAGGAACAGGATCCCTACAGGCATGTAGCTGAAAAAGCAAATAATGTTAGAGTCCTTTGGGGTATAGAATCAAAAATTCTAGCAAATAAAGTGCATTCGGACTGCAGCTTGTCTGCAACTTGTTTTAAAAACAAAGGGCTAAGTTCAGGATTATGTTTTAAGCCAACGCAGAGGACCCATATCTGTAGATAAGTCTTTTGTACATACCACATAATGATCTGGACCAGCCTCATAGTTGCTTCATTCAGTGCATCAAAAAATTCCAAGAGGATACGGCCCTTTTCCCCCATCTTCCCAATGACAAGGCCAAAAGTAACACAGAACACGATAATCCCCAATATGTTGACTCCATCTGTATAATAGCCAACGATTTGATACTCTTTGGTTATATTCTGCCAGAAGAGGAAACAGAGAGGCAATTCATTCAGCTTACCAAGACCAGTCCAGGAAGCCACTTTCACAACCACATTAGCTGACTCTAAAGACCCATTGATTAGCTGTGCCACATAGCCCAATGACCAATGACCATTCATGACTCATTATTGTGTCTTCTGATGCATTTAGAACAGACACCAGTTGCCAGGTGCAGAAACATGATAGTGCAGCAGATGGATCAAGAAGGACACTTTGTTGGTACAAGAAATCTAAATCGTACAGTATAAGCTGTGTTCATGGATGTTTTCCAACAGCAGACTCTTTGGCAAGAATATTTTTGCTTGCTTGATAAGCAAGGAAATGCATCAATAGCAGTGAGGTACTGACTGTTCTAGATTAGCAGAATAATGTGCACACCTACCTCTACCACCATTGTGATGGTAGTTGCCAGAGGGGGAATTGTGGTGGTGTTTTCTGAAACTTGCGAAGGCACCAGCTCTTCACGCACTGTCTTGTACTAAAGTGGTTACATTTCACAACATTAGTGTTACAGTCAAATGGCTATATACCTTATGTTCATCAGACCCTAAATGACATGTTAAACATGTGTAGGAAGAGGGACAAAAATGACTGGTGAATGTGCAGTCTCTTACCTGCTGAAAACAAGCCTGCACCAGATTTTCTGGAAACATGTTTCTGTTGATAGGAAAAGACAAGATTGGGTGTAAATAAAATCCATAGAATAAAATGATGTGTACCATCAATTCCTTGACAGATAGGTACCACAACTCCATGTAAATCAAAATCAAGAAGAAAATAATTTCATATGATTAATATTCATACAGAGCTAACACTGACATCACTCGTTGCCAACATCTTACCTAAGAATACCACAATTCTCCCTGGAAGTCCAGCTGACTACCAGTTAAACAAAGTGTTTGAAGAACTACCAATTACTCAGAGTGCATGAGGGACTACCAGTTCCATGCTGACACACAGGTATTAATGCACTTAACGGTTATTTTACAAATACTTCCATCACTTTGCATGTGTACAGCCTAGCGTAACACCATAAATGTTTTGAGGAGAATCTGTCCAAGAGTGTGCAGCGTTTTCTTCCTGGGTGCAATTCATCACTTAGATACTCCAAAGACATGCAGACACACAAAGAGATGGGGAGTCATTGATTTACATCCAGTAATATACTAAGATAGCAGGCTTTTCGCCAACCTTTGACTGTGGCCATTCAAAACAAATAGCTAGCTATGTTTGTATGTGCATAATTTCTTCTGTCCAATCAAAATCTTAAGGGATTAGAAATTTCCCTTAACTTCACTGTTACAGGAACGCTTAATAAAGTGATCTGATCGTGATGTGTGTATACATGTATCAAGCTTTTAATCAGAATGAACCATTTTGATGTGTGTATAGTTGTCTAACTTTACGAAAGCAGCAGCAGAAGAAAAAGTTTTACGTTGGTCTGTGATGTAAACAAACGCTTCAGGCTACAGGCTCAGCAGTGCATACTGCTCCTGGATAAACAATGAAAAACGGATTTTTCCTAGACGGGGAAGCTCATGGCATATTTCTGGTCTCAGTTTGCTCTCCTGTGAACTGTATTGCTTGGCACGGCTTAAACATAAGTACTATCACTATGAGTAACATTATAGCACTGGACAGCGGATGCTTCCTGCTTCTCATTGCCGAGGAAGGACGCTGTCGCCTCGGCTTGCACTGCGCAAAGCCTCGGGACAGACAGACGAGTGGCAGCTACTTTTTCACAAGATGTTAACACTCGGACAGATAGATTTCCTTTAACCATTTAGGAATAATAGGCATTTTTATACATGATCTCCCCATTTTCAGAGGCTCAAAAGTAATTGGACAAAGTAAAATAACAGGAGCGTCCTCCTCGGCAGTGAGAAGCAGGAAGCTCCAGCTCATCATGGCAAGTGATACAGTTCAAAGGGGAGCAGGCAGGAATAAGCCTTGAGCTTCCCTGTCTTGGAAACGTAGGGCAGACATGCGCAGCAGGGACAATTTTACCCCAATCAGGAAGACATGATCTGAGCAAGAGCGTTCATGGACATCAGTAGAAATAATGATCGGCATTAACCACCGCCTTGGTTCGGAGTGTAAATTTCTGTCTTAACGGGCCATTACGGATCAGAATCTTCCTAACGATATGTTTACATGAAGCCTTCTTATTCTGATCAGGCTTTTATTCTGATTATTTGTGTCCATCCTTTTGCCTTTTGACATGTTTGAACATGTACAAACCAGTTTTATTTAAATTATAAGGCAAAAAATAGAGGTGATAAATGATACTTTGCTGATCTCAAGCTTATTGCAGCGTCCATCTATCAGGGAAAGTTCTGCTGTCTCTTCCAAGTCAACATCTGAATAAGAGGACATGTTGTGTATCACATGGCAGGGCAGTCACCTGACAAGGTCCAGGAGTGCGTCAGCTGTTGTGACGTCGGGTGTGACTCCAGTTCTGTCAATGTTATCAGTTGTCTGAGAGACTCCTGGTCTGATGGTCATCACTAAAATAATGCCTGCAAAGGATGAAAGTGCTAAGTAGGCTGTGACAACAAGAAGTCATACATAATGTTTCATATTAGCCACCAATTTAAAAGATACACCATATGAGGACTTTATAGTTCTAAAAATGAAAATTTAAATACAGTGTTTGAGAGGTGGAGACATAAAGAGAGGCTTGGACAGGACACTCACCAAGAATAACTGCCAAGATTGTTGTTGAGAAGTAATAAACAACAGCTCTCAGACCGATTTTTCCTGATACCTCAGAGTCCAGGGCTGCAACACCTGTGGACAAAATGCAGCAGACATACTGAAGTCTGAGCAGTTGAAAACTGCACAAAATGTTCAAAATTGTATATGAATATACAATAATCTACATGGTCAAAAAGCAGCATTTACATATGACGTAAGGCGTTTATGGAACCCAGGAACCGTTTCATAGTTCTAGGGACTTAGTTCTAAGAACCTCCCATTTTACAGCATCTGCACTGCAGGAACCGTGAACTATTCTAGTTCTTAGAACTATGCTTTGAGGAACTTTGTTAGCTCCAACTCCAGAGCAGGTACTCCCATGGAACCAAGGAACTATCGTGACATAAGTGTACGTTGACTGGTCGAATTCAGGGGCCAGCGTTGACAACCGCCATTTTCAAAAACCTGACAGCTGTATTAACAAAACGACACAAAACACGAGCCAGAGCTCGTACCAATATAGTCATTGTTTTGTCCCATCTTTTGTGAGATTCATTGGCATTCAGCTCTGGTTTCATGGTACATTATCGCCACATAGATTTTCCGTGTGAAGGGGTATCAAAGTAGCCTTCTTTTGATGCTGTTGTTGTTGTAAGTCATGCGGTATTGGCGTAAACAAACTGCCAGCCAGTTTTTACCGGAACTAGTTAAAAAATAAAGCAAAATATTAAGTTGATTAGTTTATTGATATAAATAATGATAATCTTTGTAGAAAATAATTCTACAGGTGATCTAGACTGATGTGAAAATTGACAATTCGGATCGATGCAAAATTGATCGTATGTTCTTGACACTTAGAGCTAATGGCTAATAGTTATTTATGTTGCTCAAAAGGATGCTGTCTAAAAACTTTTTATATTTCTTTACGTTCAGTACTATAATATTTTAACTTGAATAACCACAGCTCTCTAAATAACCATTTATCATCAATGCTTTTACTGAAATAGATTTTAAAATTGTTTATTTGTCATGTATCATCGACTGTTCTTCCTGACTGTTTTAAGAAAAAATATACACATTAAAAAAATTTCAACAGCAAAACACAGATGTGTAGAATGGGGATAAACACAATAATGTAATTATATTTTTGTTTATCAATTATACATTTTATTTGCCCTCTAAAACAGATAGATTGCATTCACTAAAAACGGCCAGCAAAAAAAGTAGCCTTCAAAACCATAACGTGCAACTATAACCAAGAAAACCTTTATAAACATCAAGGCAGCTGGGTTCTAACACCTAATCCTTATTCAACGTATTACACTACATAGAGAGCAACACATCCGTTCCTCATCTGCATGTTTGTTTAAGAAAGATAAAAGGATTTCAAGCCTGATACTAATGGACCTACAATAGACCTCTGTCTGTGTTTTTAGTAAAATGTGGTACACAGTCATAAATGATGGTACACCGAGAAACTGAGGGAACACCCCAGTGAAATGTTAGTTAAAAAAAACAATAGTGAACAACCAATTCAGAAACTGCAGTCATGGAACAAAATGCTGAATACAAAAATAACAAACATTACAGTTACGATTCATGAGAATGTCTAAGCTTCTGTGAATTATTTACTTAAATTTGCAGTGACTGCTTCAACTGTAAGCCAAATCCCATTTCAGCAGGCAGCCTAGTTGTGCTTCTGCGGAAGAGGTGAAAGGATAAGACAGAGAACATGTAATCCTGCCCCTAAACGACATTTTTCAACGATCCCCTTGTAGTATCAGCTATTCTTCTGTCTTTTCATGTCATTTGTGAATAGTACTGCACTCCTCCGCATTTGCTGTCAGAGCTGAGGCTAACCAGGTAGATGGCTATCTTACCCTCAATGCATGCAGACTGAATCTGGTTAGTAAGGATTAATATCAGCTATTGCAACCAGCTATACACACATTTTTATTTCTCTTTCAGTATTTTATTTTGACATAAAAATTTGTGACTGCCCAGCATGACCAGAACCAATTAATTATTGTAAGCTTCAAGTTAAACACTTTGACAATCAATTGATAAATTGTTCAAAAAAAAGGGGAAACTGTTCACCCCAAAACCCCTGAGCCCAAGATGGCGTGTTTAAACAAATGGAAAATATTCAGTTTAAAAACATGCACAACAAAGAAAAACAACAAAGTCTCATAGTTTAAATACTGGCTCTGGCAGGATTTTCACATTATTGCTTAAAAAAATAATAATATCAATTATAAAAATTGTTGCCAAGTATTTTTTTGGACAATGAACTAATTGATAAATAACTATTTAATTTCTAATGATGTTAAAAGACATCGTTATAATGCTGGCCACAGTTTTTAAAGTTTTTTTTGCTTACAGTATCTGAACATGGCAACTTTGGTATGTTTAAGGTTAGTGAAACAGTAGAGTTATTGTGAAAGAACCATATTTATGGTTGGTTCACTTCATATCTGTCTAACAGACATTTTAATGTTCATATCAACAACTACATGTCTTCCTCGGCTCCTCTCTTATGTGGCGTCCCACAAGGGCCTATCCTTGGCTCAATCCTCTTCTCCTCATACATGTTACCGCTGGGCGATCTACCTCAATCTTTCTGTCATACATCCTACCATTGTTACGCAGATGACACACAGTTATACTTCTCTTTTAAACCAAATAACCTCAACAATCTTACCACCCTTCACGACTGCCTAGTCTCTGTTACAAACTGGATGTCACAAAACTTTCCCCATCTCTGTCCTGACAAAACTGTGGTCCTGGTTATCGGTTCTGATTATTTTTGTAAGGTCAGTCATTATATCCGGCCTCTCGCCCACACTATCAAGTCCACCTCAAGGAATCTTGGTATTTTGTCTAACCAACATCTGAATTTTGAACCTCACATCACCAAACTCATTCAGTCCTGCTTCTTTCAGTTGAGAAACATCGCTAAAATCAAACCCCAAAACACACCGAAGCCCTAGTACACACATTAATCTTTTCTCGTACTGTAACTCTCTTTTCACTGGCATTACTCAGTACTCATTAGCATGCCTACAGTCAGTCCAAAATGCATCAGCTAGGTTGTTTGCCAATACTAGGTGTCAGTCACATATCACCCCAGTTCTTGCCTCATTTCATTGGCTTCCAGTAAAATATAAAATAAATTTCCAAATTTTACTGATTACTTACAAGGCCCTTCACGGTCTGGCTCCTACTTATACAAATTAATTACAAAGCCCTTACTCTAGAGGCCATCCTCTACGATCATCTAATCAAGGCCTTTTAACAGTTCCTCATTCACATTTTAAATCCAGGGGTGATCGTGCTTTTGCATTGGCAACTCCTAAACCATGGAACAGTCTTCCCCAGTCTATTAGAGCTGCTGAATCGGCAGACTGTTTTAAACAGCTGCTAAAAACTAATTTTTATAGGCTAGAGTTTTCATAAATTTTGTTCCTATGTACATCATTCTTGTGTTTGTGTAGTAATGTATGTTGGTACATGGGACGCACATATGCGTGTGTGCTTGTATGTATGTGTGTTTGTATGCCTGTTTTTGCTCTGGGATTTGACTTGTGAACTTCATCCTGTATGTGAAGCACTTTGTAACTGTGTGTTTTAAAAGGTGCTACACAAATAAAGTTATTATTATATTTAAGATACTGTATGTAAGAGTGAAGAGTCTGTACATCCAAAACACATATTCAAGTTACCTGTTATCATGCTTGAAATGATAAGCGGGAGGATGACAAGCTTCAGCATTCGCATGAGGATATCTCCCAGGAAGCCAAAATACTGTATTTCAAGGCGAGAGAGGTTTGCATACTCTCTGACCAGGAGGCCCACACAAATCCCTAAAAAAATGAGAAAAAGAAGTCAGTTCATGAAAAATTCTTAGTTTTAGCTGCAGGAACAGGTTAAGTCACAGAGAGTACAACTATGATGGCTATAAGCTAAAGTTTTGGTATTGGCAAGGACTTCACAGTACAATACGTATCATGATACATGGGTCACGATACATTGCGGTACAATGCATATCGCAGTATATTGTGATATTCCACAGTTTATTGAAAATGTAAAAACAAAGCTGAAATAAAAATTGCTGTGTATGATATGAATAGTCTGAATACATCACATTATATTGATAATTCAGCAGACAAACTGAGTCAAAACATTTTTACTTAAAATTTCCTTTCCAATTTAATTGAATTGCATTGGCAAATTACTGAACACAGTGATGTAGCTGCCAAAACATTAAAATGAGAAATGAAATTTAAGTGCACTCTTGCGCTTTAACTGGACACACTGAAACTGAAAACTTAAAAGTAAAGTGCATACGTGTTCTTTTGTGTCACGGAATTTAAGGACAGAGTTTTGGCAAGGACTTCAGGAAACGATACATATCACTATACAATAAAGATATCACGAAAATACATATTGCAATTTGTTGTCGTATCGATATTTTAGCACAGCCCTACTGTAAATACATGCCTAAAGCCAGACAAAGTAGTCCAACGTTTAAATTATCATTATGTCATTTGCATGAATGCAGAATTTGCTTTACTTAAGAAACTGTCACTGCCACCTTATTTCAGAGTCAGTGAGTTTCTATCTGTACAGACTTCATGAGGCATAACACACACTGGTCTACATTTTCTGGCAATAAACCTCACATGTATCCACCTCAGTGATTTTACTGATGCATTTCAAACCTCTATCTGTGTTATCACACAAAACAGACCACCATTTAAGATGCTTGTAAACCGCTGCGATGACACAGCAAACTGTGTGTTGATGCCACAACCACACAGATTTATCAAAATGTGACCTCTCATTTGGCATCAAGATATGTGAATGCCCCGATGGAACCAGGATGGAACTGGCTTGGAAGTCTTCTACTTCAGGTCCACTGGACTTCAATTAGGGGAAAAAAAAGAAGAATGTGATCCTATGGCGAGAAAAAAAATTATTTTCTGGTCCGGTTTGGCTTGTGCCACGAATTACACATATGATGGTAGGCAATTTTAAAGACAAATTTTTATGTCAAAAAGATGAATTATGTCGCTCAACATTAAAGTTTAAAAAAAAAAATTGTCAGAACACTCAGTGAACTATGCCTCTTGTCTCGCACAATCTACGTCACCAACGGTAACATGGCTGTAACTTAAGCACAGTTTCTTTGGGTTCTTCAAATGGATTAAAAGAGGTAAAAATCCTTCCAATCATGGGCATGTTGAGAGCTGCAGCTAAGCAAACAGAGAGTTAGTCGCTTCTGTCAGAGATCGTTGTGAAGACATCACGATCAAGTGTATGGTCTTTCTCTACGTATTTTCAGCAGCTGTGTGATACACTGTGACTTTCTTGAATTGCAAAATTATCTTTTGAATTGACAAACTTAATATTTCAGACTGACGGTACAATTTAAACTGGATCAAAAAATAATTTATCTCTTTCCACTGGCTTCCTTCATATTTTTTCCAAAATAAGGTCCCATGGGGTTCACCAAAAGAGGTGTGACTTAACCACTGTATTTATAAGCTTGATCAATCTTTCATATTAAGCAACTCACAGATTCTGCGCAAAAGGACAAAAAGCTTTTTGATTCATATCTACCCACACCAGTGCCTAATAACTGATCAGATGAATACGCATGCGGCAAGAACTAGTTTTTCCATGAAAAGTCAACTTTTTTAGCTACTGTTAGACTTGACTTGATGAAACTGCTAGCTTTGTGTCAATGGCAACCACAGAAACGACACTGTAGAAAACAAGGCAAGCACAAAATTTACTTATATTCTGTAGCTAATCCACTGTTCACCAGCTATAAACATATAAAAAAGGTATAACTTGAGGACTTGAAGAGTAGAATCACTTGTCCTTAACAATTTCTATTGCCAGCAAAAAGTTTTGCATTGTTGGCTAATTATTTATTTTTGCTTTTATTTCCTTTTGAACCCGTGTAACCATCATCTGGTTTATGATCGTAATATCTTATTTATCACTTCAAGGAAACAATAAACATTCTACATTGTAAATGTATCCAGTGACTAATTTTTACATTGCATGTTCATGCTATGCTGCAATTACCGCAGCAGCAGAGTTCAACTGAACACATTTACAGTGAAAACAGGAGATGGTACTCTGACTGTGGAGGTTAATCATTCTCAAAGAGCTTTTCTGGTTATAAAATTATGAAAGAGTGACATGAATGTACCTCTTCCATCTGACCAAAGCAGTCTGCACATGTGAGTGCTCTGTGGAGTAGCGTTAGCTGAGCAGAAACTGCCAGCGAATGATTTTTGATTTCTTGCAATGTAATCAGAAGAAATGCAAAATTTTATGAGAATCAGGAGCTCTTGGTTTTGTAAAAATGAAATGTTGGCCCAGAAAAGCAAAAATAAGAGACAGTGTGATTGGTCACTTTTTCTCAATATCAATGCTATTAATGCTATTATTAAAAATGTGTTCTTAGTTGAAATTTATCAGATATGAGGCAGTAATGACATTGCAATATTCTGATAACTCTGTCAAACCTAATGGACCCACTACATTGTCCTTAAGGTTTATAAAAATAATCTAATAAACAAAACCTGTTGACATGCAATGAACCAAGGAGTTTTGGGGCCCCAGTGGATGTGGGGGTGATGCCTACTTTGCCCAGATAGTAGCCTGCACATGCATTGCTGATGCTAATTTTCTGCTTTTACTTTTACATTTCCTGATTTAACTGTTCACATTATGCCAGAACATCGGCTCCAGCTCCCTTAAACCCTGCAAAAAATAAGCGATTATAGATAAGGGATAAACGGAGGGACGAACGGAGTAACGGAGGGATCGATGGATTTTGGCAGAACACAGAAAGCATTAACTTACAAAACAGATTATTCTGTCTGGTACTTAACTAATGATTAGAGAAAGGCTGATAACGGGTGCAACAGACCATATGTGTTCACTTTTAGTAGAGTGAGACAATAAATAACTAAATCTTGTCATGTTTTTGTCTGATTTTCATAGGTTTCACATGCTTTTATGTCTTCTTGCCTGGACAACTGCCATGCACTTTATCAAGATAATAGATATCCCTTCACCAAATACTGCATAACGCTGCTGCCCAACTTTTTAACAGGCACAAAGAAATATGAACACGTGACTCCTTTGCTGCAGACTTTGAGTGGCTGCCCTTTGTATCCTGAATTGTTATTAAATGGCCGTTATCA
>JAPQLA010000016.1:1609162-1695089 GCA_029822935.1 Naso vlamingii
TAGAGTCATAATGTAATGTCTATGTTTGGAGATGGTCTGCTGTTGATCTGATCTGAATCTGGATTTTTCTTGGGCCGTCTGCTGAGGTGAGGCCGTGGCGCCGGGACATCCAAGGCTAGGCTCACTGACTCCTGGGTCCTGGTCTTCGAGTTGCGCTCCCCACCTGTCGGGGAGAAACATAAAGACAGTGGCAGTATCTTGCAAGTACTTGTAGGCAGTATTTTTAAAGTAAGTGGGTGGTAGAAAAAAGTTAAGACACAGACTACAGACAGAAAGAAAAGTAACAGTAGCTCCAAATGCTGTTTGGAGCTACTTGTAGACGGTTACTTTGCTTAAAGTAACCATCTACAAGTGGCAAATTCTTACTTATTAAGTCTTTAACCACCCAGTCTGTTGTTTATCACAGAGCTGTGGATGATACTGTAATTTTTTTGTCCATTTTCTTAGTTGTGTGAAGTTTGCTCTGCTGTAAAACATATTTTGTGTTCCTTCCTGTGAGCTGTACTTTTCATAGGGATTCTCATTCATGAAAACAATCTGGCAATGATTTACCCTTCCAAATAATTCAAAATTTCTAGCATGGGTCTGGGCTTAATAACTGGACCAAGGTTTAATGAGCTTTGCATATCTTTGCTGGCCTATGAATGACTCAAATAAATTTTTCATGTCTCTCGTTCTCCCTGTGTCATTTTCAGTTCATCACTATTAACTGCCTAAATTCAAAACCTTTGAAGGGTTGCTCATTGAAAGTTTTTGTTTTCAGACAACCTAACTGAAACCCTGGAGAAGCTGAAGCTAGCGTCTACAGACAGCGCAACTGACAGTGTGGAGAGCTGCCTGGACTGCCTGCTGAAAGCGCTCGCCAACAACAGTGAGTAGAGCGTGATTTCTCCTAGTTGAAGTCTGTTACCTCCTTTTTATTTTTTCCATAAAAGTCTGTCAGTCAGTCCCACCACTCTGGACCCAGTCACATTTCTTAAATATTTTCTGCATGGTTCAGAGGAAGATAAAAGCTGTCACATCATTTGAATCCTGAATAATGTGGACAGGTTTACTTTTGATAAATCACATTTGAATTGCATCACACAAGAAATGAACTGTACTGTTGACTCTAATTGGCCACTGACAGCTGTGGCTGTTCAGTGTCTGCCTGAAGCCAGTTTTTGGCCAGTGTGACAGTCTTTGTCAGGCAGCTGAGTAATGACATCTCACTGTTGAATGAGCAAATCTTCTCTAGCAGACTGTCTAGTAGAATTGTTTTTACCTGAAGTCATTACTTTTTCAAAACCCTTATGATTATATTTGTGCAGTCAAGTGGTCATTTATTGTTTCATATCTTGTTGTAAACCCAGTGTAGTGTTTGGTGGATAGACCGTAAATGTCAGTGTACATTGTGTGATTTGGGGCTGTCTTGGACAAAAGCTGGCAGTTGAAAGTAATATGATGAAATCTTTTAATTGTCAATCCAGATGGTGATTGTAGTTAGAGGTGGGCAATATAGCAAAATATCATATTGCTTTTTTTTTTTTTTTTCAGGCAGGATCACAAGCCACAAACATATAATGATTCTTTTTAAAGGAGCTGGATACAACATTCAGCCTGATTAGATTTCAGTACAAACAAATTTACTATGTGAAGAACTAGTGGTGTATTGACGTCTAGAAGAGAAAATGACGTCACGCGCCCTCTCTGTGCGTTATCGAGCTTGTCAGTATTTTAGTTTTGTTAGCCGTTTATGTGAATGATGGAAGAAATTGATGGAAAAAAGAAGATCTACGGATATATTTTTTGTCAGATTTTCTACGTTTTCACAGTATTGGCTTCAAAAATCAAATTGCACATGAAGTATGGATGAAGTATCAGTTTAATACATTAATTTAAATGGAACATATATGTTGGCCTGTGTAAGAAATGTATACTTAAAGATACAGTATTTTTTAATCCATCTGAGTCTGTGACTAAGTTACAAGTATGGCTGTGAGGGTATTTTCACTGTATAATAACATCTCAGACAATATCAGGGTTTTTACAATATATGATGTACTATTTTTAATATTTATTATTTTGTGTAAATTTTTTTTATGACTAACCTTGTAGAATTCTGTACTGTAGATAAAGTTTACATGCTATGATAACTGTCAGTTTTCATACCACAATATATTGTGCAATTGAATACGGCTTCAGTCCTAAGAAGTGCCACATACTGTGTTTATTTTTTTTTCAGCAACATCCCTCATTTAAGTGTAATATGGCAAAACACTGATACTGATAATAGATAGGTACGTGTATTCTGAAAAGCAAACGTTACTCTGATCTAAATTTATTCTTTCTTTCTCCTACAGACACTGAGGCCAGTGTGAAGGTCCAGGAGATGGGGGTTCTGCCCCTGCTCCCCACCCTGCTAAACCCCCAGTCTTCCTGCACCCCTAAAGTAGCCAACATTATAGCTGAGGTGGCAAAAAATGGTGAGGTTCGGTTTCCAAGCCCATCCACCCATAAACATCCTTGCTTTCTTTTCCTCTTTTTGTCATTATTACACTTATACATTTTCTCTTGCTCTCTCTAGCTGCATTCCAAATCACATACGTCTGTACTAAACACTTAATAGTTTGTGTGCGTAAGTGAGGAAAGACACTTCACACCCTCAACAAACACCATATTGGTGACGTTGCAGAAGCCATGTCACAAAATTCTCAACTTTCAAAATGGCGGCAGGGGATTACAGCAAAGGGTTTTCTTGCAACACCGTCCTGGCGACTGTGAACGTTGCCATGTTGTACTGATGCAAGTTACACATGTTTTTGCACTTACTGCACAGCACTTACTTACTAACATTACTTAGCAATGTTAGTTGGGTCTGCAATGATTTGGTACTGTTAGCGTGCTAGCTTACATTAGCATCTGCTAGTGCAAAACGGCAGCGCACTATTTGGGACAATACTACCCTGTCGAGATTAATGCACCACACAGTAAGTATACTGCATTGAAATGTGCTGCGTGATGTACACAAAGTATACTAAAGGAAGTATGTGATTTGGAACACAGCTACTCTTTTTGTGTTTACTGTTATCTTCATGAGTGCATTATAGCCCCTTTAACATATGAACTCCAGACAATATGAATCTGACCAGGATAATGTGTGGATCTGCCTGTTCACACATGCAGCAAATGTCAGAGGATTGCCTATGTGCATCATACGGCACCCACACACACAATATAGCATGTGCACAAATGCACACTTGCAGACAGGCATGCACACACCACATGTCTGCAAATCTGCACACACACACACACACCTACAGTTAAAAACTAAACATTGTACTGGACATGTTAAAAAAATACAGTGTGTGTTATGTGGAAGCTGCACACATCCAACTGAAGAGTGAAGAACGTCTGCACAGTTACAGTCCGTAGCACAACAAATGCACCCAAGTCTGTTCTGTTACCTTTGCTAATGTGCAACGGCTCTGTCGGGTTTCAGCCAAGGTCGACATTCATTAAAGTCTCTGCAGAGGGAGACACACGGACAGAAAAGGGAGAAAAGAGTACATAAATAATATAAATGGGAGTGATGAGGCAACAACAGTAAAATCCCAGTGCTTTAACTGAAGTGGTTATGTTTATGGCATCGATATGCCAACCCCCTGCTCCTGACAACTGTCAGCTCTGTTCACACATGAGGCTCACCCAGACTTAGGACCAGGAGGCCGTTAGTCAAGGTTGAGTAATCCTGACTTTTGTGTTCACACATACAGCTCCCCTGGGTAAACTCTGGATAAATTCAGTCACAGTGCATGTGTGAAAGGGTCTTATTTGGTGGGAGTGTAGAACAACCTCGTTTTTTTAGGGATACTCAGAACTTGCTTATTGACAAAAATTTTTGACGAGTCAAAGATTTACATGTTTGATTGACTGGCCATTTTAGACAAGGACTATTTTTAACAGCCTCCTTGGCATTTCGGAATTAAGCTGTCACCGACTGTGAGGTTATTGTGTAAGGACTCAAACCTTGCATAACTGCAGTGTCACAGAGCTTCCATTTTCCATAATGCCTTTGTGTGAGCACAGGAAAAGCTTTTTAAGTAGGAAAAGAAAATGTGAATAGAAGTTGGGGTAAGAAAATGTTAGGATAATGAATGGGTTTTTAGCAGCCTGCTAGACTGAAGCTAATGATCACTCACCAGCAGTTTGCCAAGCTTGGCAACAACCCGCTGGCATTTATCTGTCTCTGCTTCCGGAAATGCCTGCAAGCAGCCAAGTGACTGCTGAGCTAAAGACAACTCCCTTTCTGTCTGACAGTTTGAACTAACATGATTGTTTAAAGCTGCGCCAGAGAAGATTAAATGCAAAAACAGTTTTGACTAAAAAGCACTAATCACCACCACAGCAAAGAATAATGGCTCATTCCCACTTTAATCAATTTTGCTTATTTCTGGCTCTACGTTTTTATACTTGAACTCTAACAGACTTGTTTTGCATAATTCACTATTCAAAATTATACTTACTTATTGTATACGTACCCTTCATGCAGACTAGGGTTGGGCAATTGAATGAATATATCGACCATCTGTGATGGGCTCCACCCGTTGCCGGTTGGTTTGTTGGAGCTGATATTTTGTTCTATTTTTGACATTTTATTTTGCTAAATTATTAGTCCGCCTACTTAAAAATTTCACTCAATAAATAAATAACCTCTAAGTGCCAAAAATATTAACAGACATAGTCAGTGGTTTTTTGACTGTGATTAGAAAGGAGTCGAGGAGGAGCAGAACTGACCAGCACAAAGAAATGCTGGTGTGGTGCCAAGGTATTTACCCTTAATAGGAAGTATGTTCCTGGCTGCAGGAGTGCGCATGCAGTGAAGACGGACCTACGTTGCTACATGTCTATGTCACCCAAGTAAATTAAAAATAACGTGGATCACTTAATACATCGTTTTTGGTATTGTTGTTTCATCAACCAGGTTGCACAGTAATGTGTGGGTCATCTATCGAAATAAATGCTTTTGTTTACTGGCAGACAGCTCTGCATGCGAGTTGAGAGAAGTGCAGCTTTGAAACTTGCTCTGAGGAGCTGAGGGTAAAAATAATTATACATGATGATGACACATGGGTAATTACGCGAGTCCAAGAACTGATATTAAGAGACATGCAGCATTTCTTATCCATATTTTTCAGGCTCAAATCCATCTATTCTTCTCTACATGCTCCTCAATGTGGACTTGTTTGTGAGAGAAAAAAAGCACTCTTGGCCTGCATAATTGACATGTTGAATCTGACAGCAGTGACTGCACACTATATAATATATCAGCAATCGCCGGTAGATGGACTGACAATGGCCGGTTGGAAAATTTTAGCATATCGCCCAGCCCTAATGCTTAGTTTGTCTTCTGTCTGAAACAAGCTTATTTAGCTCCTGTCTTCTTAGGGCCCTTTTCCCCAAAAGCTTCTTTCCGATTCTGTTGAACTTCCATGAGCATAACAAAAGGCAACAGCCGGTTCTTATGAGCACCTCTTCATCCTTTTACGGAATACTCAGCAATAAAGTGATATTGGGTGAAGCACTTGATGGGGCTTCAATTTTATAACTTGGTTCAGTTTGATAAACCAGGTATATATTTGGTTTTTTGTTTTTTTTGTGATTTACAGAGTTTATTGATGGTCAAATAGCTTTCCTTGTTACTTAGCCAATTAAATCATTTTGCTTTGCAACGAACAGTGTCAGTTGACTTTGCCCAGGAGCTCACAAGTTTTGGCGTTTACGCCTTGAGCACAGGAGCTTAAGACCGCTGAAAGAAGGAGTAGAGGATTCAGGGGAGGGGAACCCCAGGGAGTCAGTAGCTGTTTTTACACAGAGACCCCGTGTCAGCGCCGTGTTGAAGACTGGCCAATGACCCTCCTTCTGTTAATTTAGTGTCATTTACACAGAACAGAGCAGCGCGTCTTTAAACTGTGTTAGTCTGTCATTTTACACAATGAGATGAGGTTGCAGATTCAAAGGAGACGTCACTGGTGTGACGTTTAACAGCATCAGCTTCCTCTGTTAAGACAAATGCTAGACATGCGCACCAAACAGATAAAAAAGTCACTGCTTAAAAACACTCGGAAAACACTGACGATAATAACGTTACACGGTCATTAAATCCATCTAGTATTGAGCTGCTTTTGTTGATTTCCTTTAAGCTTGAAAATGCCCATCATGTGACACAATTGTGTGTAAGGTTATGTGTACAAAAATTTATAGGCTGCATATTTACAGTGGGTTTTCGTCATGTACATGTGTACGTTTTATAATTTAAAAAAGGTGGTGAGTTTTTCACAGATCAGCAGGCTGCTGCCTGTCCATCAGACTTTTTTTCCCCCCTCTCTTCACAGTGGTGCGCTGCATCAAGTGAAACTTAAGTCTGTTTGCTCATTCCTCTATTTCTTTAACACAATTGAGTTTGAGACTGAAGTTTAAGAGAAAAGTTTGCGTAGGGATAAAAATCAGTTTTTCTGTTTTCCTCAAAAACTTATCCTTTCCTGTCCCTTGACATGGTCCAACCCCCACTGCAAATGGTTTAGGAAGTGATTCCATGGCGTAAAAATGGTAGAAAAACTCCAACATTGTTGGAAAACAGTCATAAATGTGCTTTCAGTCAGAATTCTGTTTAATCCTTTGAGTTTGTCTCCTCTGTTTAGATAAATGCCTGCCCCTGACCCGTCCTACTGGGTCTCCCATTTACACAGCCTTGCTTGACCCTGGCTCCTCTTCTGACTCGGCTGATACTACATCTGAAGGCGGGTTATTTGTTGGGGTTGTTTGAACAGACCAGCGAGGCGCGTTAGAAGCACATTAAACCCGCACTGAACAGGCTGTGTAAAAGGGGCTATTAAATAAGACTATCATTGCACAACTAACTAAGCTAGCTGGCTAAAAGCAGCTACGACTACAGTTAACAGGAGTCAGCACTTCTGCACTGTGTAAGTTCTCTGTCCATGAGGAAACTCAGTGAATCACACAGCGTTCAGACAGAGCAGCTGGAGGACATCAAAGGAACAGACGACCGCAGCCTGCTGGTATTGACAGTTATATCGTGTCACACAGGCCATGGGCTGCAGCCTTTGTAGTGTGTCTAGGGGAACTTTTTGGCCGACACAAGTGACATGAGGCGATGCAACAGTCAGCCTTCATTAATGCAAGTTCTTCTATGTCTGTTCAGTCTGTCTGGGCATTTACTCCCATTGGTGTGCAGACAGACTGAGAGGGCGTTCTGTGCCCGAAGCAGCTGGCAGATAAACTAGGGTTGG
Organism: Naso vlamingii; assembly: GCA_029822935.1. NCBI lineage: Eukaryota > Metazoa > Chordata > Actinopteri > Acanthuriformes > Acanthuridae > Naso > Naso vlamingii. The sequence continues at coordinate 1,616,452 of JAPQLA010000016.1, forward strand.
GTGCGATTACTTGAGTACTCGAGTAATCGTTGTTAACATCATTATATGATTAACTTTTACGATATTCAACAACCATATTGACTATTGTCACCCCGTTAATCAGTGGCAGCAAATACATTCATTTGGTTTGGGGGGATGTGGAAAAACTGAGGACCTTAATCAACCCACTAATTGTCTTCTGAATCAAATGTGATTGTGCAAATGAGGCACCTTTTTTGGTGATTTGAACTGGCCAAAAAAGATAATGGCCCATTATCCAGTAAGAAACGTATTAAAGCAGGTCAGGCTTGAGTCGTGAAACTGGTCTTTCTTGATAAATTAAAACCAAAAAACGTGCAACTTGACTCTCCAGTTACATGCATCTTTATTTGGACTTTAGCCTTTTGGAATTTAACACCTCCTCCCAAATTTTTGTAATAAAATGTGTGCTGTGGGTCAGATTCTTTATTGTGTAAAATTTCTTTATGCAGCATTATCTGTAGGATGGAACTGGAGAGGGTGGTTTAAACGTGTTACAGCAGTGTCAGATTTAATCATAATCAGAATAGAAAGAATGTTTAAATATTTCATTGGTTTGGATGAATGTCATGTCATGCTACTTTTTTCATGTTTTAACTGTTAACCTGCAATTTTTTTTATTTGTTCAAGGCACTGCATGTCTTGTTTATGAAGGTTCCTATATTTATTGTTGGGAAATTTTTAGGGAAAAATGTGGCAAATGTAAAAGTTTAAAGCTCCTAAATTCCTAAAGTAAATTTTAATTTATACCAACTTGTTATTCAACATCTTTTCCTCTCTCAGAGTTCATGCGGAGTCCCTGTGTTGAAGCCGGCCTCATCCCTCCTCTAATTCAGCTGTTAAACTCCACCGACCAGGAGGTTTTACTGCAGACTGGCCGAGCACTTGGCAACATCTGTTATGACAGCCGTAAGTAGGAGTTTGCTTTGCTCAGGGAACACTGAATCCCTCATGAGCTTTGTCATCATCATAGAGCTAATAGAAAACAAGCAGTAAAAATGATGCTGCTTCAGGGCTGCAGTAGACAAAGCTCAAATGATTGTGTGTTTTAAGTGTTTCAACTAATAACCTTCAACAGGATTATAGCATTGCATGCAGGGAAATACTGTATTTGCACATATGGCACTACAGTTGAGTTTTCTCTGCCAGCATTGAGGCTAATTGAGTCTGTGTGAAAACATACATAGTAACTATACAGCATAAATCAACATTATCTTCACTATCAATATGTAACATGTAGCTAAACACATACAGACATGAGTTTAACATGTAAGACTGACACAGTATACATGTTCATGTCATCGGGGTTTCACACACCAACAGGACTGTAGCTTAACTGTTTTCACTTTGAATCCCAACTCCTGTGACTGCTAATACTGTAGGCACATTAATGGTGCAAACGTGTTTTGTAAATCTTCAGTTCATGCTCGTTTGTAGCTACATGGCAGATGGAACACAGTATATTTCAGATTTTATCATGCTTTTGTAGTTAACACATAGATTTGAAGCTAAAAAAAAGGAATGGGCTATGGAAAATGTAGTCTTGATTCTGACAGCAATGTGTAACAGCAAAACCACGTTTCGCATGAACTCCATTTGTGATTAATAGTGATATAATGATGCATCATGAGTTGGTTTAAAATCAATGCTGGCAAGGTGGGTTGAGATTTCTAACTAAACACCAGGATGCACTGATGCTGTGGACTATGACTTCAGAGTGATAGGGCTCTATGATTTCCACGATCATAGAATTGCTGACAGAATTGCGGACATGGCCAATATAAATGGAATCTGTTGTTAAACACAGAATATTAGGGAATTGACCGCAATTTGACTGAAATTCTGTTTTCTGGAGAAAAAGGAACATTTATCTGGAGAGAGCATTTGGGTGGGGGTCGCTTATGCGAGGGACCACCCATACGTCACTTCACACACACACACACACACACACACAAAAACAAAAACAAAACCCAATGCAAGCATGTCAAAGTGATTGCCAGAGACGCTGGGAAAGTCAGCTAAAGACTATGAAACTCGTCACTTACCCCAAAATACAGCGCAATGCAGTTTCTGAACAGCCTCTATGGTTATTGGTAGGCCACTGCTAACCTAATAGCCTTCATTCTTTTCACAACCTGCTAAATGAATTGGGTGCATGCAAATTATGATGTAAAGAAACCAAAAAATCTGAAATGGACTGTTTTGTTTGCAGTCATGTATTTTGATTTTACTTAAAGCAATGCAAATCTTATTATAATGGTATATAATATTATAATATGGTATATGCATTATTTTGTTTGTTTGAAGCACATGGTAGTGCAATGTTGCTTACATCATTAAATTTACAGTTGTTTCTTTTAAAATTGTGGACATTTTATTCATTCCCATTAATAACACACACTCTTAATGGAAAAATAGCGTAAAGGTAAAAAAAAGACACCCCTGAATTTCCATAAAATAAATGGAAAAAAGTGACTTTGGGAAAAGCTAAAATGAAATTTGGAAAAAGCTAAAATGGATTTCACTGGGCCTTACAGTGATGAGGCAGCTGTTGCTCATTACGCTGTTAATTCACAGGCGTAGTCACCGCTGCTGCCCAGCTCACCCAGCTGAGAAAACTGTCTCCTGTTACCACTGACAAACATCCCCCTGCTGAGTTTAAAAGTGTCTTCATCTCCCCACAGCACATGTCCATAACTTAGGGCTGAGCAGCCTCCGCAGCTCAACAGCGTTAGCCAGCAGGCTAAAGTCATAGTGAGGAAACTACAGTTTAAAGTAACTCACTAACAGCGGCGCAGAGGGAAAAACAGCACTGCAACATATTGAACCGAGTGCCTTGTGTTGCCTAACTGAGCTGGCTCAATAAGAAATTAATTAACGGGACACAGAGACGTAAAGTTATTGCACCGAGCAGCAGCATAAGTTTCACTTTTCTTCTCATATGTCAGAACAAACAATACAGCAACTCTGAGGAGACACACTACTATATTGTGCTTTATGGTAATAAAATAAAAAGGGATTATTTAATTTGATAAAGAAAAGAATAATTGTGGTATTTTGCCTGTTTTGTTTGCGAAATAATTAGAAGAAACTTTTTTATTCATAATTTGTCTTGAATCTTAGTTTGTTAACAAAGTTGTGAATAATTCTAATCTAGAAACCAGAGTTGTGAATCGCATGGCATCATGAACTGAGTGAATCACTACATACCTAGTGAATGATATGCTAACTGAAAACTGAGATATCACTTATGATTTGAAGATCTAATGATTGTGTTTGAAAGTGCTTCACATTTCATCAGTAAATGTACCAATGGACTATTTGAGTATTGACCTAAGGGAGGAGCAGCCATGCTAATGCCTGATTTTGCAGCCATCTTAAGAGGGTTTAACCGCAGCTGTCAGCTCTGCTGCATAGTTTCTTCCCTTGTTGAAAAGCTGGGCATCTGTGGAATCTGGTGGGATGTGACATTTGTTTGAAGAAAGGGGGTCTCAGTAAGCTGGCATGGATAATCGACGCGCTAGGAGTGTGTGGAGAAGCAGCTGTTTACCTTAACGAACACACTGTTACATGTAAGCATGACCACAGTCGCTTTTGTAATACTGATAAAAAATAGGATCTTCTGAAACTGATTCAGCTGAAGTGTTACTATCTGTATATTACACAGACAAGATACAGAATGCTCACTGAGTCCACATGAAGTCACATAGGATCACTTCAAAGGTAAAGAGCTGTGAGTTTTTGTTTTTGTTTTTTTTGTTTGTTATTTATTTCTGACTTTTTAAAATAATTCATATGGAATTAAGTTTTTACAGTTTGCAGTTGACAACATGAAAAAAATTCTAGTTGGCACATTCTTGCAGACTTTTATAACACTTTTCACAAAAGAGCAGACATGCTAAATAAACGTTTGTATTTAAATAACGTCAAAAACGCACACTGGCATTCAAAACATTAACAGAGCTGTTTACACTGGCAGCTAAGAATAACAATCTAACCACATCCACATGGGAATTTCAGCCATCTATTTCTTTAAACTATTAAATTAAAGATAATGAAATAAATAAAAATGAGAACGAAATTATTATTATAATTATCAATCCTTTATTTAACCAGATTAAAGCCTTGTTGAGACAGTACGTCTCTTTTACAATCTGACCAAGAGAGCGGAGAGCTACGTGATGTGGTCGTACAATGCAAAACAAAATACACAACAAACAAACAGAACTAATAACACAGAGATGCCAGGACAGGGCAGAAACTACCATTGGACATAAAAAACAAAACAGCTAGACTTCAAAGCAGGTACAGTTAGTGGGAAATGATCAGTTAATTTCTGTTTAAAACTGGATTAAGAGATGAAAGAGATCATTTTTTTAAAGCGAGACTGCAGGTCATTCTAAAACCACAGGCCGAAATAATTTAGACTTCTTTTTCAAATTCAGTCTGTACAAATGGCACCGTGAGGCAAAACCAAGCGTTGGCTGAGGTTGTGAGACCCAGTAATAAAATAAACTTTTAACTAATGAACCAAGTAGATGACCAAAGGAGGGCCTTACACACATTTAAAAAAAAAAAAAAATAGTTAGAGTCAAAGGCTCTTTCAATAAGGTAAACACAGGGTTAACAGAGTAGCTATTATTCTGGCTTGCACAGCTGTCTTGTCCACATGGGCTGCGTCGCCGCTGCACCACGTTGTCATGTGAAAAGAAAGAAATAGGGCAGTGTCCCCCAAACTGGGAGAGTGGCTCCAACAGATCCCAGGAACAACATCTAAAGCCTCAGTCCAGAAGAGTGCAGTCCTAGGAACAGCTAAGATACTGCGCAGAACCCTCAAACTCCAAGGCCTCTGGTAGAGGACCCGAGCTTGAGGATGACAGAGATACCACCCCACGAGGGTGAGAGGGACGTTTAATTTATATATATATATATATATATATATACATACGCACCCAACATCCATGCTAACAGAGAAGCAGCTGCTCATCCAGTGTTCCAACATCTGCAAGCGAAAGTTGCTATCACAGCTAGAGATTGACGAGGTACAATGCACCTCATCCAAGGTACAAAGATGCTATGGCAAGGGGGAGCCAGGATGACAGGTCAGGGGAGAGATTTCATCACCCCCACACTCCGAGATTAGGTACCAAGCCCCAGTAACAACTGAGCCCAACTGACTTGGCACAAGGGCGGCTGACCTGAGAGATAAGATCATAACAAAGCTAGAGTCCTGGGGGAACTCAACACTCTACCACTTGTCAGGGCTAATAGACAAGGTACCATCAGAATCTATGCTAGAGGACTTGAACACAGCACTGCTTACTGTCCCTACCAACAACATCACTGAGACCAACAAGCTGATGAATGCAACAGCACACACTATCTAAGATGAATAGCATAAGCCATAGGGAGCATTGCCACTCATGGAAGAGAAGGCTAGAGGCAAAAATCGAGGCAACACAGAGAGAGGTTAGCTAACTATCAGAGCTACAGACAGGTGTGGTAAGGACAAAACAACTGCCTAAGAAGTACCACAGGTTGTTCATAACAGAGGCACTAGAGACTGCCAAACAAAGGCTCACAGCCCTGGCAAGCCGCCTAAAGAGGTACACTAGAGAGTTAGGAGCAAGGAGAATAAACAAGATGTTCTCCACCAATCCATCTGAGGTCTGCTCTCAGTGGCAGGGCAGTAAGATGACAACAGACCCACCCAGGGCTGAGATGGAGCAGTACTGGAAGAACATCTGGGAGAAGGATGCAACACATAACACCAATGCCCAGTGGCTGGTGGACCTGAAAGTGGAACACAGCAATCTCCCAGAACCCCTAACCCCAGTGGACGGAACAAGATCCAAGCCATCAACATCTACGCCTTGCCAGTAATCAGTTACCCCACTGGCATAATAGCCTGGCCATAGGAAGAGATAGAGGCCACTGATATCAAGACCAGAAAACTCCTCACAATGCATGGAGGGTTTCAGCCGAAGTCCAGCACCCTGAGACTGTACACCAAGCTGAAGGAGGGAGGCCGAGGATTAGTGAGCGTCAGAGCCACTATCCAGGATGAAACAACAAACATCCAGGAATACATCAGGAAGATGGCTCCCAGTGACAACCTGCTAAGTGAATGCCTCAGGCAAGAGAAACCCATCAGGGAGGAGGAGGAGCCTGTGGGGCTATCATGGTAGGACAAGCCCCTGCATGACATGTACCATTGACAAATAGAAGAAGTGGCTGATATCGGAAAAAGCTACCAATGGCTGGAAAGGGCTGGACTGAAAGACAGCACAGAGGCACTAATCATAGCCGCACAAGAACAGGCCTTAAACACAAGATCCTTAGGGGCCGGAGTCTACCACACCAGACCGGACCCCAGGTGTAGGCTGTGCAAAGACGCCCCTGAGACAGTACAGCACATCACAGCAGGGTGAAAGATGCTGGCAGACAAGGCATTCATGGAATGCCATAACCAGGTGGCTGGCATAGTGGGGAGTGCAGGCAACTGTGGTCCCAGTGGTGATCGGAGCCCTTGGGGCTGTAACTCCCAAACTGGAAGAGTGGCTCCAGCAGATCCCAGGACCAACATCTGAGATCTCTGTTCAGAAGAGCGCAGTCCTATGAACAGCTAAGATACTGCGCAGAACCCCCAAGCTCCCAGGCCTCTGGTAGAGGACCTGAGCTTGAAGGAGATCGCCCAGGTGGGGCGAGAGAGGGAATTTATATATAAAAAAATAATATTCGCAAACCAATATATTCATCAAGCCCAAATAATAAGATACCAGAAGTATCTCATATCACATTTCTTAATGTTAAGATTCAGTGGCCCTACTCCAAGCTCTTTCAAGATGTTTGAGCTTCTCTCCTTGTCTATGACGAGTTCAGTATTAGCCAAACTAGGCTGTGTGATGTGTAGGGCTGGTTAGACGAACAATGCCATCGCCCTGACATTGTCCATGGAGTTTCCGTTGGTGATGGTGACAGACATCATTAATGACATCATCAAGTCTAATTAATTATTAAAATGAATATTGATTAAGTTCTCTCAGCTGTCCATAGAATGTTCAACTTTTTTGGCTCCAGCTGCAGGTGTGTTTATGGTATATTAGCGGCAGCTGTTGCCGAGGACTTGGCTTTCAGGCTGTCAAACAGGCACACTCTTCAACCTGTAGATTCTGTGTTTTATGTAGGTGTTTCCTCAGGTTAGTTGTGCTGCCCTGTCTGGTTTTGGTGGAGTTTTGGAAAGTGTTGTGACAGCTTTTGGCTTTCTAACCCTGACTCAGTGTGACTTGAACAAGCTGCAGGTATCTGTAGTCTTGCTCTCTCTTTCTGTTGTTACTCCTATGATGGACTCTTAAACCAATTTAGACCTGATGCAACATACATGTCAATATATCTTCAACATGTGTGTCCGACTGTGAGACATGTTTCTCCGGTCACATCTAAATTAATGATGATAGTATCAATTACTTATGTTTACTGGTGTTTTTTTTTTTTTTTAATGTAAATGCACCTACCACAAGTGTAATTTTTCAAATATCTTTATTTCATGTTTTTATCTCCCTTAAAGGCTGAGAAATGTAGGTTTTGGTGAATGTTGGTAATTCTGCCAAGTTTTTCAGAACACCCTCATGTTTGAAGAGTTCGTTTTCAAACAATGCTTAGGTTTTAAAGTGCTTTTTCAGAGGATGCCTTAGGTCTTACTAACTTACTTACCTTAGGTCAGTGGACTGCAGTGTTCTTCCTCCACCTTTATATATTGGCACAGCTTGCTTAGAACTTTGACCAATGTGATACCAAAAAAGGTACCAGGTCCTGTCCAAAGTGTCCATGCTTTGCATCCCGTGTCATGCAGTGGGAATCAGGCACTGTGCCATGGCAAGCACATCTAATTTATACAGAAATAATATTGGTTAATGCCACTACCTGCTGAAAGGTGCTGTTTTTAACTGTTTAACTTTAAACCTGAGCTAAGAATAAGCCATAGCTAAATTCTAATGCTTAAACCTTTTAACCAGGAGCCTGGCATTGCCAACTAACTCTCAAGTGAGAATTAGTCTGGTACCTCTCGATTTACAGTTCATTTCCAAGGAGCAGTACCAACGGACGCAAACAAAGCTGCCTCCGGACGCGACTGGATAGACATACGACCATACAACCAATCAGAGCTGTTTGCCTCCTCTTTCCCTTCGCGAGCCAGTGCCATGTTTAATTTTGAGAGGAATTTCAGGCGAGCCGAAGCCCCATTATTGAAAACTATGTAATATTAATTGAAAGGAATATTGCAACAAGGCGAAGAACAACCCTGGAGAACTGGCAAGTACTTTTTTTTTGTGATTACTACACGTGGGGAAGAATAGGAGCCTTTAGCAGGAGTCTTTCTACTGATTTGTGTAGTGTTGACCTGAGACTCAGCAGTCTTGGTACAACACAACACGTTAAAAGAATACAGGACCACAGCATTGAAACTGACATAAATTTCTAATATCACAACGCAATATATCAACATCTATGTAATTATTTATCATGTTGTGGACAATTCACATTAATAGCCATGCCCTTTGTCTGTCTGTAGGCTATCAGTGATTTGTGTCAGCTGCCGTGTACACAGACCACAACTGCCATCTTCAGACCCTTCAATGAATCATCGCTTAAAGCAGCCCCATATGAGATTTAACGGCTGTGATTGGCCTGTCACCCCTGTCAGGGTGGAAACGGCCGTGAATGGAAGAGTTCCCGGAGCATTTTTACGTAGCGAATTAATTTGCAAAGTGAATTGGTCTGCTTTACCAGGCTATTTAACCAGAGCACAATGAAGCACCAGATGCTGAACTCAGTTCTTTCTGGGACTGTCTCTTATACAGGATATCTGGTTATTCCTATTGCACAATGATGTCTCATAACTGCCTTTACATTAAAAACATTTCTGAGTCTGCATCTACAGCAGTGTCACGTGAATGGAGTAGAAACAGGAAATATTATGCACATGGCATTGACACGTTGGTGAGTTCAGGCATGGCATGCTGCAACAGCTGAATGAAAGTAGCAGAAGCACAGCGACACTGAGGAGGCTGACTCATGCAACGCTTCCTTTGGCAGCTATCCTACCAGACAAAGCCCTTCCAGTGAGACACACATCACTTCTGTGAATTTATTGTTTCTCAAAGGTAAAATGTACTGGCCTTCAAAGGAGCATGATCAAGAAACGGAAAAAGCACACAAAGGCTTGATTATACCAACTTATATGTTGTCAATGGTCTGTTTCCTTAAAGCTTTTCTTTTTCTTTTAAGATTGCATTTCATTTACTTTGCTGTTGTTAAATGTGTTTTTTAAATTCTTGGCTGCAATTAAATTTATGTATTAAGTTATCTGTGCAGGAAGAGCTTTAGCTTATTTTGTTGCCATATATTCTGTGGAAAGACAAGGGATGACTTATGGCCACCAACATCAGTTGTGACAATGAAGAAATCTAGCACATTAGTATTTTTTTTAATGGATTTGAACAATAAAAAACCTTTTTCAGATGGACTATGAGCTTTATGTGAATCCATTTTTTTAACAATTCACAGGACCAAAAACTGAAATTGTCTTATATCATGTAGTTGTGGTCATAATTTTTTTCCTTTACCGTATTTTATTTAACATCCTGCTGTACATCCTATTGATTTGTATGTTTTGTACTGATTGTTAACATTGCTTTTAGAAATATTTTTCAAACTGTGGTTATTTTTCTTTACTTATATTTTTTTGCTTTGTAGTTGATTTTTGTCCTGGCCTCTTTGTTTTGCAGATGAGGGCAGGAATGCAGTTGACCTGGCAGGAGGGGCTCAGATAGTAGCTGAACACATTAAATCCCTCTCCCAAAATACTGATCCGGAAAATGAGAAGCTCTTGACTGTCTTTTGTGGCATGCTGATGAACTATAGCAGTAATAATGGTAATGACCATCTTTCCCCAAGAACAACTGTTAACTAATCTCAACTAATCAGCAGATGTTCTTTTTCTTTTACACAGATTCACATTAATTTTTGTTGTAAGAAAGTAGAGCTGAACTGAACCAGATGATTTAACATTATGCCTTCCTTTCCTGGAATGACCTTTCTTCTGATCTTTCTACCATCCTCTGTGTTGCTTTTTCAACTTCACCTCCGAGGTAATCTGCAGTTATTGTAGTTGCAGTATCCAGTCTCCTTCCACTTTGCTCTAGTAAGTCTGTGTTGTCAATAGACTCAGTAGACAGAGCATATTCATTAGATATTTATAGTAGCTTTGTAGCCATGCTAGCATTATGGCTTTTCAGATGGCTGTGTTGGTCTGGTTGTCCACCACTTTGGTCCAAACTGAAACACCTCAGCAACTTTAAGTTGGATTTCTGTAAAATTTCCTACAGATGTTTATGTCCTCCAGATGAATGATAACAACTTTGATGAACCCTTGAATATTTTTTTACAACCAGCAGCAAGTCAAGTTGTCACTTCCTGCTTGTCTTCTACTGTTGCTTCACTGAGTATGTTTACATGCACAGTTAAGTGGAGCTACGTTTACAGCTCGATAAGACCGTTTAATTGGACTACTCTCCTTGTCCTAGTATACAAGTGCTGAGGGAGATTCGATTGATTGTCTGAGTCCACTATGGTAGGTGGTGATATGCTCCATTCAGCTGGTTGCTGTTTTATTTTCCTTCCGGTTAGCCAAACAAACTATAAACAAATTAGCAAGCAGCTAATCCATGTTGAACGGTGAAAACATGGACAACTTTACAGCGCTGTACACTTCATATTTACGCTTTACTTTTTGTACAAATTTGATGCACGCTTCCCATCGTGATTACAGGATTTTTGTTTTTGTACTGGCCGCCTTCTACGGATTTATGCTGCTCGAGTTTCAAAGACACTGCAGGGACCATCGTACATGTATTGCTTAGGCCAGTCCAGGTTTGGAAGTGTATACATGCAGGATTAATTCATCTTCCAACAGCATTATCTGGGTGTGTTACCTCGACTTTGAGAAATTCAAATTAGTACGATTTCATTCGGACTGACATGTTTACATGCATTTTAAAAGTCCAGTTTTAGCTGGACTAACACGATAAATCAGTTTTCTCAAATGTCATGTAAACATATTAACTGTGATGGTTTTGTATTACTCTTGGATGAATGGCCATAAAATTTGTTACACAGATTTATATCCCCTTCAAGATAAATTGTCATAAGTGTTGATCATCTTACTTTTTATCTCCTGCCATAAGTAGGGCAACATCTCTGTTCAGTACCTTGATTCATGACCGAATACCCGCAAAACTAAAAAAATTCTTATTATTCTTAGCTTTACTCTGTGTTTAGTGCTAATTAGCAATGTGAACATGATAACACACTAAAATAAGATGGTGGTCATAGTGAAAATTATCTGCAAAACATGCAACAACATGTTAGCATTTAGGGCCCGACCAATATAGGATTTTTGGAGCTGATGCTGATACTGATATTTGCAAGCAAAAAAATTCTGATTACGTATATATTAGCCCGTGTTATACACAGTTTATTTAATATGGTTTGACTGTGTTTATCAAATACTTGTGACAAAAATATGTAACGGAGGCTGGTCAGGATATCTTACATTTTATCCAAATATCAGTGCACTGAACAGTAAACACTTCAGTAAAAGACTGCCCTTTGCTGGACAAACTACATAAATACACAGTTTTATCCACTTGTCCAAGCATTTTTTTCAGCCCTAAAAAAACGTTTTAATACTGGCACATATTGGAGAACATATACGCTGATATTGATATATCTGCGATAGGCCAACACCGATTATATCAGCAATTTGATATAATGGTCGGGCACTATTAGCATTGTCATTAACTCAAATAACCACAGAGCCAAAATACAACCTCAAAGTGCTGCTAGCATGGCTGTAGACTTAGTTTTGTTACATAAATGTTGGCGTATGGATTAGACAACAACAGTAAATTTCAGACATTAAGCTTAAAAGTGTTCCTGTTCAAAGTTGGACACAGTTCAGCTAGCTGCTATCCACTGTATCTATTCCTTATGCTAAGCTAGGCTACCAGGTTTTGACTCCAGCTCTGTACCAAAAGAGACAGATATCAACCTTCTCATCTCCTTCATAAGAAAATGATAACACTTACTTTCCAAAATGTTGAACTACTCCTTTTGGATGCACAACAGTTTTATAGACCTGTTCAGTCTAGTGGTAAATACACAGTAAGCCATATCTTATTACCTTTGTACAGATCAAAGTAATTTTAACAGGTTTTGTTCCCACAGTTCAAAAGGTTGCAATTTATCTTGCCGGTTAGCCAAGTAAACATGCAGTACGCTTTCTTTTTCATTTTTCTCTCTCTACAGTCTCTCTACACTACGTACTTTTTTTCTGCCTGCTATGATATTTGCTGTGAACCTACATGATCAAATGCTTTTTCCTATTTAGAAATGGTTTGAATGATGAATATACACTTCACTGTGTCCCTTCATGCATCTTTTTTCTAGACTATGCTACAGATTGTCTCTTTGTGATAATGAGGCTTGTTGAAAGCAGCAAGTGATGTGACAGACTCAGACTTCCTGCCAAGGCTGGCACTGCATCATGGTTTCATCTCTTTAGCTGTGTGATGGGAGGTTTTGGGCTGATCTTTCAGAATGGATGAGATTTTTTGGCCTCCTGCAGCTTTCAGCATGTCTCTGACTCTCTTAAGCTAATGCTAATACCACTCTCTACTTACTAACACTGAATCAACTGCATCAGTTAAACGGAAGTTTTTTTTCAAGTCTTAATTTTTTTTTGAAAGAATTGTGCTCAACATATTGACTTGGCCAGACATTTTAATATGTAAAAATAAGCTTGTCAGGGTACGCTAGTGGACTAACTATGCGATGGATTAACAGTTTCTTTTGTTGTATTTGCAGTGCCTTGTTACTCAAGGGCCAACATACTGTATGCCCACTGATACATTTATGTTAAGTGACTTATGTCTCATTTTGTTCTAGAATTGTAGCATTTCTTAGCATGCTCATGCTTCTTGCTCCCCCATGCATAATAGTGGTTTACTCATCTCAAGTTATTGTTATCCGATAGCAAAAACAATACCTCAGTATTTTCAGACACTAACAACAGAATATTAGATGTATCAGCTAGTAGAACTTCAAAGTACAGTAGTAGAATTAAAATAGAACATTAAGTGCAATAAAGGAACTGCTAGAAATGATCTAGTGGCCTCATAATGGCTTTTTTGTTTCTGAAAGCTTTTTTTTTCATTGGAGAGCTTTATTGTCATGTTGTTTTGTGTCTTCCAAAATCAAATCAAAATTCCCATTTGTTACTTTTTTCTACTTCTTGCTTTTACAATCTTGCTTCTTGTCCGGTACTATTCAGTTCAGTTAGGATCTGCAGGGATCTTACAGACTTTTAACCAGACTTTTTTCGTCTCTCCTCTGTATCCTCTTTTTGCTTCCTGATTCATTCACTGTCATTTCTGAATAAATAAATCTAAGCGTTTCTTTTGCCCTCCAGGTACGTCTAATAGATGTAGCACTTGCCAACAAATGGCAAATGCATCCACACGTCTTTTAAATTTTGGAATGTGAAATGTGAAAATTATTTTGCTGCCTCTAACTCTCTACTGTCAAAGAGAAGGCCTTGACACCAGGTTTTGAGTGAATTACTACTAACTGCACTTTAGTATGATAAACCTGTGTCATAAATTATAACTCACCAGCCAAAATGGCTGCCAAGTAAATTTCAGTGGTATAGAGAGCTACATTTTTGTCTGTTCTGTTTTGTAACAAAGACGAGACCCTGGCTATAAAACCCTAAAAAGGAATTTTATGTGAGTCTGAGCACCAGCTCTCAAAAATGGGCCATTTTCTCTCGTCAAGGTCCCTTTGGTCTCAGTAATGTCGGGAGGGAGGCCTGTGGTCCTTAGGTTGAACCACTCATGGGCGAAGCCCACGGGGTCAGCCTCTCTGGGTGGGGATGAAATATCTCTCTTGTCACAGTAAGTGGTCACTCTCAAGTAGCTGCAGTTGTAGTCAAATGGCCATTGACAGTTTTCGCCTGTAACTGTAGACCATTTAATTAACTAAGTCATGTAGACAGCACTCAAGAGAGAGATAGGAACTTAAGCTCGAAGCAAGAACAGGTTTTTGAATGACAGGCTGTGCAGTGTCAAGCCCTTTTATAGGGCGAGTGTTTCCATTCTCATGGACACAAATGCGTCGCAATGTGAGACACGAACCGTAGTGTGACAGAGAACTATTGTTTGTTAACTTAGCCACAGATGGGCAACAGGTCATACCAAACTGACAAAAGTTGGCCACACAACCATTTTTCACTGTGTCAAACATAGCAGAGTTTTTAATTCATTAGACCATTAGCAAAGTCACTGGCTCAAGTAGTTCTATGTTCCCTCTTCCCTCCCTCCAATAACAAAGTGACAGAATGAAATGGTGTAGATTGTTGGACAAGGCCAGGGTGTACTAGACAATATTTTGCTGTTCCAGTGTCTGGTGTGATCACACTTTCATGCTCAAGTTACAAACCCCTGGCCTCATTCCAAATCAAGGTCACACCTTGTGAACATCACGCTGTGGTCTGTCAGCTGATCAGAACAAGCAGATGTGGACAATCCTGCCTGATTTGGTCTTAATACCACTTTAGTGTGTTGTGTTAAATAAAATTTGTTTTGTTGCTCGTTTATTTTATTTATTTATTTATTTTTTATTTCTTATTTCAAAAGTGCCATGTCTTGCTTTAAGATCCCATAATGGTATTTTCTACTTTTAATATAAACAAAGCACAGTTTTTAACCTTCCATGTTTTTGAAAATCATCTGTAAAATCAAATTTATGCAAATGCTCCCTTATTAGTTTAGCAAATGGCAAAAAAAAAGAAAAGAAAAGTCAAATGTCATGCATTTGTCTCTTGATCTGTTCAGCTCCAGGCTACATTTTGTTCAGAACAACAGATTGACTGTCTGTCTGTCTGTCTGTGTGTTGTTTTTTTTGTTTTGTTTTGTTTTTTTCAGATTCCTTACAAGCCCAGCTGATCAATATGGGTGTAATTCCCACTCTGGTGAAGCTGCTAGGTATCCACTCCCACAACACAGCTTTGACAGAAATGTGTCTAATTGCCTTCGGAAACTTGGCTGAGCTTGGTGAGTATATCTAAGTATCTGTTCGGCTGAGCTAACAAACCTAACAACCATTCCAAAATGGTGAAAAGTATCACAAATAACTCAACTGTAGTACATCTTTTAAATGTTTTATAGTGTAACTGTTTACATTTTTTGACAAACAAGACACTTTCTTTTTGTAATTTTTTTTAACAAAAAAAAGTACAAAAAGACTACTTAATAATGAAATCATGCTCAAAACAAATTGCTTTTTGTGTGCTGTGGCTCTACTGGACTGTGGTCTTCTGGAAGAACAGCATCAGTATGAGGGAGTCCAGCTGGATCAGTAAAGTCATACTCAAGGCTCAAACTATCATCGGTCAAAACTTAAAGATCAGAGACAACCCATCCCATCCTCTCCATGACACACTAGAGAGACACTGGAGTTCATTTAGCAGCAGATTAATTCAGCTCCACTGTTAAAAAAAGAACCATTTTGAAAGAATCATTTCTCACCTTTCTCTGTAAAACTGTATAACAGCTCATCTCTGTGTGACAGATGAACTCATCACTGCGCTACCATCTGTGCATACAGGTTTTTTTTATTGTACTTGTATTATGTATATAATTCACCTACAGTTTTGCATATCTGTTCTTTTCTCTTTTATTGTTACTAGTACTGTTTTTGATGTACTTAGTGTAAGAATCTTTGTTCTGTATTCCGTGTCTTGTTCTGCAGATCTGCAGTTCAGTTTAAAGGAGAAGTTCATTTATTTGCACATTAGGCCTTATAATTAGGATATTTATGATCATATATGATGTTCTACAGCATTTCTATGATGAATGGTGCAGTCACGAGAGCTGGAGCTCATTGCTGACATCATCGCTAGCTAAAAATGACTGAAGACAGCGGAGGGGCAGGGGCATTTTAAGTACTTTGATAAGCCATTGTAAAAAAGTCATTTTAAAAGACAAGAATTTCACGGAGTGGAGTATTAGTGGTGTCCCCTCATGTACAGACACTAAAACACGAACTTTAACAGCGGCTAATAATCCAGAAACAGCTGTTCGTTTGTTTCCTGGCGTAGCTGAAAGAGCTGCTTCTGGGTTATAAGCAGTTGTTCAACTTCGTGTTTTAGTGTTGGTACATGAGAGGGCACCACTAAACATTCAGTGAAATTCTTATCTGTCAAAACGAGTTGTTTATTGTGTTTTTCAACGGATTGTTGAAGCATTTAAAACGCCCCTTCTTCACCTCCGTTGTTTTCAGGTAGCTGTGACTCCAGCAGTGAACTCCAGCTCTCGTGGCTGCACCAATACTGTAGAACAACTCCCCTGAACTTCTCCTTTAACGAATGTTGCTGTAACATAAGTTCCTTGCATCTGTCCATTGAATTATGTGTGTGATACTGCTTTGGTATTTTCAGAGTCCAGCAAAGAGCAGTTTGCCTCCACTGGTATTGCTGAGGAGCTGGTGCGTCTCTTCCAGAAGCAGACAGAGCATGAGAAAAAGGAAATGATTTTTGAGGTTCTGGCTCCACTTGCAGAAAATGGTAATAATGATTTTTTCTTTGATCTCGCTTAGCATTTTGAAGTTCAACAAAAGGCCACGGTGAGAGACAGCATTGTTATCTCATGCTGTTAGATGAAAGTCACGTCCACCTACTCAGTTGTAAATTACTCCGTGTGATTTGCTTTTAAGAGAAGCTGCTGGCAGACAGCTACTGAATTTGCTCAGCTGTTTTTCGTCAAATATGTCACTCTCTGTGTGCTTGCATGTGTGTGTTTATATGTTTTAACAGAGGAAAGAGCTTTTTACTACCTGTTGATTTCAGCATTTCGGGCACATTGTCATCTCCAGGACAACGTCATATTTATCCCTACTTCAGAGTAACCTTGTTTCTCTCACTACCTCACCACTTCTATCCTTCATCACTCTGCATGTTGTTTATTGCATTTCTAGAGAGACAACAGCTGAACTCTTATTCTGCCAGTAAGTCACAGTTACGATGTTAAAGGACATTACATAAAAGTTTGATGGTGGAAGATTTTAGGATTGCTGTTTCTACTTTTTTGTGCTTAATGTCTGAACAGTTGTCCTAACATCAAAGAAAAATTGCCAAATGTCAGATGTGACATTAGGAGTTTGTCCCATAACACTCATCTGAGATTGCAGCTTCGCTGTCAACTAATCTGCTCATTATTTTTTCAAGTTTTTCTGTTCATATAATAGCTAAAAATATTTTTTTAGCCAATGTTATTATTTACAGAATTCTCGATTACAGAGTTTTAGCACAGAGTAGCAGATTTAATTTTTCATTGGGATGAAATGATTTTGAAAAGATATCTAATTGCAGTTATTTGGACTGATATTGTGAAATGATTTTCAATATTAGAAGGAATGATCATTTTTACATCATTATTCTCATTTTCATTGAAAACATCTTAATATGATTATGGTGTGATTTTTGTAGGGATGTGTAACAAAGCAAAGATGTTTTCTTAAGCCTGTAGAGTATGATGTGGAATTCAGGACAACTATGCAGCACCACAGTGTTTGAATTAAATTATATTTAGACATATACATTTCTCTTGTAGAACATTTGTGCCCCCTGTGATATTAAAATTGCAGTAGTCTATACTGCAATTTTGATTAGATTTCAATTAATTGTGCTGCCCTACTTTTCTTGTGATGACAGTGAGGACAGTTCACCACAAGAATGAGGACTTGGTGTCAAAGCAAAAAGCCAAAATGCTTATGTTGCAATATTTAGACTTCAAACTTTATGCTAATAGGTAATGGTACAGAAGAACAAGAAGTTGGTTACCTGGCCTGAAGGTAGAAGGTTGCAGCCCGTCATCAGCAGCTGTTCAGCAGATTGCTGTGGCTGCTAAAAGAAACAGCAACGGTGTTTTGTTTCTGTGGAAACTTTTATGATGAATTGTGGCAGTAAGTGCTGAATTGCTGACACACTTCATGTCCTGTGATTAACTCAAAAAAATAGACAACTCTTGCTGCATCAGTTAAATGGTTTCAGAGTGAAGCGGCACAGTAGGAAAAGTTTAGTTTGCTTAATAGTAAATAAGAACTAAAAAACATCAACACTGCATCAGTCCGCTTCATATGCTTTGCATGCCAGTTAGTATTCTGGGCTGTGATGAGTCCCTTGTGTGCTAAGCATATCATTTAATGCACCACTGCATTGCAGCAGCAGTGTGCTTCAGACTTAACTGCTAGCTGTGGTCCACTCAGAATCTCATCCTTCTGCCAGATGTGATAAAGCTGCAGCTGGTGGAGGCTGGCTTGGTGGAGTGTCTCCTGGAGGTGGTGGCTCAGACTGTGGATGGGGAGAGAGAGGAGGATATTGCTCAGCTCAAGACTGCTTCTGACCTCATGGTTCTCCTGCTGCTTGGAGGTAAACACCTTAAGGCCGCCCAATCCACGTGACCATGTTGACTCCCTAAAAACTGTCTTTATCATCACCACTTATTATGCTACAAATCTAATGAGGTAAACATGTTCTGTCATAAAATATTTCAGTAAAATTTACGTTCAACTACACAGCATTGTAAATTATAGTTCAAAAATACATTAATCGAGTTCCAAAACATACTGTGTACAGAGGCACCCCTATTCATATTCCCTCCGAATCTGAAACTCAAACGAACATTGTATAACAGTTATTAAAAATTCATATTTTAACTGTTAGAATACTGTTGCTGCACACATCCTGAAGTCAGTTGGTCATCAGAGTAGAAGATTATCCCCTACCTGACTTAACGTAACGACAGAAAATATTTAAAACAAATAAAAAAACAAATATGGAATATTTAAAGACATCTAAAATATATGGGTTAAATTATGTCCAATAAGAATAAATCAGGCATTTCTTAGCCTTTATTTTCTTTTTGTTATTATTTCTTTCTTTGTTTCATGCTTATGTATGAGCTATAAAATAACCATTTTTCCATGTGATTATTTGCATTAGCCTTTATGTTTCTCTGTAAAATTTATGCAACACTTGAAAAGTAGATGAATAAAAGATGAAAACCAACAGACGGCGTGTGATTGCCTGTTATAGTGCCCCCCCACCCCCCCCACCCCCCACCCACCCACCCATTGGTGCATGGCGAAAAAATGGGAGAAAAATTAACAGGAAAATGATAGACAGCATTTTTTTCCATGCAGGCATTGAATGGAGTTTGCAGTTGGAAACAAAGTTATGACTAATGTCTATCTTGATATTTAAGAATAATATGATGTTTCTGTCTTTTAAGCTTCACTGTGTCACATTAAGTTATTATTATACTGTCATAAAATATGTATAATAATAATGATGGCCCTGATTTTATTTATCAGACTTAGAGACTCACTGTCAGCGTCGTATTGAGTATCATTGTACAGGAAACGGTGTGTTTTTGTCGTGTAGATGAGTCCATGCAGAAGCTGTTTGAGGGAGGAAAGGGTAGCGTCTTCCAGAGGGTCCTGTCCTGGATTCCATCCCATAACCATCAGCTGCAGCTTGCTGGGGCTCTGGCCATTGCTAATTTTGCTCGCAACGGTAAGCTTTACTCCATGATGTCGTTAGATAAGATCCTAAAGGAAAATCACTGACCTATAATGGGACATTGCAGCAGCAAATTTACGGTAGTCTACAACGAAGAAAGATACACATACACATTTTATTAGATTTTATCTTGCCAACCAAGAGTGATATGCATAAAAAATAAATTGGTCCGCAGTGGACATACAGTAGATTTTAATTATTTAAACTTTATTCAGGATGTATAATTATTTTTAAAAAACATTAAGCTTTTTGATGACACGGCCATACTGAGTTCATTGACAACAGACTCAGATATTGCCGTGTACAAGTCTTGTTTCAAAAGTTAAGGAAACCAAAGAAATGGTTTTCTTTCCCAGGTCCATTGGCATTTACAGTATAGTTTTATTAATGAGGCATGTAACTGTATACAAGTACTTAAGCAGTCCTTTTGATTCTCAGTTGTAGGGGCTCATTATGCTGAGTTTGTGTGCTGAGGAATCAGTCAACACAGCATATTCTGCAAAGGCCCAGAGTCCATGGAGTTGATTAATATTATGTTGTTGTTTTATAGAGCAGCCAATGAATCCATTATTTGTGACAGCATTACGATATGGTTTGGTAATCTGACCACACCTGAACACATTTCATTGTACACTGTGTATGTGACCAATAAAGTACCTTTACTTTTACCTTTGACTGTCAAATTCATGATCAAAACTCCAAAACGTACGGAGCACCTGAAATCCTTAAAGGTGTTTTTTTGTTGTTGTTGTTTTTTTCTTGTTTGCACAAGAAAAAAAATGATCACCTTTCAGGACTTCAGGGGCTCCGTAGAAACCTGATCAAAAGGGCAGAAAAAATAATGGTTCGTGCTGCCCCCATCTTCTCTCCAGGAGATATTGAAGCGAGCAGTGATGAAGCAGAGCCTAAAAATCGCTCCTGACCCAAACCATATCCTTCCCTCCGTACAGGTTACTAAACTGTAAGCTGAACAGGTTTACATTTTCATTAGTCCCATTATCAATCAAACTACTCAATAAAAGGAGATGAACTGTGTGTGTGTGTGTTTGTTTGTGTGTGTGTGTGTGTGTGTGTGTCACTATGAGGGGAGGGGAATGAACAATAACTTAATGTAGGCCATTTGCTGTGTAATAACTGTGTAGTGTACTGGGCTGATCACACTGAGACCTCTTGCTAGAAAGGCGTCACCAGCAGAACCATTGTTTTCCTCTGGCACAGCGCTCCTGCCGGGCGCTCCTCTCTTGCTCCTGCATGACGAGTTTTCCTGGCGTGTTTTGGGCATGCATAAAAGTTTAAATAATTTAAACTTTTCGGCTCAAGGTGTGGAGTCACACCTCTCGTCAGTGTACCCTCTTGTTAAAGCCAAATGAATTGAGTAGGATGTGGATTTTACCACTCACCACGTCCTTCCTGTTTTGTTGCTGAAGGAACAGTGGCAGAAACATTAAGATAATGGTGGACATGACGATAAGTTAAAACTGGCTGTTTTTTTAACTACAGATGCGCTTCCAGGGCGCATTTGGAGCAGCCGCACCTGGTGCAACACTTCTTAGAGTGATTTGGCTTATTTGTGCAATTATTATGTGGATACTTGTGCAATAAATTTGTGCAGTCATTGGTGGGGACATTTGTGCATTATTTGGGTCAAGGGCATCATGCAGTACTCTTGGGGTTATGGATTGGGGGTTGATATTATATGTTAATCTGTAGTTTGTACTTGTAAGAGTATGGTTGGGGGGGGGGGGGGGCTGTTAATCATTGTTTGATTGCACATGTGTGGCTGTGTTGCCTGTGTTCTCCCAATGGAGAAAAAAATGTTTCTTATCTTAAAGTGAATTTGTAATTTTTCTACATTATAATGTGTCAGTAGTAATTACAGGTGACAATAATAAAAGTGTAAAACTCAGCAACAGTCAGCACCTGACACAACATCCAAAGTTCTTCCTCTCTTGTGTTTATTTCTGTGTAGATGGAAATTGCATCCACATGGTGGATACTGGTATTGTGCAGAAGCTTTTGGAGCTGCTGGACCGGCACGTTGAGGAAGGCAACGTCACTGTTCAGCACGCAGCACTGAGCGCCCTGCGGAACCTGGCCATCCCTGGTGAGCTGCTACATCAGTTAAACAGAGGATTTCGCACACACACTGGGATCTGTGTTATTGAGAGGTCCTTTAAAGTCCACAAGGTCCTATTAGGGCTGTACCGCATGTCATTTTCCTTACATTTTAAGCTTCTTTCCAGGTTTTCAAATGAAGCCTCAAATGTTTGTAATCATAAAAAGCAAGTTTTTGTGTCTGTTTCAAGTTCAACCTCATACTGAACTCTGCACTTACCAGACTGTGGCTCTGTCAGTTTTCCATCTTCCTCCTCTCTCCTCTCTGTACATTCATTAAGTAAAGTACATTCCCTCTCCACTGAGCAGTCAACAAAGAGAGACTAATTACAGCACAGGTCAACAGTCCATGGCTAAATGCTGCAGGCAGGTAAATGATAAATTAGCTTTGTAATCCCAAAAGTTTCAAAAATAACTGAGCTCTCCTCTTGCCAGTTAAAGAATCCATCGAGATTCCGAGTATTTTTTCCTCCATAAGCTTCGTTCTTGTGGTTGAAGACTTCAGAGGAATAAAGGTCCTTATTATTGTTATCAAAGTCTGAGTTGGTCTGCAGAGCAACTTGACAATATCTCAAGAATACGTTTTCTTTTATATTGTTTCAGCTAAGTTAATCCTTCTTCAGACAGACAAGTTTTATTTAATGTCAGAGCGAACTGGCAAGTCCCTAGGTCAGTCTTACCTTGAAACGCCCAGTGATGAGGCCACATTTGCCAAGCCTGCAAATATTTACAGGATATTTTGAGCTGGGCCAAGGTTACTTCAAGACAAGTGTTACTGGAAAATCAGTATGATTTCAGGAGGACTATTACAGAGTGCAAAGATTTTCCACCATAATCGGCCCCTGGCTTTCTCCTCCAGAGCTCCTAGTCTTCCAGCAGCTGTCAGCTGGCTTCACTTGTTGATTTATATCAAGTAGCTTTAATATTAAAACAACTGACAGATGAACTGAATAACACTGATTATCTTGTTGTAATGCGGTATTTTCCTGGCATTCGCATAAATGTTACTGGGACACAAACCTCCCACCTAAACTTAACCTAAAAGCTGCAGACTAATTTAGCCTGATAAACCAAACCCATTTTTTTTGTTGAATTAATTTGCTTCATGAAAGTGGTCCCCATTCACAGCCGTTTCCTCCTGTCCAAAAACAGGATGGGTCAGTCGCATCCCTTTATCCCACATGGGGCGGGCTTTGTGCAGTGACTCATTGAAGAGGCCAGAGACAGCAGCTCTGCTCTGTGTACACGGCAGCTGACACGAATCGTTGATAGCCTACAGACAGACGAGGGGCACCTCTATTAACGTGAATTTTCGAAAAATCACATAGATGTTTTTACATTGTGTTGTGATATCAGCTATTGACATAAGTTTTAGTGCTTTTGTCCGATGTTTTTAACATGTTATGTTGCGTTTTAGCGAGGCTGCTGAGTCTCAGGTCGACACCATACAGATTGGTAAAAAGTCTCCTGCTGAAGGCTCCTATTCTTCCCTATGTGTAGTAACCACAAAAAAATAGTACTTGCCGGGTCTACAAGGTAGTTTTCTGTCTTGTTGGAATATTCTTCTAGTTAGTACTGCGTTATTTTCAATAATATTGTACAGTAAGAGGGGTAGGTCAATGTAAATGTAAATGTTATTTATTTATACAGCCCTTTACAACAACCCTTTTGGTGAACCAGGTAAACCAGGGTAGGTGCTCATAAGCTTTAGCTTTAACTTACAACCATTCCGTTACATTACTGAGAAATGAGAAGTTCCTTCTGTTTTCATATTCTGTTTTGTTTTTTTGAAATGTACCGAAATAAATCTCTTTCAATCAATCAAATAACGAGGGGTTTCGACCAGCCCGAAATTCCACTCAAAACAAACATAGTGATGGCTCTCAGTCAACAGGTACCAGACTAATTCTTACTTGAGAATACTAAGTACCCCCCAACCATTTTGGTACAGCTCATGGCAACAGAAGCCTACACCAGTGGGACAATGAGCCCTTTTTGAAGTCTTTAAAATCAGTCTGTTGAGTCCACCCTCTAGAACACACACAAAAAAGAATTCATTATGAAAAACCCACCACAAACAGACCAGATGTAAGACAGATTTTTCTGGCGCTAATTTCCTCCAAGGAACTTCCTGCTGATAAGGAGTGGTTCTGAAAATCATGACTTTTTAGCATAAAATGCTACAGATGGTTTGAATAAAAATACATTATTCTTTTTAATCAGAAACAACTGAGAGGACAATTAAGTAATCAGGATAGATGTGTTTGCTACGAGACAAAAAATAAAAGACACTGACATTCAACAGAGTCTTGTTTCTCTTTTTTTCAGGACAGTGTTTTAATCTGCCTTGTTTTCTCTCTCCAGTGGTAAACAAATCCAAGATGCTGTCAGCTGGAGTTGCAGATGTGGTGTTGAAGTTTTTGCAATCAGAGATGCCTCCTGTCCAGTTTAAACTCCTGGGGACATTACGCATGCTAATCGATACACAAGGTAAATATTTTCAGTTCTTTTGTCTTTGCACCAAATCTGTGAAAGTCATCATGGCAAACATATCAACCCACACAATACATAATTAGCTGTATAGCAAAATCTAGATTTCACAGTATATCTTCTCAAGCAATCTGGTTAATGTCCCATAGTTGTGTTACATACACATTTCATTAAAGTCCCTGTGACTCCTGGTGAGATTGTTTAAGCACAGTTGGCAGCAAACATGACTCTCTTCCCGTCAGCTCTGTTTAAGCTTTGGCTTAATAATCAGGAGCTTCTTAGCAGCCCAGACTACAAGAGCCTTAGCTCTGAAAGACACAAATATGGTAACTGCTGCTTGAGTCCTGACACTGGAGAAATGCCTTCATGGTCAGAAAGTCAGTGTTTGCTTCTAATCTAAAACTTTTGTCTGAGCTTTCTGAAAACAGTAAGACCAATACAATAGAATGCAGACTTTGATATTTTGGTCAAAATGGTCAGAAAACATCTTATGTAAGGTTGTCAAACAATAGATTTTTTTTAATCACAATAAATTGTTGAATTTTAATAGTAAATGGTGATTAATCCCATTTTTAAATCTCTCTTTTGCATTTCACAACAGTTTTTAAGTCCATAATAACAATGTAAAGCAATTCTTACCAGTGTAACTTGATTGGAAATCAAATTCCAACTGGGGAACGTCTCTCATGAAAGTCTGGTGCGGTAACAAGGAAGAGACGGACAGAGCTCGCCCATCGCTAATTAGCTTAGCTCAAACACTGGTAGACAATGGGGAGTGCTAGCCTGACTCCAATAAATACCAGATACGCTAACCAACAACTCTAAACGGTCCTGTGTGCCTGATATGACTTCCTTATTTACCGTGTTATGTTATTCTTAGACTCAGATTAGCACTTTAGTAGTTAAAATTTTTTTCAACAGATCTTTTGTTTTGTTGACCTATTTACATGCATGTCCATGGTAGTTTGCGCATGCGCTGGTGGTTTACTTTTTATAGGTTTGATTCTCAAATGACAAAGTTGTAATATGAGTCTAAAAAAACCATAACGTGGTAAGCTAATTAGTAGAAGTTTATCTGATGACTTTAGGTGGAGGCAGGCTAGCACTTCCCATTGACTGCCAGTATTTGAGCTAAGCTAATTAGCGGTGGGCGAGCTCTGCCTGTCTCTTCTTTGTTCCTGCACGAACAGTCGAAAGAATGGTAACTATCTTCTTGTCTGGAACTCAGGAGGGAGGCAAAAAAAAAAGAAGCCCGCAAGAAGCACAAAACCGCGGCGGCGATGTGACTAAGGGCGCCTTGAAGGGACAAAATAGCAGCACACGATTAACGCAATTTTAAAAAAACAAAAACGCTGTTAATCGCAGTCTTTTAATCGATTGCGATTACATTGGTTATATTTGTTGCTGACAGCCCTAATCTTATGCTTTTTACCAGACTTTTGGTGATGGTGAACACCAGAATACATGACAGTACATTTGCTTACTGTGTGGGTGCATTTGCATGCATGTGTGTGTGTGTCTCCACAGCTGAGGCCGCAGACCAGCTGGGAACTAATGGGAAACTAGTGGAGAGGCTAGTGGAGTGGTGTGAAGCCAAAGATCACGCAGGAGTGATGGGCGAGTCCAACAGGCTCCTGTCCGCCCTGATTCGACACAGCAAGTCCAAGGTGAGACTCTGCTTTCAAATGACTAGCGAACAGCACTGTAGCTCTTTCCTGTTTAACTGATGAATTTAATTGTAGCTTTGTTGATTTATTATTATCATCTGTGAGATGATATATACAGGAAAAGACATGTATATTTACCATATTGCCTGATGAAGATTTTCTGTAAATTACTGTAATTTTTCTGTATTAATGTTAAAAGCACATCTCAGGATTTTTTTTGTTTTGATGACATGATTTTCTTGTTTTTTCTCTTGGGGAATTCAGGAAGTCGTCAGAACAGTCATCCAGGCAGGAGGCGTCAAGCACTTAGTTACCATGGCAACTAGTGAGCATATGATTATGCAGAATGAAGCACTGGTGGCTTTGGGTCTCATAGCAGGGCTGGATTTGGGTAAGGGCAAGAGTGGATGAATCAAAATTATACTTCAGTTATCTGTTTGTATTTACTGTTTTACACTTTGGTATCTCTGCAGTTTAAAACAGCATTTTTCATTACAAAACAAAATGTAGCCATCAGGAGCTAATTATCTTTCACTGTCACTGAACAGAGCATCATGCAGAATCTGTCGAATGCTTTAAGAACTTATTAATCACAAATCACAAGTACATCAAAAAGAATAGAGATTGTATTTATTTTTTCATATCTGAGGATGAATGTATTTTGGCCAGTAGTTATTTATTATAACTCAAAATAAACTTGCTCCATTGCTAAATAGCACATGCTGTAGAAAACCAAAACATATTGTTATATTTTTTTTGTGGTAAAACACTCAAACTCTCTTGATCACAGTTGCAGCTGAGAAGGATTTTGTTGGAGCCAACCTGGTGTCAGTGCTTCACAAGCTGCTGTCAGATGAGAGGAGTGCACCAGAGATCAAGTACAACTCAATGATCCTCATCTGTGCAGTCATGGGCTCAGGTGAGGCTTAAAAATACTTGGAAGAGCAGGTCCATTGTTATTAATTTTTTATTTTTAAACCATTCTTTGACCTCCCAGTCTTATTGCTTAAATTCAAATCTAACAATCAAATTTTGCTCCATTTATGTATGTTTTAGCTTGGGCTCTCTAACCGTTACTTATTTTTTTTAATTCACAATTAATCGCATTTTTAGTGCATGTTCAAAATTCTGTTATTTTGCATTTCACAGTTTTTAAGTCCATATTAACAATGCAAAGCAGTTCTTACCTGTGTAACTTGATTGGGAATCACATGC
The DNA here is from genome assembly GCA_029822935.1 of Naso vlamingii. Classification (NCBI taxonomy): domain Eukaryota; kingdom Metazoa; phylum Chordata; class Actinopteri; order Acanthuriformes; family Acanthuridae; genus Naso; species Naso vlamingii. The sequence goes on from JAPQLA010000016.1 coordinate 1,643,656, forward strand.
CAACCGGAGTACGTCTCTGGCTTAAGTCTGGTGCAGTAAAAAGAAGAGACGGGCAGAGCTTACCCACCGCTAATTAGCTTAGCTCAAACACTGGTAGTCAGTGGGAAGTGCTAGCCTGCCTCCACCTAAAGTCATCAGATAAACTTTCCAACAACTCTAAACACTCCTGTGTGCTTGTTGTGACTTATTTACCACGTTGTTATTTTTAGACTCAGATTAACACTTCATGAAATGTAATTTTTTTTAACAGACGTTTTGTTTTGTTGACCTACTTACAAGCACATCCACGGTGGTTTGCACATGCACCCTGCATTCTGTTTTGGTATGTATTTGATTGTAAAATTACATAAAGTGCTAATCTGAGTCTGAAAAAACGTAACGTGTTAAACAAGTCACAACAAGCACACAGGACCGTTTAGAGTTTTTGGAAAGTTTATCTGATGACTTAAGGTGGAGGCAGGCTAGCACTTCCCATTGACTACCAGTGTTTGAGCTAAGCTAATTAGTGGTGGGTGAGCTCTGCCCGTCTCTTCCTAGTTATTGCACGCACAGTCAAAAGAATGGGATCAATCTTCTTGACTTGAACTCAGGAGGGAGGCAAATAAAAAAAAGAAAGCACGAGCCATTCAGAGGCGTATTGTTGTTTTTCTTGTGCTGGTAGGAAGCAGAAAACCACTGTGGTGGCTTGACTAAGTGTGCTAGGATGGGACAAAATAGCAGCATGCCATTAACATGATTTAAAAAAAAAAAAAGCATTACAGCCTTTTAATTGATCGCCACTAGAGCGTTAATGCTGATATCCTTAGTTTTAGCATTTCTTTTCAAAAAAGAGAAACCCTGCAGCAGATTGGTGTGTATGACATCACTCTGAGTGAAGCTTTATCGATACCAGCATTGATTTGGGAATTTCTGAAACTTTTCTTCTCTTTTTGTAGAGCCTCTCCACAAAGAAGTTCAGAGCCTGGCTTTCATTGACGTGGTGTCCAAGCTGAGGGCCCACGAAAACAAAACGGTATCACACCAGGCGTCGCTCACAGAGCAGCGATTAACTGCCCAGAGCTAAATGACTGTGTCCAGCCCCAACCACGCCCATCCACCCAAATGCCTGCCTGACCACCTAATCACCCAACGACACCTCATTCTTGCTCTTCCGTGCCCCATTGTCATGTGCCAAGGTACCATGTCGCGTTAACTGCCAGCCAGACATACGTCATGTGTCTACCCTTGACCCTCTGCCCCACCCACCTCCACTGGGGTTAGACTGATGTTGAGACTTTGTGCATTTTACACATCATGAAATCTGAGCATTTTCTCATCGGTTTCTTTTTGAATTGCAAGAATTTGCCCAGAATTGAATGCTTAGGGTGGAAAAGCCTCTGAAACTGTTTTTGACAATTGTTGGATGCCAAAACTCTCCTCTGAAAGCCATAATAATGAGGTTTATGTAATTAGGATAGCGGGTCCTTAAGGCAGGGTGAGGCAGTTTTCATTCCAGGCTTTACAGACTGACACCCCGTAAATGTTCATTGGAGTGATTTGTCTGGAGGTGGACACACCACTGACTACGTACTATTGTTTTTGTAGTTGAATTGAACTGATACATCAGTCTAACCCTTGTCCCAATCTCTACTTGTGCATGCATCTTCTGCTACAAGTAGCTCCATGGGAGCTGAGGCGCCATAAACAGCCTAACGCAATAGATAAGAGACGACACTCTTTTATGACCATAGCTGTGATACCATCCGCCGGTTACCCACCAGTGAAAAATGTGCACAAAAGAACAAAAAAAACAAAACAAAACAAACACAAAAAAAACCTGTTGTGATTTTACTTTTATTTCTAAAAAAAAAGCAGCCATCCATGACGTGCCCAATCGTGTCCCATGTAGCTCAAGTATAAATTGACTAGAAACTGTGCATGTTTTAGTCCTGTTGAAGGTGTGACAGTGTTCATTTTACCTCTCTGCCGCTCGCATATTCCAAAATACAGCCTGTCCTACTCCACGGACACCTTCAGTCCTGTACTCTCCTATTTTTGCACTTATTCTTTAAGACTTGGATTTACAGATTTTATCTGATTTTTAATTCCACCATTGTCCAAACACATTCCCCCTGCTCCAACAGCTGTACATTGAAGCTATAGGCTCCAGAGGTCTCCTCCCCATCGCTGAGACAGAACAAGGTGAAGCATAGTGAAGAGCAGTGTCTACCTTTGTGTTTCCAGGTCAGCTCCAAGTCTGAGTGTAGTTGAAGTGAAGGCCATGTGTCCACAAAATGGAATTACACTGCAGTACTTAATAGGTTTAACCATCAGCGTAGATGTATGACCTGTGCAGGGGCTCTGTTAGCCCTGATCCAGGTTAATACTTGTGTATCACAGGCTTACTTTCTCCCAAAGTTGGAAATTTCAGTCGCTGAGTGTCTCCTTAATCGCTTCAAAAAATCATTACAGGGAAAATGTTGTAAATACAAACTCAACTCACGGTAGGCAATCCTCTCAGTGACGTACAAGATGAGTAAAATCATTTCAGGTGGATCCAAAGTAACAAAAAATGTTATTCCGTTTCCCATTCAAGGGATGCAATCCACGTCAAATCAAAATGCTGCAGGATGTCAAGAGAAGTAAAGAAAGAGACTATTTCTGATCAGACACAATCATGTTTTTAAAACGTGTTTGTTACTTTGCACCCACTTGACGTTTTTCCATATCGAAACGGTCCTATCAGTGCATCGCGGTTGACCCAAGCATTATTTGTAGAGACCCCATTGTGCAGATCAGCATCAGATAAAACTTCGTTTCACTATTGATAAAAATCAAGAAATTATAAATAAAAGGAACTTTTTTAAGTATTTTTAGATGGACAGGAGATGGCAAGTATGAAGAGCAGCCAAGAACAAGGTCACGTAAAATAGAAAAAGCCATGACACGAAGCATTCAGAAGTAGACGTCTTACAGCATAGGATCAAGATTTACTCCATATACCTGTTTTAACACGAGTGCCCTAAAAAAAATCACAAAACTGAGGCACTGTTGTGTCCTGTAAGGAAGCCATGGAGTGGCCACCATTCCTATGTGTGTACAGTTTGTGTGTGTTGTGAATGTACTGCTAAGGGAAAGCAGTGTGGAGCAAAGTCAGGGCTCTTGTGAGAACAGGAAACTATCACAGACACAGAACAATCACTGTGTTTGTGCCCCCAACCACTGTCAAAGCAGCACCACACCCTCCAGAGGACGGGTCGCTCTATGGATGACTGTTGGTTTTTCTAGTCAAAGGGATTTCTGCTAACATGCACATCTCAGCATGTCAGACACCGTACCAACACTCTGTTAACGTGCCAGTGTGTTTCCTGGTCTGGGCCCATGCTTTTATTTTTAAAGGTATGAATGGTTATTTATCAAATTTGTGCTCTTCTGAAGACACATGCCAGTGGAGATGTATCCATAGTAACTGCGTAAAATACTATAAACTTAAATGTTTGTTGTAAATGTCATGAGTTGTACATTTGGAGGACTGTAACTCAGCAGATAATTAAAAGATGATAGCTGGTGATGGCTGATGTCTTTATTCCTACGTATTATTAAGCATGGTAGAATTCGAACTGGGGCTGGGCAATGAATCCATTTTTTGTTGAAATTTGAATGAATTTGTTTGGATGATGTTAATAAATGAAATCGTATAAATCCTTTTTCCCTTTAACTAGGGTAAATACGGTAGCCTACAGCTCTCAGCTCTGGGCTCTTATTTTTTTAGAAGTAAAGTTTGGCAAAAATTATTAATCCCAAATTCGGACATTCATCTTTGTTTGATCAAACCTTAATTTAAAAAAGATTCTGTTTGGTTAAAGCTAGGTTTGCACTTTATTCCCAACAGGGAAATTCATGTTTGTTTGAAATAAAACCAACGTATTTTAAATAATTCCTTTGTCTTTTGTAGTTTAAAAAAAAAAAAAAAATTAATATCAAATGTGGTATGAAAACAGCTGGGGATTTTATTTTCAGGCCATATTGCAGAGCCCTAATTCAAACCAAATGCCAAGAACCTCTTGTAAATTCAGCATTAATGAATAGTAGAAAAACTGGTAACACTTAAAGCATCCGTCTATAATGCATTTTTAGCATATTTATAATGCGTTAAAATGCGCCTGTAGTGCTGTATAATCATAGTTATAAGCAAGGTTAGGGTTAACCCTAAACATAACCACATATAATGCATTATACCTGTTCATAGTGTGTTATATATGTTCAGAATTTGTCATAATGCATTATAGAGAGAGGCTTCAAAGAAAGCGTTAACGAAAACATTTTGTTTCTTCTCATTGTGTCTGGTTGTGTTCCTGTGTGTGTTTGGCACCAGATCCTCGTCTTCTCTCTGGTATTTTCCTCCAGTAGCTTCTGTGTCTTCTCACCACTGTCGGCTTATGAAGCAGAGTCATAAAGACTTTGATATGCAGGTGTAATAACATTTTCGTGAAGGACTAATGTCTCCTTCATGACTGCTCACATCTTTCCACTGACTTTGTACACAATCATGCAGCCTTTGAAATTCACTGGTCTGTGTTCAGACCAAGTGTAAACTGTGTTTGACCACTGCCATCTCATGTTATTTGGAGCCGTAAAGTGACTTTATTTGAATGCTAGGGGAGGTGGAGTGGATACGCATTGTTATGCCTCTATCCTAATTGGATCAGAGCGGAGGACACCTGGCGACTTGGCAGCATAATGGAGCCACACCCTAAAGGAAGCTTTTTTATCATCTGTTTTACTGTTAATTGGACAATTATTAGACTTGAAACCAGCGACTAAGACCAATAACGCTTTAGGAGAATCTTTATCAAGGTAAGAAATCCAGTGAGAAGTAGCGTCATTTTCTTCTAAAAATTGTGTTCACTTAGATTTCTTTTTGCCACCAGTGACATTGCCACCTGCTGGCCATTAGAAAGGCTGCAGGTTTAATACGTGTTAAACCTAATTTTTCAACAGAATGTTTGCTTAATATTCACATGAACTTCAGAGTTTGTTGCCACAAATTTGAAAAATCTACTGAATGTTCTTTGGCTGTAGCTATTTAGCTAATATGTAGCTATTTTTTTTAACCACATTTAAATGCCAGTTTGTAGTTTAAATAAACAGTATTTGCCTTACTTGCCACTAGCCTTATCATCACATAATCATGTTTATGTCCACTTTACAAAGAACAAGTTCTGTTTCCAAGCCTTTCCTGGAGTCCAGTTGTCTGGAATAAACAGAAATCAGACTAGCAGCAGACACCAAAGAAGTCCAGGAAGAACACCGCCAGACGATGTGTGGGAAGTGCAATGCATAACAAATCAGTGAGCGGTCGGTGCCAAAAATATGGACAAAAAATACCATCAGTGTGTCTGTCTCCTTTATTAATTAATTTTACTTTTACTTAATATTAAAAACATTCCAAATTCAACAGGACATGAGACAAGGAAATTAGGAGGTAGTTACAATACAATGTTGGTGGGATATACTGTGACCATCGAAACAATCGTTGGAAGTGGTACAGGTGATAATGAGTGAGAGGTCTATACAGCAGGACCACAGAACAGCTCATCAGAGCATTTCACAACCTCCTACACCTGGAATATAGCCTCTGTCTGTAAAATGACTGATCGGCTTCAATAGTACAGAGTTCTTTGCTGTTCAATACCCCAGGGAAATGATAAAAACTCAATTTAATGTACAATAAATATTTTGTATCAAAAAGTGTTAATCCCTTTTTAAGTAGCTTAAAACTTTTCATAATGTACCCCACATTGTCAGTCAGAGCAAACAGAGGAACATAGTTCACTGATAAATACTGTAAGTACTTTGCTACAACAAAACCAGTGATGCATGCCTTTAGCAAGTAATCACTTAAAATCATCAAAAACACTGATAAAAATCAACATCTTAACACTTTTCCAGATTTAATATCTCTGATGGATTTCAAGATTTTATTCATTCACTATTGTGTTTACTGATCAGTTCTGTATTTAGACACAAACATGTAGTGAAGAACAATCTGTACATGAGCCAGATTTGTTTTCATTCAAGAAAGGGCAAAAAATGTCTGAGAAAATATTAAAAATTATGTAAAAGGCCCATCTCACATTATGAAAATTCTCAGATCCACGCTGAAGATGAATGACTTGTTCCTTATGTTTTAACCACCAAGCTTTGAAAACCTCCTTGGCCATGGAAAAGTTTCCAAAATGTTTGTATTGTGTACAAAATCACTTTTCAAACTGTCAAGACTCATAAAACTAACAATTACAATGACTTTTTTTTTTTTTTTTTTTTTTAACATGGGATGTAGTCTGACAGAACTGAGAATCATTTGCCATTTTGCTCTACCTGTGCTAGTGCTGATTGGGTAGGTACAGAAGTTTCAGTAAGCGTATATCTGATAAAATTTTACCTAAACTTACGATGTAATACTACAGAAACGGAGTGTGGTCATGGTTGCTACTGTCTGTTCATTCTGTTATCTCGAGATCACAAAATATTGATTTCCTTATAACAGGATAAATCAATTTATCATGGAATAACAAGGCTCATTTTCCTGTGATAACGGGGTACAAAGTCCATTTTCAAAATTGGAGGCTGTTTCCTCTTTACAAATAATTTTTATTCCATAACGCATTCATGTATCTTATCATGGGAAAATGAGCTGTTATTCGATGATAACAATGATTATTTTGTGATCTCGAGATAACAGAATGAAAAACAATGTAGCGACCATGGCCGCTCTCAACTCTCATATACAGACTTTACCCAAATAAAATAGTCTGACATTGAAAACTGACGAAAATTAGTCAGGATATGATGAAGGTGTCTGGCCAGTGCCCCGTGTTGGTGCTTGACAGATGACGGTTCTCAGTGTAACAGACACGTTTCAGTCAATAACAAAAGATGAATAAGGTTTGATAGCTCAAACCTAAACATGATGCTGTGGCACATGCAACCATGGTTCTTTTCGTACACAGTGGAGCTACATAATGAGTTTAAAGTCCCTGTCGACAATGGGAAACAGTACACTCCTCACTAAATTTACTGCTATCCCAACGGTGCATTCATTGAGAAGTATCTCATTATGGTAGATTGAAGTGATTTATAGTCACATCCTCTTTCACGCTGTATGAGTCAGTATCTAGGGAACTCTTAAGCTCATCATCCATAATGCTGTTTGACAGGCATTGACAGAAATTCAAATTCATTGTTAGTGCAACAACAAGAACAATGTTTAAGTTCGTAGGTAAAGTGGATAATGCAGTGTGCAGATATAATACTCATTCCTGGTTTAATGGGACTCTATGTAGCGAAAGAAGTCCTGGAATCTGCTGCAACACAAAAATCCTAAAACATTATCAAATAATATGAACATCCTGCTTTCAGTTCAAAACTAGTGCAAGTTTTATCACTTCTTAATATCTGAAACTTTTGAACTTTCACGATGTCATACCCACGGCTGTAGACCCGGACAGGTGGTGAAAATGTAAATGAAGCAAGCACTGACCTTTACAATGAGCAGATCCTCAGTTTCCTTTACACAACTATTTCACAGTCCTACATGATGGGTGTAGCAATGGAACATCGTGTCCACAGTGAAAAATAGCGATCTATTATCAAAAAGATGTATCAAAACTCCTACTCTCTACACGTAGCTATCAAAACTGGAGCATTGTGAAGATCTGTATCTAGTGCATGTTTAACCTTCTCTCCAACAATGATCTTTTTACAGTAGTCACACACAGTGTTATATACAGAGCGTTTCACATATTAGTGCCTTGAAAAAAGGTGCTGGTTCGGCGAACACAATGGTGCAGGTGATTGGTGAAGTCCTCTGAATGCTCACTGGTGACACATTCAAGGAGGCGCACTCAAAGACCAAGAGCTGATGAAACAAAATTGGACAAAATCTAATCAATACGTCATTCAATTTTGATTTAATCCTGTTTCTGTGATCCTGTCAAATTAAAGCTGCAGTTGGTAACTTTGGGATAAACATCAATAACTTTTTTGTGTTCTATTCGGAAAAAATGTCATAATACCCATAGACAGCTATTAGTAAGTGAGTATGGTGAGATCTCTGTGTTTTCCAATCATGCGTCTGTATTCAAGATTGGTAAAAATCCTATTACTCCTGTTTGCCCAATCAGTGACATTCTCTGTACTCTCTGTCCTGATTGGCCAGTCCACACTGCGCTTCTTAGCAACAGGTGATGTTGGTATGAGCTGATCAGCTGTTCGTGTCTTCCGCTCTGACTTGCCTCTGCCAACAACAGAGTGTCTGTAAGTGACACTGTCAGTCGGCTCGAGCTCGAGCTGAGACGGACCAGTTTACTCTGCTGCAACTTTCCCTGCAACCGTTTTATCTCAGTTCAAACTGGACTGAAAAGAGGGAGAGCGACAACATACGAAATAAAATGCGAGCCGGAGCAAAAACGGGGGGGGGGGGGTACAGAGGAATTGCTTCCCAACGAGTCTCATGCTACAGCTAATGTTTGCTTGTTAGCTCATTAGCTAAAGTTACCAACTGCAGCTTTAATACAGCAAAACTGTAATTTACTAAAAAACAGCATTACCTGTCAGAGTTGAATTGCCGCTTCAGCGTTAGGTAAAGAAACTAGAAGAGAGGAGATAGAAAACCGATACATCATCTGCTTATCAACAAGGATCCAACAACCTTATGTGGTTAAAAGAATAAATTAAATGAAGTAAAAGTTGGGGAAACAGCTAAAGACAAAAAATGGATAAGTTAAAGGTTAGGTTAGGAGTACTTGGAAACAGTTTTCTGCAAAGGATCAGTGATCTAAACTTAAGATTGGAGAGAGAAAACTTTGGATTACAAGCTGTGAGAGAGAGAAGACAGATATACTGTGGATGAAACTGTCATCAGCCGGACAGTCACAGTGAACGGACAGTGGAAGAAAGAAAGGATTGTTGACTAAGTCACAAGACTCCACAGCTTGTTAATGCAAACCACCCAAACTCTAGAGCTCAGAGGGAACATGTAGGAGGTCATCGACATGCAGTTACTCTGTCTTTGATTGGGTCCATCAACAAAATCAAATTTCCTACAGGTCCAGATTCACATTTTGTATGTAAATTTAACACATTAAACATACTAATGAACTGACTTGAACCATTAGATCTTGGGATTAGATAGTCTTTTCACCAAACCAACATAGTCCTGCTGTCTGTTTTTGAGCTTTGATAAAAATAAAGCAGTATTAATATTACTGAGGGAAAAAAAGTAACTGGATGCGTTAGATGGTTTGTCACAGGGAACAGGTATTTGGATGAACTCCCTGTCTATCAACCTCTGTTATGGCCTCAGATCGACGAAAGATACGCACTTGTGGTAGAGCTTAACTCTTGCTGAAACTGGTGTGGATAGAATCAGAAACATCTTTGCGCTCTCCTGCTCTTCTTTCAAAGATAATACATCTCCAGTTATGACATATTGATGCAATTCGGTCTTTATCTCTGATGTAACAACCTTTCGAAATACTATATCCAGGTCCAAGCCTCATGTTTTCAGCATGCTGCAGTGCTGCAGTAGATCGAAGTTAAAAAAAAAATAAACTTTCCTTCTTCCACTTATCTAACAGTGAGCAAGGCATGAGGACATGGCTGCCGTTGATAAAGTAAGTGAATGTAGAGAATGTTCTGGCTTTTACGAGTGGGTGCTAAGGTTAGCTAGCTAGCGTTAGCATCCATTTACACAAAACTGGCCCTGTGTGGATATCCCTCATGAAAGTTATGGTTTTTACAACGTTATGTTGTTAGGGGTCCAGTAATTCTAACTGGTTGTAGACAGTAGTATCAATGGTACTCTTGCTTGGTTAAAAACAAAAACACAGTTTGATACTTTACTATAATCTTTGGTTAGGGTGGCCCAATGTGGGGGGTGCTAACCCTACACTCTAACCTTGAAATTTTGTTGTGCAGTTCAATGTATAATGACAGTAAAGATGCTTTACCTTTACCTTTTAGGGATATCCGAGCAGGGTCAGTCTTGTTTAAGTTAATGGATGCTAATGTTAGCTTGCTAACCTTAGCACCCCTTGTTAAAGCCAAAACTTTTTCTTCATTTAACGTACTAAATCAAGTGCAGCCATGTCCTCTTGTCTTTCTCATTGCTAAGAAAGCAACCGAATAAAAGTCAGATCATTACCGTTTTTCTCGAGTCTATTTATTTACCCACACGGGACACAGCGCTGCGGCATATTGAAAAGATGGGGCTTGGACCCGGATATTGTATTTTGAAAAGGTGTTCTGTCCAGATAGGAGCACCTATGCTAATTTCTTGAGGAGCCACCACTGTTGTTTTTCATACAAGCAGTCGCAAAGCACATTAAGAAACTACATGCGCCTGTAGCTGCCAGAAGTCCCTCAAAGGACACTGAATGGTGAAAACCATTGTAGTTTGGGAACGAGAACATAAACTTGGAAGCCTGGCGCGATGGATTTAGACGTCATTGGAACTTGCTGCATGATGAATCCAGCCACCTCGAGAGGTGAGGAAAAGGGTCTTGCACTGCATTTGGTGTGTCCAGTTTTTACTTATCTAGGTGATGCTGTATTAAACAGTGAACTCTCCCTACAATAGTAATGTGGCTGGCAGTAGAGACTCAATGATTTTGTAACAAACCTGGTAACTACATCTGCATGCTGATATATCGCCAAGTGAAAACCTTTTTGTTTGGTTTTAACATAAGGCCACTTTGTTACTGTACAGTTCAAAGTTCAACAAATTTGAAGTGGACATCTGTGCAGAGGGTCAGGGTTAACAAACCAACTACATGACACCACATATCACCCACTCAAAACGATGTCCTTTCATCACTTCTCTGGAGATTTTTTGATATTTACAATTGGCCTCACGTCAACAACTGCTAACATCAAAATTTGAAGACACAAAACGAAATGTAATTATTGTTTGGCAAATTTAATGGGTTTTTTTTCAAATGTTTTAATTGAATAAATTAAATTCTAAGTGCTTTTTAACAGTCCCAAAAAAATGACCATTCTTTTCTGATGTGTCTCCTGTTGAAACAAGTCAGGGTGTGCAAATCAATTAGCTATTAGTTATCAGCTATCAGAAAAAGGTGGTAAATTTAAAGTTGGGGTTGAAATTTCTCATGACCTTCTAGGTTAAATTTCTCAGTTACTCCGTCCAACTAGCGCAGCATGAGGTCACCACTGAAGACAGTGTTTTCCAGGAAGTGGAAATTTAAAGTGCCAATTCATTGGATCTCTAAATTTATTAATTAAAATAATTTACTAACAAATTTAAAATAATCACTCTGATGGCACACTTTTGCTTCCATACCTCACGGTAAAATAATAAAAACAGCCCCAAGTTTACTTTCACTTTAAAGGGAACACAACACCAAACACATCATCCACCCATTCAAAGCAATGACAAGACAAAAGACCAAATGACCAAATGGTTCCATCACACCCACCGGCTACAAACACACATCCAGCGTATGCGTGTGTGTATGTGTCTCATGAGTAGTAAGCCGATGCTTTCTTGCTGGAGTGTGGTGGGAGTCGACGCATGGAGAGAGGGGGGGGCACCCTGACGAAGCATGAAGGAGGAAGAATGAGGTGTGAGGTGAGTTTTGGCATCATGATGGTTAAGACCAGTCACCCTAGTACCTTCACTTCCCTTAGTCTACAATGGAGATGGCTGCTAAGTAAAATTCAAAGGTATGTTTTAACAGAGAAACAAATTTTGATTAAGTTTACAGTGTGTTATTTTGAATAGCTGCATCTTTGCATCTCTGCTTTTGTCACTTTAAATGATGACATGTTTCAAGGGTCCATGTTTTGAGTCAAAACCACACAAGGCATTTCATGACTATATTCTGATTTCCTAATCAAATTTTAATTTAATCATTCTAAACATAAACCATCTTGTTACTCACAGAGCCTCTTTAGTCTAAAAACATTTTATTTAGGGATGCACTGAATGTTTGGCTGGTCAAATATAGCCAAAAAGGCAGTTTCAGTGTTCGGCGAATAATGACACGTACAGCAATGTTACCTGAGTCTGAAGTAAACAGGAACCTAAAACCTCTCTCTCTCTCTCTCTCTCTCTCTCTTCCTCTTGGTGAGCATCATGGGTAATGAAGTCCACCGAGACAACAGCTAACTCAGCGTCTTTAATCTCTAAATTATTCTCTGCACTTATTAACGTATCAAATATTAAACGAAATGTCAGTCGTGTTTTAACTCAATGTTTACATCAACTGTTCATTATGTAATATTCACGCATTAACTTACAAACCCTTACAAAATAAACATTTTCCTCAAATAAATTACAACACCATCCATGTCTATCGTCTTTTTAAAAGGCAAAAAAGTTTGTCAGTGACAGTGCCACAGCAAAAGGTAATAGTAATTTAGTTTCTTTGAAAAACATGACATAAGCACATTTTTTTAGATTTATGCAATGGTGAAAAAATTGGCAAATTAAAGTGTTTCATTATTTTCAGTTTGGCTTTCGGACACAAATTTTCATTTCTAATTATATTTTCTTTATTTATTTTTCTCTTGTGTTGAACAGATAACTGACAACAAAACTTGTTAGTTATCTCGTAGCTTTGCACAAGATATGGATCTTATGCAAACTAGATAAGAACCAGCTGGGACAAGATACATACATGTTATACTAACAAGATGTATGGATCTTGTGCAAACAATATATGACCTATAGTAGATCCACATCTTGTGGGCAAAATACACTATGGATCTTTTGTTAACAGGATTAAAAAAAAACTGTGAGCAAAAAGTCCTCATACCTTAAACAAAATAGTTGTACGGATTTCTGAAACAAAATAACTTGTACACAAATTTGGCTTGTCCACACAGATATGGCTCTGTGTGGACAAGATTAATTTATCTTAAGTTGGGCGCAAATGTCCAGAAAATGTCTTTTATCACATTGGTGGCTCTGCACTTTCTAAACCCAAGTGCAAACACTGCATCAAGCAACACTTTTAAATGAAAAATATAATTCAGAACATTATTTATGGAAAACTATTTTGTTTGTTTTAGCCTTAAAATGTTCCAATGATATTTGCATGTAAATGTTAACAAATAATATTGTGATTGGTGTTGTAATTAAAAGCAGTAATGTATCCTTAAAGTACAGTGACTTATACTTTTTTTCTTAAAACAAATTGTATGGGAACTCCCTGTTCTGAAAAATCTCAAATATCTGCAACACGGGCCTGTGAGACACTTGAAGCACTTAAACTATGACAAAAAGCTGAAATGCCTCGTGTTGTGAAATGGAAACAGTAAAAACAGATGGAAGCAAATCAAGGGAAGTGTGCTTCAAAGGGAGAAAAGCCGTGCTGTCTGTGTGAGGAAACACGAAACACTGAACTGAAGTTGTAACAGTAAAGATCTTTTTCTTACCAGCTTGCCTGCACAGCTTCAATGTCACTCACTAAGTTCTGAGCCAAACAAATACCAAAAATCTGTGGATGAAAGAACAGAAAAAGACAACATTAGACAATTTTCAAGAAAGTGGTATGAAAAGAAGCTCGTTTAAAGTTTTAATCGGATGATTACGGTGAATTAGCACCTGGGTAGAACTGACCTGCAGTAGTGCGACTCCTATAAAGATACCGGCAACCAAGGTGAGGTTGTCTTGTAGCCACTTCTCAAACTGTGGCACACAGCCTTTCACATTGATGTAGTCCTTCTGCTCCGAGTCCTATGATGCACATCATCTCCTTTGGTTTGTAATTTTTGACTAAGTGTGCTCATACAACAGATTGAAAATACAGTCTGGCATTTTCTGATAATTTATTGTCAATCTTCCCTAGAGTTGCACGAAAAGAAAACAGTTTTTCTTTGTAATTTCCGTGTGTCCCGTAAAGAATTAGAGCCACCTTGTGTTTAGCCTTGTTTAGCACAAAGACTGGGTTGGACTGGTTAAAGGGTTAAACTGCCTTCCGAAAACTCCAAAGTCAAAAATTGCCTTTTTTTATTCAACTTTGCAAATGATGGCAAAGAAAACCAAATTTCCCTAATTATCAAACTGGTTGCTCCCCCTGGAGAAAAACAAGCTTGTTAAGTCTTTACAAATTTGGTCCAGAAGGTGAGTTGAAGCCATTTATCAATAGTATTCTTATAAATATATAACATACAAGTGAGTGAGTATTTCTCCATCCTATAGTTTCTACAAACTGGTGATCATTATGCTGCATTCACATAGAATCAGGCAGGCAGCAGACGGCAGGCGTTGGGAGACACCTTGTCAACGGCACGGGATTAAACAGCCCAATGGAATGGAAGGACGGCAAAATGAAACACTCATGAAAATGTGTTGCCACGGTGATAGTGTATTGTTCGCAATGAATGAAAAAAAAAAAAAAAATGAAATCAATTTGTGACTATTACTTTGTGTAACTTTTGTAGTTGTGCATGTAGCTGTAAAGTGCAGCTTTCTCTCAATTTTTTTTATTGCAAACTTAAAATAAAAGTTGAATTCTCTCCAAACATTACGTTTTGGAGGACAATCAGCTCTGTGCTGAGGCATTCTCTGCCGGCCTCATCAAATTTTACTGTCCTGCTCTTATCCACTGAAATGGCATCCAGTTTGCCGTCTCCTGTCTGCCTAATTCCTTGTGAATGCAGTATAAATCTTGGTCTCCAATTAGCAGCCTTAGCCCGAGTTTAACCTGCCTTCAAAAACCCCCTTAGTAAAATCACTGGCATAAATCACTAACTAAAATCAATCAGAAGAAATTCAATTACACTGACTAAAGGAAACTGGATGCAGCCAAATCATGAATCAAGCCAGAGGGGCAGTTGAGGGAGTATCAAAATAAAAGATACAAAAGAGGGAGTTAACAGATGATTGTGATACTTACAGGTTTCGCTCGAATGTCGTACCCACACTGAGTGTTTATTACATCCTCCTGGAGACAAAATGAACACATTTTTTGCACTGAACTTATTTAATGCACTGTTATGAAGTAAGCAGCTGTTTAAAGCGTCTGTCTTTCTGTGTACAGCCGAATTAAAACAAGACCAACAGCTCGCAGCTCTGTCCTTTCTCCACAACATTTCATTTTGGAGGACCATCAGCTCTGTGCTGAGGCATTCAGCACAGAATGCCTTGCAGCTCTGTGGGCCACAGTAGCACTTTGAGCTGATGTCTGTATTTCTCTGGATACTTGAAATCTAATACTCGCTGCTGATGCGAAGTGAAAAGTATCAAATTGGGGCCACTCTGAAACCTGCAAGTGGGACATTAATAAAACAACAATAAAGCGCTGACTGTTATTTTATTTAAGGGCTTAGACTACTAACAGAACATCGCACAGACTCTGAGAACTGTTCCAAGTTGCATAGACACAAATACTGCATGCATACATGAAAATCTGCCCAGTTAAAAAAAATAGATGGTAACAGTTTAAAATGCAGAACAGTTCAGTTGTAGTAAGTGTATTTTGTAATGTGTTCATGCAGACTGAGAGCTCGTACCGCTGGGTCCTTGGTGCAGCAGGAGAAGGGAACTCCACATTTCTCTCGGCTGGGATTCCCATCAGTACAGTTAAAATAGATGTTCAGATTCCAATCGTCTGCTCCAAACGCACCGCAGCACTCCCACTACATTCAAGCAGAAGGGGAAAATGGTTTAGGGCTGCTATAGAATCAAGAAGTGATAAAAGACCATTTCAAAGGCAGTTAATTAACAGTAACAGAACTAAATGCATCACAAATGGACTGAATTTTCCTGATTGGTTCCATTCATTAAGAAATACTCAAGTCCAATCAGAACAGATTGTGGCTTTTGAAGTGCCAAGCCTTGTCACAGCAGATCATTTAATAATAACTTGACTTTATGTAGCTCCTTTCAAGAGACCAAAGGACGTGCTACATGATAAACTAGGCAGATAGAAAGAAAATAATCTACGAAGACCAAGAGCTGAAAATAAAATTAAAGGAGCTGCTGTTAACTCTGATGTCTCCCTTTAAGGTCCAATCCTGCTGTTTCAATCACATGATGGCTAGAAAATCAGGCTGTTACCAAGAAACGACTTCTGGTATACTAACTGGAACTTCTGGGTTCTGTTCCACAAATGAAAAAAATATCTTTCAAATCTTACTCTCCTTTGTGATAATACAAATTACTAAAAATCCAGCCTTACAACTTAAAAAGTATGCTGTTCAGTTGACTCCTTTTCTATAATCAGGCACATACATAAATTATTGAAGTCATAAATAGCGTGTGCTGAAGAGGATACTCATTTTTCTCAGAACTCAGTTAACCCAAACAGCACATTGCAATTCTTCAGAAAGACCAATGAAACGAACCCCAACAGAAAGAAGAAACTAGCAAAACAGCAGCCAGATAACAAGAGCTTTGGTCTTTGTTTGCTTGTCTGCAGTTTGTCTGTGCCCATTTTAAACAAGCCTGTCTGTGTTTCTTTTTCTGTCAGTATTTCTCGTGTACCCATGGGTTTCACTGTCTGACCCAAGTGTCAATGACTGCATGAGTATTTCACAGCCAAGCTCCTAACAAGCAAGCTGATAAAGGTTTAAACTACATGTAATAGAAAAACACTGCATGTTACATATTCAAATATACTGTCTTTCTTACCAATCCTAAAAAGGTAATTACAGAAATATTTCTAAAAATCTAATACATTTAATAAGTTTACAGCAGTTTCCCCCTAAACTACCCCCATTTTTTAGTTTTTCAAGGTATATAACACTGTATTTACAATTAAAAACTTATTGCATACTAGGGATGCATGATATTATCGGCACATTACTAGTATCAGTCCATATTGGCTTTAAAATTAATTATTGGATATCGGCCAGCACGCTGATATTCCCCAATATAATAACCGATAAAATAATCGGCTGCTGTTTCCTTGATTAAATGCCGAGTCGACGCCATGTTTCCCATGTTCCCTGTGGACAGACGTCATGTTTACTCACTTTGTCTCTTGTGAAACAGATCAAATGTGTCCTGGTTGTGAGTTTTGTTCTGATTGTCTCAGGTAGAGCATCATCCAGTTTTCAGTAGGATGGATCTTACTTGTTTTGTTTAAAATGATTGTCATAAATAAATCTGACATGTTTCACATAATGTAAGTTCAAGTTTTTCTTCTTTTGCACAAGGAATGAATATTACATCATTTTAAGCTTTGTCTTTTATGCCTGCATTTACCAGTGGTCCAACACAGTGAGAGTCTGTAGAATAATACTGTATGTAAATTCACTACAGAAAAGACTTGATGATCTCTGCAATTAGATGCGGGGAAAAAATATACATGTAAGTATTGGTATTGATTATCAACCAAATGAGCTGTAAAATATTGTCATATCGGATATCTGCAAAAAAATCCAGTATCATGCATCCTTCCTGTATACTCAATTTACCAATTAAATCTGCTACCTGTGAATCCACATTTAATATAATAATCTTAATCAAAGGCCCACTTATACATTTTTTGTTTTGTTTTTTTCTTCTAAGGTCTTCACAAGCCAATTTCAAACTCTATATACCTAAAAAGACGTGGCCATGTTTCCATTAGTTATGAAGTGAATTTTAAGCGAACTTTCGAAATCTCTCATACAGAAAATTAAAAGTAGGAGCGATTCCAACAACTGGCCTGGAGCAAATAAACCAGGCCACAAAGCGTAGTTTGGTCAGCAGATGGTGGTATAGGCTTCGTTACACTTGGCTGTAACAAACAGTAGTAAAAGTAGAGACAAAACATGGTGGCATTCCATTTTCCATCTAAAACAGTCATTATGCTCTTTGAATGAGCTCTAGGAATACTTTGGAGTCCACGTCGTTCCACACGTGTTTGTTGTTGTTGTTATCAGCCATGTTTTAGCATGTTTGGGGAATATCCAAGAAGACGGCGGAATCAGACTCTTGTACTAACATTAGCCTGCTACTTCTTCTGGGGAGTGGAACCAGCTGATAAATGTCGAGTCACAATTAACTGAACACAGCTGTTTCCATCACCCATCCTGCACATAAACTGTTTTTTTGACAAAGGCATAAATCACCTCAAGGGAGCGTCAAAACTTTTCTGGCAATTTAATTTTTTTTTGTAGAATTTTGCCATTTCCATTTAACATTTCTACTGCCATATTTCAAAATGCGCATCAAATACGTTTATGGAAACATGGCTAGTAAGAAGGGGTTGAAGCTCTGGGAAATAGCTAAAAGTAGAATCTGTGTAAATGTAGCTACAATTTCCAAAGTCTTCATGCACAACTGTAAATTAACATGTTTGCTAACACTTGTCCGGTGTTATTAATACACTTACATATTCCTGAGTGAAATCAATTAGATTCTGTAGATCGATGTCGTCCCGGTACGCCCGGATGTTATTGTTGATGAACAGGTTGAGCTGGTCTTTGATCCAGTCCTTAAAGACAAATGCCAGGACTCCGGTCGTCAACTCCAAGAAAAAGATAATTCCCAGAAACACAGAGAACTAAAACAGAAAGACAGAAAACAATATACACTTAGGTCATTTGCACTTTCACTCCATCATTAAGGTGTGCAGAGAGGAGCTCTTCTCATGGAACATACAAACTTGAGTAGAAACGTGTTTTCCCGTAGTGCTCCAATGCATCCTGCAAAGCCAAGAATGAACATGACCCCTCCAACCACCATGAAGAGCCAGACTGGGTCCAGACCCCCCAGGTCTGTGATGGACGAGATGTTGGACAGAACCCCCTGGAGGGGAAACACAGCACGACAACACCGTCAGTCTGAGACACACAGCTGCGTCTCCTTCAGGACACGTTTGTTAAAACACCACAGTGATGCAAAATAGGATGGAACTTGAATAAACTCAGATGAGAAGTGAGACTGCTGCAACCACAACAAAAAGAATTAAAACAGATCAAACTTTGGTAAATATAATTAAGATTTCGTTTGATAGTTTGACAACTAGGGGACCATAAAACAAGCTGCACACAGGTACAAATTACGTGTTAGGTAGTTGCTAACTTTGTCTCACAGATGTTTTAAAAAGTGGACAGGTCACTGTGGGGTAACATGTTGGTACTGCTTTGTCGTTAAGGTTTGGCTTTTTGGTAGGTATATAACGGCATCATCAACTTTGCGCTATCACAATAAAAGTGTTTCAATATTGTTGTGGACCTGTGACGGAATCAAGTGATAGGTGTTTCAGGCAAAAAGTGCAGATTTGTTTCATCCACAGTGGAGCAAGAGCGGAGGGAGCTGGGAACTACACAGATCAGTAACCGCTGTGGCTCTTTCCTCATCACACGAAGGAAAACAACTCATGAGCAGAGAGGCAGGCTTCAGTGAAGGACAGCGCATGTAAAAAAACGTTCTCTCAAAGTTAGGGTCAGCGTCCACGTGGCGTTTTTTCCGGGCAGAAAAGCACTGGCAGAGTGCTCAGCAGTGGTGGGATGAAGTGCTTGTGCGCTGAGAGAAAAAAGTAAAGCAGCTTTATTGTCTTATACACTGAAATTGCAAAGTTAGAGCGGAGGGTTGTCGTTGTGTGCCGAGAGAAAAAACACTGCACGTGCGTCTTGTTGCCATGACAACAGTGTCTCAACAAGGGCAGCTGTATGACTGACACCGCTCCGTTGCTTTTACCATCTGTTTTCTGCTTGACATCCTTTTTTTTTTGTTTTGTTTTTTTTTGTGCTATGAATGAGCATCAAATGAAGGATCCTTTCACTCATACCTCGTATGGATGATGAGCTTAATAACAATAATGGACCCATTATCATGGCTGCAGCAAACAGACAGATCGAGGAGGATTTGGGTGCATGACCCGAACAAACAAAAACAGGCCTTCCACTCTCCACTATGATAGTTTTTGTCGGACATATCGTTCAGCTGCGGGTTCACAGAGATGACCAACACCAGCTTCTCCTTCATCTTCGAGTCCTGACTGATCTACCACTGGTTGAAACAACGACACAACACAACGATCTGCCGCTCGTTAAAAAGAGTGCTGGTGACATCACTAGCACTTTTCTGAAAAACTGAGAAATTTTAAACTTTGAAGTGCTCGAAGTGCTCAGCTGCACAAAAAAGGTGGAGCGCTGGAAAAAAGACGCTGGGCGCTGCGCTTTTTCTCTGTGCAGCCGCCTGCTGCTGCAGATGCTCTCCTTTCATTGAGAACAATTCGATGAAGATGCTGGCACTCAGAAAAAAATACTATGTGGACACTGGCTCTCAAAGTGTCGAGTTAAACTCAGATGTTAAATTAATGAGCCGACCGGAGTTTAGAAAGAGGGAAAAACAAGTCAGACAGCGAGAAGTCTGCTTAACTGTGGAGACCTGAGTGAAAAACTCGTCTTGTCTCATTTGTAGGGGTGTGAATCTTCCAGTATCTCATGATTTGATTTGCCTTCGATTCTTGGGGTCACAATTGGATTCAAAATTGATTCTCGATTCAAAATAATTTCCAATTCAAAATCAATTCAATCTAATTCAGTATATAGGGGATTTAATTTTAGAATCTACTTCAGTTTGTTTTGCTAGAGAGATAGGCAAATTATGGCATGAAAACAGAGTAAAGTGTGTATAAAATTATGGATTTTTTTTACTCATCAAACTGTAAACTAATAAATGTAAACACACAAAGACAAATCTTAGACAAAAGGTTGCACAAATAAAAACTGACATTTTTTTTTTTTTTTTACAGTTTTAAAATTCTCAGTAAATACACATCTAAGACATTTATTATTTATATCATATATTCACCGGCCAGCTGATTGGAAAAAAAATAATATTTTTTTTTCAAATTGATTTTTAAGATTTGTGAATGTATTTTGAATCTTAGAATATAAGAATCTAGATTCCTATGTGAATCGATTTTTTCACCACCCCTAGTCATTTGTAACTTATTGTTCAATCATTGTTCATGGTTCAGTCATCTTCTTTGACAATTATCTGCACATGTTTATTAAGGAAACAAAGCAATGTAAGTGAAAAACAACTACAAACAAATTGATATTAAGAAGTGGCATTTTTTCCGCATCTTCATTTGTCTTTTTTTTTTTAAAGTTGCAATAAATATTGTACTATAGATTTGTTATCGAGGTATTATCGTACTGTGAGTTTATGATATCGTTCCATTCTTTTTGGTGCCAAAAGTGCCCATTTTAGGATGACAGGGCGGAGCTGCAAAGAAAACACATGGCTACCAGTGATTATGTGACGCCCAGCGTACAGGTCACAGCTGTTGTCACTCGAAGTGGCTATGCCCTTAATTATGCAAAACTTCAAGCCTGATTAATTTAAATGGTAAAAGAAACTCCCCGTACAGTTGTCATTAAAAAGGAAAATAGCTCTAGAAAATAAAAGCATTTAGTAGCAGACTGTAGACTTGTTTATTTCTGCCATGGAGTTAGGCATTTTAAAGTTGGGGCTCTGAAAAGATTTTTAATTTTGATGCCAGATTCAAGTGACCTCGGGGAAACGCAGTTTTGGCCACTTGCCTTCTTTTTTTCAGCCTGGAGCCTTTCACTGGCTTTGTCTCTGTGCTATCAGTGTACAGTGAGTTTTTTACTCTGTTGGTGGAAAAGCCTCACGGAACTAAACAGCTGGCGGCTGCTACGTAAATGTCAGTGTTCTAAATTTAAATCTAATAAACGTTTTGAACCACTACTGTAATCTACATGCTTTAGAAAATCATGTTCACTGATGTTTCTCAGCTGCACCAAATACATCTTTTTGTTTGTTTCTCATTTTGAATGTCATTTGAAAAGACCATTTGCCATATTTTTATTTTGCTGCATATATCATATTTATATAATATTTGCCCTTGTTTATTAATGACTGATGCTTTCTTTGGAAATGTCATATGTAGACATAAGTTTTAATTGCCAAAACATCCAGCTACATTTTTCTAAATAATAAAACAAATCCTCCTTAGGGTCTGTCAAAGTTCACATTAAATTTAAAAAAAAAAAAGTCAGACAAAGCAAATGTGAGACTTTAAATGAACCAGTGAAAACAGCGAAACTTAAGGTTCTCCTGAATCAAATGATATGTATATGTATATATGCTATACGTGGCACTTGATGCTGATTTTATAATACTTCAGGAAAAACAAAATTAATCTAGTAATCTGATGGCCCAAAATCTGTTTTAGGTGTTTAGAGTGTAATGAGAGCAGAGTGCAGGTAAATAAACCAAAACAGAAGCTAAAGGAGGCCAAAAAGTTGTGGAAGCCAAGGGAAACTATAGAGGGTATAGTTATCACACTTCATGTTGTATTATATAATGTATACATTATATATTTCATAGGTTTATCAATTCAAGTGATGTCTTTTATGACACACATAGTGATTGCTTCCATTGTTTACTTCAGCATTAACTGGGAATAAGTATTTGCATGTAAACAGGGGAGACATTTTCATCACATTGACGTGAAATGAAAAAACTTTTAAAAATATGGATTAAAAGGTGACAGAAAGGAAACAGGGGAAAAAAATCCTTTTCCTTGGCAACACTGTATTTCTATTTTCTAATCTCACTAATAATAACTCGGTGTCAGTGCGCTTACCTTCTCACTCCATGCCCACAGTCCAATGCCAACTAAGGCCATGCCCAGCAGCTGCAAAACACATCAGTCGTATCAAATGACTGCAAAGATGTTTTAATGCAACATGACGTGGTGCCAGCCTGTCACTTTGTTAATACATGAAAATACAAGAACGGCCTCTAAGGCCTCTTTGACCCTTTTCCTGGTTCTGCTCTGACCTTTACTTCTTAGTACAACAGAACAGCTGTGACAGCTGTGCTGTGTATCTTTCATAGTATGTTTACAATAAAGTCACTAAACAAGGGATTTATATGACATCACATCCCAAAATATCACGTCACACCTGAGACTTGCAGTTTTTCTACATGTACTTATGTTTAATGTTATATGTGGAATATTACTGCATGTCTTTAAATTTCCATAACATATTTGGTTTTTATTTTTTTCTAAACTGATGATTATTATCATTATCACACTTTATGTTGTATCACGAGCGAGAAGATCTCCATAGTATGAGCAAATGGTGTGATCAGTGGCTGCTGAACCTGAATCCTGAAAAGTGTGAACATCCACATGTTGGAAAGACAAAAGACAACCTGGTTAATTACTCAGTTGGAGTTCTTGTGGTTCAGCAAGTGCAAGAAGAAAAGGTTATAGGTGTAGTGATGGATGGATCACTTGAATTTGACACACACATTTCAGAAAAAAAAAAAATCAAAAGAACATAATCAAAAGAACTTTTCTGAATCTATGCAAGGAAATATTTTTGCCACTATAAAAGACTTAGAGAGATCTCATCTTGAATTTGCTCGTTCAGTCTGGTGTCCATAGAAATTAAAACATACAGAGAAGATGAAGTAAGTCCAGAGAAGAGCTGCTAGCTTCATTCCTGGACTGAAAGAGACGTCACATAAAGAGACGCTGAGAAAACTACATTTCCCTGCTCCTGCAGACAGAAAATACAGAGGAGATATGATTGAGGTTTTTCAGCTTGTTCATGAAATATATGACAGCACAGCTGAGCCACTTTTGGTATAACAGGTATAAACTAAAAGGGAATTCCTTAAAGTTATTCCTAAGAATATGTTTATCTGAAAAGAGAAAGAATTTTTTTACACGTCATGCTGTGAAGGCATGGAACGAGCTTCGAGAAAATGTGGTGAGGGCCCTGCAGTCGACGCTTTCAAGAACAGGTTGGATAAATTCTGGTCATCAAAGGATGTTATGTGTAACTATCAAGGTGATTTTTATTGAATTTTATCTATTTATTTATTTAGTTATTTATTAATGTGATTTTAAACGTGTATATTATAGTATTTTCTTTTGTTGTTGTTCAGTCTTCTGAGTCTGGAAGAGAGAATTTTATATCCTGTGCCAGAAAATTTCAATAAATTTCATTTAATGAACTGCAGAGAATAAGTGCAACTAGTAGACAAACGGAAAATTGACAGGGAACAATAATCGATTTAATCTAAGTCTTTTTTTTAACAAGGGGCAATATTTTTGTGTTGGTGCAATAAAGCAGAACAAGTGGCGCTCTGACTGTTTGGCTCTTTCCTGACCTTGGAATTCTCTCTGTGCCGTTCTGGCTTCCGGCGCAGAGTGCACAGGTGGGAGGAGAGCGACAGACAGGTGGGAGGTTCATTCAGCCGAAGGTAATTTGTTGAAAAACACATCTATGCCATTGTGATGAACATTTTCACTTTTCTGATTGAACAAATAATAATTTATGGAGAAAAACAATTTACAGATCAATCATACCAACAATATTTATTAGTTGCATCCCAATTTGTCATTTTCCAAGTATAATTTATAATTCATTGTGTAAAATTGGCAATAACATATTTGCATTAAAGGTAAAATAATTAGTGGATTAATTCTTCTTCACTGGAAGGAATGTTAATACCAAAAACTGTTCACATTTCTAATCATCAGTTAATCTGCTGTTATTTCCATCTTTTTTGTTAAACGTCACAGTAAATCGTCTCTGTGTTCAGAACAGTTGGTCAGACAAAAGAAGCCATTTATGATCATGTGGAATCCTGAAAATGTCAATTCTCACGTTTTTAAAATATTTTCCGCCAAGACGCTTCATGGTGAGCCTTTCACTTCATATTTTAGATTTATCTGAACGTCTCGGTGCCTTCAAGCTGCACCCACACCTGTTACTGACCCATGGACACATTTCTGCGGCTCACAATGCACGTGAATGACATCACTTTCTAAAACATATGACGTCATGTCTTAACATATTCTGAAGTGGAGGCTAAAAACTCTGTGGTGAAACAGACAGAGATTATTCCTGCTGTCAGTGCATTGTGTGTGTGTGTGTGTGTGTGTGTGTGTGTGTGTGTGTGTGTGTGTGTGTATGAATGTGTCAGTGTGATGATAAGCCCGCAGTGACACTGAGGCGCTCAGCTCTCAGTTCACTACAAAAAGCCGATTAGCTCTGTGCTGTCAGCTGCTCCGCAGCTGCTTTTATCCGGATATTACTGACCGAGTGCGACCCCAGTCAGACACGAATGCGTTGATTTGATTGTGAATGATAACGGAACCACAATAAGACGCGATGATGATCGCGGCCTTCCTCCCTATTGGCCAGTGGACATGATAATAACCGAAGTGCACTTGAGAGAGGCGCAGATGCGTAGCACAACAAAAATTAAAATCCTCTTACCCAGAACAGGATGTTGAATCCAAAAATGAAGTATTTGATGCAGCAGCTGACTTCGTGGCCTTTGTAGTGATTCCCTGACATGTTTGAGCATCATCGGCGCGCTGTGGGAGGAAAAACACGGCCTGCTTCACAGGCTTTGTGTGCGGGGCGGAACAGGTTCAGCGCTCCGAGGATGCATTTCACTCTGTCCGCTTCGGATGTTCACACGGCAGCTTCACATCCACGCCGGCAGCATGCTGACGGGACTCCAGCACGCCACGCAGCAGCCAAATGGAAACCGACGTTAACGCGGTCAAACCGAGCAGAATTATCTTCCGTTTTCCAGAGAAATTGCGCCTGTAGGAGGCGGTGCCGCTGCTGCGGGTGGGCGTCAGTGATTGGCTGGGAAAAGTTATGAAAGACGGAAACCGCAGCCAATCATTTTAGGGAGGATGAAGCACTTCCTGTGGCTTCAATGGCGGAGAAATGACCGCACAGCCAAGATCACAGATAGCTGACAATATCATGAAGAAGAGACCGGATCACACGTCCGACCAAAGCCAACACCCAAACAAAAAACCTCTGATTAAAAAAAACAAACAAACAAACAACAAACAAATAAACAAGCAAAAAACAGTAGGTCTGCTGGAAATTTCTTTATTGTAATGGCAATTATTAATTTTAATTTTGGGTTATTTTTGATTTGAACACTGAACTGTTGTCCAAAAAACGCGTAACAGTTAATTTTATCTTTTCTTTCTGTCTTTTTTAAATTAAATTCCTTCTTTATGTACTGAAATATAACTGAGGACATGGCCACCATCGTGACATCAGAGGTAGCTACAGCAATACCACTACTAGTCTACTACTACTACTACTACATAAAGACAAAGGTTTCACACGATGGCTCCATAAATTACTGCTATAGTTCAAGATTACCTTTACATTATATATTATATCATTTGCTATTTTATTTGGAGTGCACTGGTGACTGGCATTTTGGGTTGTGGCCCTCTTCAGGGTTATCATGAAATATTTTACAAAACAACCTTTAATTAGTGAAGGTATAAAATAAAAAATATAAAAAGGTAAAAAGTATATAAAGACAACAAATTACACACATCTGCACTCGTATTAGCCAGTGTAGCAGCACGGTCATGTGGCTTATGGCCAAGTGTTTTCTCGTTATCTTTGGTCTGTTAACTTGAAAAGTGCAACAAAATTAATAAATAAAATAATAACAGCAGTAAAGGATCATTTAAATTAGCTCTATTTTATTAGCTGCAAAATTAAACAGGCACAAATACCCAATCAACGATTATAATCCAGCACTAGAATTTATATTATTCTAAAATGAGCCTTAATGAGTACTTTTTTTTGTAGGCCTCCTGAGTAATCGATGTTTTTGATGCAAAATGTTTTCTACTCATTTAAATAACAAACATTTGTAATATGAAATTTTATTGGTTTGGTCACCAGTTTTACTCTGACAGTTTTTACAGAGAGCATAAACATGCCTCGAGATAATTTCTTAATGAGGTCATATTTGTCTGTGAGGACTCTTAGTAATGCAGCTTTATAATACAGCTGTTCCTGATGTTCCTGGTATCATTTCTAATAATAAACATTGAATGATTTTAATAATAATTAGGCAAATAAATGATTGTAACGCTGCTGTTACATCAGTTTAATGAGTTGATGGCAGTGAGCTCCCAAATTCAACCATTTTAAATCAGACACACCAGAATTAACACTTCCAGCAGAAACTTCCAAAATAAAAGATGATAATTTAAGCAAAGGTCTGGGTCAGTTATTTTGTGTTCAGAATGATAATCAGGCATCACTCAAAGTGATTCTCTATGCTTGAAGTAGCTGTACTTTCTGTAGGAAATGCACACAAGCTTGGACAGAACAATAATGACAAATTCAAATTTCCAGGGCTGTAAAGAACTCAAAAAGATTTCCTAGTTTTATATATTTTTTAATGGTTTTTCCTTCTCAAATGCTTCAGCTCCTCCATTATTACCATATGTCTTCACCCCTTTACTTACTTTGTGTGGAAACATTCTACATAATATCCGTCACATCGGAGGAGGATTAACACAGACTTGAACAGACATGCCGTAATAAAACATATTCTTCACAGATGGTGGTTCCACTGACAAAGTTAGATGCGGTGTGGGCTCGTTTGGTAAAGCACGAGTAAAGGTTCACTCAGAGAGCCTCTGTTCAGACAGTAAAGGCTCTGTGTCAGGGCCTCATGAAGGACCAGACTTCCACTCTCGTCTGTATATCGCAGCTGAAAGCCCACCACCTCCAGAGGCTTCATCGCCAGAACAGATGACACATCAAACACATCATATCCAGAGACTGGTCTCTGGTCCAGGGTCAGCAGTCTCTCCTCGAGGGCAGGACTTTCCTTCAAAGCTCCCTGTGAGGCTGTGACACTGTGCAGGGTGACAGTCACACTGATGGGACGGGGGTGGAGGGTTTTCCTGAACAGAACCAGTTCTGCACCCAGCATGGAGGGGTTCAGGCTGCTGACGTTGAACCAGATCCATCCTGGAGGAGCGTGATGTGGACCTGGGTGATTAAAAGAATCAGTTCCATACATGGAACAAAGGTTCATTTATTTTGATCGTTCCAGACTGCTGCTGGTTTCCATTTCTATTTGGAAAGACAATCAGCAGATGTGTTAAACTGACTGAGGCTGTATAGTTCCTGCTAAGTGAATTTTATTTTGAAAAAACAACAGCAATAAGCCCTCCACAGATTTAATGAATCAAAATTAGTTTACAAGTCATCAGTAATAAAAACTACTTTTGAAGTGTGACACATTTATATCTATCCTCTGAGTACTTGGAATCAATGATTCAAATGGACTTCAGAAGGGGTTGTTTGAAAAGAGCCAACAGAGATGAATTCTTTTCATCTCGAACAAGATAATTAGCCTCTTTTAGCTTTTTGTTTTGGTTGTATGGTCCACAGCTTTGCTGTTTTGGTTCAGTCTCAACCGGCAGGCTGCTGATTTCAGTTAAAAAGCTCTGAGTACCTACTTTTGCCTGATAAAGAGATTGAAAAAGAGCATTTAGCGGCTAAAGAGACAGAAAACTCTCTCAGGAGTTGGTAGAGACCAAAACAGTGCTAAAATAAGGTGAATAATGGACTTATTCATCAGTTAGACATGAATTTGAGTTGAAGTGAGTTCTAGGGCTGCATTTCATTAGTCCAGTAAGATGCCCTCTCTCTGATGTGACAACATACATCACTTGAGCGACCACTTGAAGGGACCGTGGAGCAGGGCTGTATAAATTAAACAACTGGAACAGACTTGCCCTTCGTGTGAAAACGGATGTGTGTCACTTAAAAATCAATCTGTGGTGTCAGTCTGCTGATGTTATGGTGATAATAACACGGAGGAATGAGCTGTAAAGTAACACAGACAAATAGATTTTGTAAGGTTCTCTGTTTGTTTACATAATTGTAGGTCGTCTGTCCCGCCATGGTGTTGTCAAAGATTCTTGTACAGGTAATGACGCAAAATCGTAATGCATTCTGGTCTAGATGCGCCCCTCAAGTGAACATCGGAGTTCACTCGATCCCTCAGATTCCAAGATCTTACAAAGTTCACCTGAGTTTTGCAAGTGTTGGAACGGCACTTAAGATGGCTGAGGGGATTCCCTCAAGGGGAAGTGCAGAGGGGAGGTGAGCGAGGGCATGTTATGGGACCATTGAAACACGGGGTAGTATTGTTCTGTGTTTCTGAATTTGTTTGTAAGAATCTGTTTGCAATCATGTTTGATACATTAATTTCTAAAAATGATATTATGTCATTTAAATTTGCAGCTTGTTCTGTTGCAAGTAGTTGAAAAGGCGCCTTCAAAGCATAGGCTACTGATTTCTCAAATATTTACTAACTTGGTCTGTATTGTTCTGGGATATCTATTATACACAGATACATGGATACTATGTCTTTATAATCAGTAAGTTTTAAGCTTGTTGCACATCTGGAAAAAAACAAACAAAAGCAAACAGTGATAGTGATGTTACAGCAGGTGTTTCGCTGATAGAAAACTCCAGACTGGCCATGACATCATCACATGGAAAACTGCTCAGGCTAAATACTCAGCTGCTCTTTTATTCTGTTATTGCATTCATTTAAAAAAATGTAACACATCATATGATTACATGATTACATGATTACATAGGTTTACATAGGAAAAATTAACTAGGTTCCCCTTTTAAAACAAGAAGGTAAGTCTTTTCAAATCCTTACCAACAACACTCCGATAACTCTGCACCAACGTTCCGTCTGAACTCCCAAAGTCTTGAGTTTCCAGAGTGTCCAAATGCTGATAGATCCTCTTCATGTAGGGATGTGGCTTAGCCTGATGGCTTGCAGACACTTTATTGATATGTAGCATTTCCAAAATGGCTTTGTTGAGCTCGTGGTCATCCTCTGCATCTCTGCGGTGATCCATCAGCAACAAACTGGTGACAGAGCCCAGCAAGAGGAAGACCAGCGTTACATCAAAAAATCCCAAACAGACTCTTTGGAACATTCTGGATTGGAACAGTTGTATTTACTTATATGAATTATTTCGAAGCGTACTGAGTGATGGTGTATCTGTGCCTCTTTTCTGTCAGAGTGCTGCTAAAAGATCCACCTGGCAGGCTAGTGTAACGGTCTGTGCACTAATAGGTATGCAGGAACCACAGGGGCTGTCAGGACTTAGCGAGGCAGTCCAACTCTGAAGCTGAGGAATGTTACTTCCTTTTGACAAACACCCTGCCATGGACAGAAACGAACCACAGGCCCACACTCTCCTTAACAAGCAACACTGGGCTGATGCACTGACTGGAAAGATGCCACTGAGACTAAAAGGAGGAGAAGTTTTAGAAACACTTTTGAGAGAAAAACCCCCCAGAGGTTTCAACAATAATGTCAAAATATTTAGAGAAAAAAAGACAAAATTTTTCGAGATGCCTGGATGTTTTGAAGATCAAGTTGTAATATTACAGGGATAAGGTCAAAACATGACAAAAGAAAATTTTTAAAAGTTTGGGAATACGTCCTAATATTTGAAGATAAAGTTACACATTTGCAAAAGATTTGCAACGTCTTCAGATAAAGTTATGGATCAGAAAATATAACTGTAAATTTATAGTATTTAAAAAATAATCACATTACAGGATAAGAGTCATGATATGAAAAAAAAGGTTGATTGTATGGTTGCTTTATTTCAAGAGCAAAATAACTCAGCTATTTAGGTTTTATGGTATAAAAAGGTAATGATAATACTTTCGAGAAACATTCATTACACACTGAAAATCATTTGGTCAAAACCGACCAAGTTTGGGTAGTAAAACGCAATACTGAGTCTATTTTGACATTTTTTTAAAAAAAATATTGACTATGCTCTCAAAATTATTATCTTACTCTCACAATTTTACAGTTTTTTCTTCTATGATCACATTAATATGCTAATGTACCCTGCAGAGCACATATTACCAAACAGTTCTTACAGTTCCTTGCATGCAAAAGTTGTTGTTTATGCCAAATGCAACTTTTGTACAGTAAACATTTTTCACGATGTATTTCAATTCCACAGTCCTGGTTATAGAGCCCTGGTTTAGTGTTGGCTGACATAATATAACTTAGGGTCCAACCTAAACGAAGCAGAGCAATTGTTAATGTTTTGTATGTCATTTTTTGACAAGTCAAAATGTCTGCGTAGGAAAACCTCATAGTTGAAATGCTGATAGACAGGCAGCGTTTCAGAGGCACATGATTTTTCCCTCATTTCTTACAAGTCAATTAGTATATGTTTAAACATTTCCAAATTTGAATTTCATGTGCTGTTCATTAATTTGAACTGCACTGAGACCTACAATTTCACAGTAAGTCTGTTCTCTCATAGAAATCTGAACATGGCTAAAGAGAACCTGTCCCACGAATCAATCCACGCTTGTGCTCAATCTGCGTTAATATGCCTGCAAAAGTCTATTTCACGATTATTCAACATCTAACCCTAATTGTAACACCCCAGGTCCACAGAGGTCTGTGTTATGGCATTTAAAGAATACATGACTGAACTGGTCTGATGGGGTGCTGTAATTAAAAACTTACATTTTTAGCTGCTCTATAACCAATTTGATGAAATCTCCAGAGCAGATTGCAGCTTAGGGTGCTTCGTACTTTCTGAATGACTGTGTGAGGTTACATATTTAAATTCCTATTTACATTTAAAAGGCTGGCACTACATAATGACAGAAACTTTAGCTTAAAGTGGTTCACTAATGCAGTCAGATGTAACACCATGTGTTTGGAGTGTTCATATTATTTTCTCAGGCTAATACTGACCCCTACTGACTCCCTGAAAAAATACAGTGTTGGTATCTTAATCCATCAATGTTCAAGTGATGTTTGAAGGAAATAAATCACAATTTAGCTTTACTCACTTATATTTAATAATATAGCAATATTTAAGACTTTCATGTTTGCAAAATTGTAATGAATTTTCCTTTTTTGAAAAATGATGGATAATTGAAATGAACTGGGACTGAAAATGAAAAACAAAGTTTGCATTAACAACATTACATTAAATCAAAACAAAGAAAACCAATGAAGATTTAATCCTAGTTAACACTTTTTAAAGCTGGTTTGATCTGCTAAACATCAATAAGTTTGATTGATGTAATTTGATTAGTTGGGTGATGTTAGATTTTAAACTCGACCAACTCTTGTGGGACCAGATGTCACAGAAAAAGATATGCCAACCGCAGAGAAAGAGAAAGGAGAGGTGGCATTAGCTTGGTTAAACCCATCCTCTTAATGTGAGCTTACATCTCTGTTGCACTCGGCAATCAGTCTGGCCAGGCTTCACGTTCAGAGGTTTGAACAAGCACCAAGATCAAACATCATCAACATCAAAACATGCATGTTAGGTCTATCTCCAGTCAGTACCCTTGACCAAGGTACTGGCTCAGAATCTGGAGTGGTCCTCAGGCGTTTTGCTGTGGCTGCCCACTGCTCCTCAGGGATGGTTCACATCTCACTGTATGCTGTTGATGTGACCAGTAAAGAACCTTTAAAGATTGGTGCAGGCCAATCAGTGTCTCCTGAGGAGGGTCTACTGGCAGCTACGGGCATGGTTTTCAATGTACCGAATGATCAGTCGTTCTGTTGTTCCTGAACAGCTTAGCACAGAGGCTGCGAGAGCATCAGTTCTATCAGAACTGGGGAATATTTCTTCATTGAAACAAGTGCAAATAATACTGAAGGCTTTTCTTGATGGAAATAATGTTTTTGTTCTTCTCCCAAGTCCCGACTGCCTTCAGTAAGAGTTTGTGGTTCTGCTGGTGATAGAATATGCTGATCTGATGGGTCAAAGTCGGTCCACGATAAATGGTGACAAACAGATGGTAGATCCAGCCACCTGAAAGTCTCTGCCCTTTTCCAAACAGTTTCCAATAAGGCCTTCCCAGAGGCTTCTGTGCAACAGAACATCTGGCTTGTCAGGTTAAGGTGGCATCAGAGATGGACCTCAAGATGTAAATTGGCTGAGCTTTCTTCTGTCAAATGTATAATCTTAGGAAAATGGGACGGAGATACAACTCGGGCTCACTCAGCGGGGAGAGATCAGAGACTGTTGTGTACACATCTTCAACGAGACGTGGCTAACTCCTCTGGATGAGGCTGTTGCACTAGATGGGCAAGTCTTATTCAGAGGAGACAGGACACAAGTCTCCAGTATGCAGAGAAGAGGAGGACCTTGTGTCTGTATGAATAACGCTTGATGCTCAGGTGCAGTCAAACTGGATGTTAAGTTTCTGATGCTGAGATGCCACTCATTTTACCAGCCAGAAAATTCAGCAGTATTTATATTGTTGCCATTTTTTTTATACCACAGATGCATTTCTTTTAAAAAGCACTGCAGTGACTGTATGATGTCATCGGCAGCAACATGTCCCTCCCACGTAGCAGCAGAAATAGAGTGGCTCAGCTGCCTTCAGGTGGACCCCATGGGACCTTCTTTCGAAAAAAGTATGAACAGTAGTCAATGGAGAGAGACAAATTAATTTTTGATCCTGTTTAAATTGTACCCCAAATCTCAGATATGATGTTTGTCAGTTTAAAAGATAATTTTGCAAGTCAAGAAAGTTGCGGTTAATCAGTATAAGACTGAAAATACATATTTAGAAAGACGACACACCTGATCGTTGTGTAGCGTAAGTGACCTCTTAACAATGATCTCTTACAGAACTAACTTACTCTCTGTGCGCTTAGCTGCAGCTCTCAACATGCTTTCAATGACTTTTACCTCTTTTAATTCATTTTTGCGCGTTCTGAAGGAACCAAAGAAACTGTGCTAAGGTTACAGCCTTGTTGGTGTTGGTGACATTAATTGTGCAAGACGAGAGACTTCATGACAAACTGGGACTTCATTGACTTGTAAATTCTTCTTTTAAAATGACAAATGTTGTATTTGAGAATTAGGGGACAATTTAAATGTTTTTGTCAACAGACTGCAACATGAGCATTGTTTCCACTGTGAATAAGAGGGCATGTCACCTGTTTTTTGTATGTTTTTTACAAAAACATTTACCCGCTTCAAATTCTAAAAGCATTGTCTTCCGACTGTCCCACACCAGTGAAGTAGATGAGATAAGGGAGGAGCTGATAAAAGATGTTAAAATACTCATGTAGGTCACCTTTAGTTATTATATTGTGCTCACAGCAATTAAGTTAATGAGCACCTGCTAGTATGCAGCAAGTACATGTGCCTTAGGCTTTGCCTCTCAGACTGCAAACTAGCTGTCCTACCTTAACTGTGAGGCTTGTTGGGGCACAGAAAAAAAAAAGCAAAAAAACCCCCAAACTACAGCTCCCAATTAAAAAAAACAACTAGTGTGCCAGAACAGCTACTTATGTTGTTGTAAACTGGTTTCCTTCTCAAATCCACAAAACTTTCTTTTTAAGTATTTTTTCAAAACATTCAGGCCTTTCAAAGAAATCTCAGTTTCCTGCTGTTATTTCAGACATGTCTGAGATAACCACCAACTTAATGGAATCACTTCTTTTGTTGGCAATGATGTTAAGCTACAATATGGTCGGACATGGAACTGTAGTCGGTAACCCATAGCAATGGTGCTTTCCATCCGTGGATAGACTGCGCTGCCAGCTGATTGACCTGAAGCACTGTCATTGATTTAACATGGGACACCTTTATGGGGGCACTGGAAAAGTGACAAACACCTGAAACATTTGTTTTGATCACTTGAGAGGCTTTTAACACATCCAAACTGGGGGGAAAAACCTGAGGAAAAGAAAGTGAACTTGTGTGTAGAGGGGGTGAGTGCTTAGGAGACTGTTTTAAGGGAAAGTTACGCCTTTTGGGACTGGACCCCTGAACAGAACAAGGCGGATACCTCTTAGGTGGCAACAGATGAGAGGCACAGAGTCTCCTTGCTGCTGAGGCCCCCGTACGAACAGGGCTAGGAGTTGTGTGGCTTCCTCCTCCGCAACGCTGAGTCATTACATAGGCCTGGAGGTGGACCCTTGCTCCAAGCTGATGGGTGAGGGGTTTGACTGGGCAGTTGAGACTTCCTTGGCTGGGAGCCTGAACTCGTAGACGATGCAGCCCTCTTGGGGGGCACAGTGGAAATGCGGGCTTAAGCACACCTAAGGCTGGCCTGGGCTTCGTGTCGCATTTGCAGATGATGCTGTGCAGACCCTCAGTCTGCTTCTTTCTCTTCACAAACTTCATTTGATTGGTGTTGCGTGCTTGCCCAAACAAGCCCTCAGCAAACTGGTTCATCCAAGGAGGGAGCCCTGTCCCTCTCCAAAACGTCAGAGAGTCAGCCACAGGTGTCTCTCTGTCACCACGGTAGAAGTACTTTTTCTGCTGAGGAACAGCACTGCACAGAAGGACACAAGAAGGATGTAATCCGTGGCAAATATGACTTTATTTAGGAGGAGTGCCATCAGACTGTTGGGGGAAATCAGTGACCTGAGACACATGGCTTGATATTTCTGAGGCATGGTGATGGAGCTCAGCGCATAAATGGTACCTGTCTGTGCTCTGTCAATCTTATCCAGCTGAGAAGCGGGAAACCTGCAGTATTTAGATGGCAGGTTGGTGGGGCTGCCCACAAAGGGGCACAGATAAGTTGCCAGGGATGGCTCCACTGATGGAGTGTTAACAAAACCAACCTTGTCAGCTCCATCCAGGTCCTAATACTATCCATAGCTACGCACCACGACGTGGGTAGTCAGCGGTTTGTTCCATGTTGAAGTTATTTTTCAGACAAAACCTAGGAAAATAGGACGGTGTTTTTTTTGACCTTTGTTGGTTCAGGGCGTAGGAAAAATCCTGCCGGGATGTGTTTATGCTGGTGGAACTGGAGGCCACTCAGCCTCCAGTTTCTCTGCCGCATGATGGCACAGAACAAAGAATGATGTATCGGCCTGGCTAACCAGTGCAGCAGTGGCGGCATACTGACCCAACGATAGTATGTCCTGTTCATCCTCTGACAAACCATGCATTCCCAAGTCAATGTCCAGCATGTCATCGATGTCATGGTGAGTGGGCAGCTCAAGCTGTGGCTGGCTAGCACTCTAGTGGAGGACTCAAGTTCCCAAGTTCAGCCAACCCATCAACAAGCTCTGTGTGGTCAGCCCTGTTACCAGCAGGGAGGTTGATCAGAAGCTCCTTGGAGTCTGACTCAGATGAAGCCAGTTCCCTCGACTCGGAAAGAAGGGAGTCATGCTGTGCAACAGTGGACTGTTCCAGCACTCTCTCCACAAATGTGACATCCCTCTTCAGGGTCAAGCGCCAGAGCTGGCACTAAAATGCAAAGGCTCTGGGCTCCTTTAGTGCTCTCCTAGTGTGGGCAATCCCCAGACAGACAGGACATGCTTCATGCGGGTACAAACCATGTAAGGAGAAGCCTCAATTCTGAGGACGGGGTGAACAGTAGACTTCCTCTCAACTTCCTTAAGCTGGGTTCTCATCCCAAAACATGAAGCTCTTAAAGGGGCAAACTCGATATCAGTGCTCTGCAGGCAGCTACACCCACCAAAGAGGTATTGCGAGTTAAAACCACATGGGACAGGCCAGCTAACTTTGAGCAGGCAGTAGCCTATTAGACGATTATGAAAATGGGGCTAACCAGCAGCAGCTCGCTAGCCTGACTCAGATGAGGTGTTCTTAGTAAGGTGAAGAGCAAAAGAACTGAGAAATGACTATGGTGCCAGATATTTTTATGTGTGCATGGGGCCTCACATACATCCTCACAGGCCATGTGCCTTAAAGGTGTGAGTAAAGGTGCCTTGGTCAGCCACAAGAGGGAGTGATATCCTGTACTGCATGTGTTGTACTGACTGAATTGACTGAAAGGGAACTGGAGAGGTCTGGTTTAAATTTCCAATGATGTATTGCAATTCAGCAATTAAGCTCTTGTTTGGTGTCCACCATCTAATATCTTTAGCTGTTTAATGTTCCACCATGTTCACTAGCTAGTTGCTAACTTTGCCTGAGCAGTAGTGTACAGTGGGTTTATCAGATGTCTTTCACTGAAACAGCTTCCTGTTGCTGCTGCTGGAAACAAGTTTGATGCGCACAGTTTGGGTGATCTGAAACAATACAGTTGCAGAGTGTAAAACCAAACATTGGACTTAAAAAGAAGCTGAAAACATGCATAGAGCTGAGAGGAAAGGCAGAATTTAGTGACAATTCCGTGTATGGATTGTCACTACAACCAACAACCTTGATCCTTGATCCTAAAATACTAATTGGTGCATTAGTTCCAGGACATAAAAGAAAAATTTAAGAGTAAGTAAGAGTAAGTAAGAAAATGTTTTGTAAAAGCTGAAGACCTGAATTTAGATTTGACACCACAAAATAATATTTCACATCTTTTGGTCCTCTCCCTCTCTTTTTTTTTTAAAAGATTAACATCATTGCTCTGTGACTTCACAGTGCCCGTGTCCTTTTATTGAGTACATAAGTCCTTTTCTCTCTTTTGGTGCTTTGCTTACTTAAGTGCACTGTTAAGTCTTTTATCTTTGCTCCTTTCTGTTCAATAATGACAAAGCTTGCCCTTAAAACACCAGACACTTTGGACCAGCCTTTGATCTCAGAGCCGGGTGTTTGTTTTTAGGTTTTTCCGCTCCGATTACTGATCTCACAGCAGCAACAAGAGGAGGAAGGCGTCCTCAGTCATTTCTTCCTGCCCTCAACCTCTGTTCCTCCCTCCTCTCTCACTGCTCATCTCACTCTTGTGGGTGGAGTTTGTCCCTGAGGAGTGGGCAAGTTTCTGTCAATGAGGTAGTTGCTGTTAAAGGCAGAGAAGAGCAGGCAGGTAGGGAGGAAGAAGAAGTCCCAGATGTTTGCAGATCAGGTAAGGGCATGTTTAAATGTATGTGGAGAGCTCTGCAGGGGACCTTTCCTGTTCAGGAACCTAATATGTTTGCTTAGATGTCCTCGTCTTCCCTTCACTCCTTTTTCATAGCTTTTTTTGCTTTTTGGTTTCACTGTCTGTCTGCCCCTCTTTGTTCATCTCTGTTCTTCTCTCTTTATCATCACAATTTATAATTTTTTATGCTAAATTTGCTTGTTAGTGTCTCAAAATATGGATAAACTGATCCCTCAGTAGACTGTCTAAATGCTTAACATTTTGTCGGCACATGGTGTAACATAACCAGACATGCAATTAATAAAACCTGATTTTCATGAAATAAAGCTCACCCACCAATATCAGTGATAGTGTATTAAAACCTGTACATACATGTTTCTTTCTGTAATGTTACAGCAATGTAACACATACATGCACAAATATACACTTTCACCCATCCATCACAAATGCAGCTCTTGCTTCTAGCAGAGAGGGAGTGGAGCTTTGTTTCCATTGCAAATTCTGGACTATGCTGCTGGACAGCAGCCAAAATGTCATCCACTCATATTTTCAGCAGAATACCTTCTTCTTCCCCGATAGCTTGTCTTTCTTTGAAAATTGCTGGCTGCCAAGACCCTGTCATTATTAAGATTAGAAGAAGGAGCCTTTGCTGTGAATAGATGTAGCAGACATTCCCAGCTGTGGAGCCAAGCCACTTGTTATGTGACACATCACATTCCCCCACAGCTGTGTGTTTTGTGTTCATCTCTACTGTAGCTTGTGGTTTGGGAAAGTCAGGATGAAATCCTGCTGGGTTATGGAGGGGTTACTTATCGCAATGGTGGAGTTATGAGATGCTGTTTGACTTTAATGACATTTGATTATCATTTCATGCTTGTGCTATGTTATCTTTCCAAGGGGGAGGTTTGTTAAACAGACAGAAAGCACATGTTCTGTTTTTCCCAGCTGGTATAAGT
Organism: Naso vlamingii; assembly: GCA_029822935.1. NCBI lineage: Eukaryota > Metazoa > Chordata > Actinopteri > Acanthuriformes > Acanthuridae > Naso > Naso vlamingii. Next base: position 1,682,235 of record JAPQLA010000016.1, read on the forward strand.
TGAATCTTGAAAATCTGTGTCCAGAGGGGGGTGGGGTGGGGGGTGGGTGCAATTTTTGATGCATCCAGAGTATTTTTCAGTCGAAGAAGCTTGGTAATAAAATGTTTGTTAAAAATGATCAAATATTTGTTTCTTATATGTACATATCTGATGTTTGGTGCTCTATCATTGCCCAATAACATAGAATCAAAGTGATGTTATTATACACCTTTATGAACTCTGGGGACCATCAAGCGGTAGTTTTTTTTTGGTTTTTTTTGTTTTTTTTTAATCATTATTATTAATGCTTAAAATCTAAGCAACAAAGACAAAGATACCATAACATTTAGTCCCCAGTTAAGGTCAGCTGGATCCCACATTTCAATTCATTCATGTAATGACATTTTTTGTTTTTGTTTTTGTTTTTGTTAGACCTTCCCTGCCTGGTAAATGCCAAACCAGGTTGTATTGCAGGTTTTCTATTAAAACTCTGCAGTTTCAAAGCTAAGTTGACACCAACGAGGGATAAAGTCTGTATATTACAAAAATTAGGCGTACAAATACCTTTAATGATGAATTTATAAGCATTACATCACACTTATGCTCCTTTAATACACTCAGATGTTTTTCTCCTACAGCCTTCAATGACCAGTGGCTCTTGTTTTCTAATTTTAGCAAGGTTAGCAACTTTTAGATAGATGATGCTGTATACTGACTTTACTGACTTCGACTGCTTTATGACTCTTTTTCACTTGTGTTGCTGTCACGGTGCATTTTAAAATTTACCGCTCCTGTAATTGCCAGTTTTGGCAACAGTAGCTGCCTTTCAGTAAAATTTATAGAGGCCTGCTTTAAGGACTTGGAACAGCAGAAAGTGGAACAGAGAAGTTCATCAGTGAGTACTTATAAACCAGGTGGTGCGAAGCTTGGTGCCTCAGAAACTACTTAGAAGACTAGTAAGCAAACAACGTCAAGCTAGCTGTTAACACAAAAGCCAACTGGAAATGTACTGGCTGTGCACTCACCACCCAACTTCAGTTTTCCAGTTTTATCAATGTGTGAACAAGTTACAGCTGTGCTTTAACACATCTGATGGTCTGTGACAGCAGATTAGCTATGGAAGAGGATTAGGGCAACGTGAAAAATTCATTTGAGTTTAAAGTTTGAAATTTGGCTATATTCTTCAAATTATAACTAAAACAAGTCCAGTGGTTCTCAAACCCCTATTACATAAATTCCCTAAGATTTAAAAAACACATTTTTGGGGCACCTCAGTATTGCAAAGTTTATACTCATATTGAGAATTTGAAAGGTAATGATCAAACAGAAAATGTGACTGACAGGACACAGACAGCAGATGGAGCTTGTTTTGGTGCTGCAATGCTGACAAGGGTGCTGGTGCCTGTTGTAATTCTGCAAATTCTATAGTTAATACGGGATGTAATACATTTGCAACTCTGCGAGCAGGAAGAAACACAAGTGAAAATAACTGACTGAATATGTGGAGTTGCTTCTGTTTATTGTTTCAAATACCACCCGCAGCAAACCTCTGAAGACCCCCTCAGAGCCAAAGAAGACTATATACAACTTCTGTCACAGGAGGAGCTGCACTCCTTGTAACATGTTAAGTAATTTTCATGTGTAAAATGTGGAGTTCCCCTTTAAGAGGATGTGGATGAGCTGGAGAGAGTGGTACCGTAACATACCATGCTAGACTGATGTTTTATTTAGTTGTGGATTTGGGAGTGCATGTTGCAGCACCACATGCTCATGGGAATGTAAATCCAGTCTGTCATTAGAGCTGCTGTCTGTGACACTGAGCAGAGGCTGAGCCTCCTCCTGAATGACATCTCATGAAAGAAAACAGTTCACTCCTGACAAGTGAAGTTAATTCATGGTGAGGGTGATGGTCTGCCGTCTGGCTAGGATCTAAATCCACAGTACCAAACGTGACAGGAAATAGGACGGCTCCCCTGGATGCATTGTGTTGACATTATATTTGTTAAGCAACTGTAACATGAAGCTCTGCCAAAACAGGAAAAGAATGAACTACAAACATGGACAGGACCCTGAGAGTGCTCCAGGCAGCTTAACACTAGGACCTTTCCCAGCACTCGACTGCCCATCTGCAGCCTCCCCACTGGGACTCACACCCGTTTGTGGGCCATCTAAATCTTTGACTGGACAGATGACTGAGACCTTTGTGCCGTTACACTGAGAGCAAATATCAGTGACGATACTGTCATTTAGTGTGATACAATGCTGAGCAGTGTGTTATCTGCTGAAATGTGATCTATTCTCACCTCTGGCATGCAGGTGGACTTTGCTTTGCATCTCTTTATACTCACAAAGCTGCATGGTATGAAGCATGTATGGTATGTGCTTGGCAGACTGGCAGGGAGATGATGCTTGTAATTTTTCCTTCATCTGATTGTAAGTCTTTAAAATTACATCGAAACATTTGTGAAAACACACCCTATGGCAGCAACTATTCAGACATTTAAACAAAAGACCCATGTCTGATACTTGAACTTCTTGCTCCAAAACTATAGACATCAACCTGCTCCCGTTCAGCTACAAGAGCATCTGTGAGGTCCAACCCTGATGTCGGGTGATGAGGTTTGGCTCAAAGTCAGTGTTGCAGTTTATTCCATAGGTATTGGATGGGATGGATAGTCGAGTTCTTCCACAACAAACTAAAAACCACTTTTTTCTTGAGCCAGGTTTGTGATTTCTGTAAGCATCTGCTAGCAGATTCACTAACAACAGATCAAAATAGATACTTGTAATCCTTCCTGTACTTTCAACCAGTATAGTTAACATGCTTTTTAATTAATTAAAAGTTCAGTTTATTTAAAGCTGCACAATTCAGTACTTGTATAATAGCAATGGATCAATTCGGTCTCAGTCTCAGAGCATTCAGATTCAGTTCAGTCTCAGTGCTCTCCTCAACACTGTTTCCAGCAGCAGGCAGCAAACCCTCGAAGAACATAGTGAAGGTATGCTGTCCAGCACCAAACATTAGACAAAGTCAGCTGATAAAGCATTTATCATATCCAAAAAGGCAGTGAACTCTTTCGGGAGTTGGTGGAGACCAAAACAAAGACAAAAGAAAAGTAAATACTGGACTTACATTCTTCAGGTCTGCTGCTACATTTGTCCTAACAACTTTATTATGTAAGCTATGAAATACAGTCATAACTTCTTGTTTGCAGTGCCCCCACGTGGCTAAAAAAACAACTGCTGCAGCTTTAACTTTTCCATTTTTTATTCAGGTGTTTGTAATTATTCTGCTGTATCCTTACTGTACAACACAAATTATACTTTGGTTAATAATTTACATAACAAAGGTCACAAGAGCTCATCCTAGTTACAAGTAACTGCTATCACGTGAAACCACCTTTCTTTGAAATTTTAGCCTTTCAGGAACTGTGTAAACTGTCATTTTCAGACCAGCAGCTGTTCAGTGAAACATTTAATCCTGCAATCAAAGTTTAAACAGTCACTAAAATGAGAGAGAGTTTTTTTTGGACTAATCAAAGCAGTATGTCAGCAGTCCTGTTGGAGTCCGAGTTGGAGGTGAAGCAGGACTGTGACCATTTGGAATCCTGTTTGTGCTTTCAGCTCCTTGAACATGATCTTTCAAGTTTCCTCAACACAAGCATTGTTCATGGGGACAAGCTCTAACATGTTCCCCAATGCAGAGGCTGATTACAAGGTGCTTTTCTGTCCAAGGTGCTTTCTGTGTGAGGTCTTGAGTAGGTGTCCTAGAGAAGTGTTGAAGGAATGTGGCAGGACATTAAAACCTTTTTTTTTTTAATGAAAAACAACTTCACTACACATCTTTAGATGAGGCTAAGGTGAGGTAAGATGAATCTTAACTGATTCCTGTGGAAAAAGAAGAGACTTGTTACAAGAAATCAGCAGCAAAACAGAAACAGAATTTAAAAAAAAGCAAAAGAAAGGAAGAAGTTTAAGACCCCCTCAAATAATAAATTTTAAAGAATGTTTGTCTCCTACTGCTTTTAATAGTTATGGTAACTCCAGCAGAGATTAAAAGTCTTGAAAAGTGGAAAAGCCTGTGTTTGGAGAGTCTATATAAAGGTGAAAGGTCAGCGAGAAACATCATGCCATTACTAGAGAGCCTGTTTAGCCTCAGGAAAGGCCAACATTTGTTGATAATGAGCATATTTCCTGGTGACCTGAGCACAGAACAAGTCCCAGTCTACAAACAGAGATCTGGAACAGGCCTGAAGCTGGTAGAGAAACTCAGATTATTGCTTTTGTCTGTCATATAATTACAAAAACAGTGAACAGAAACTGTACCTTCCAGCTGTTGTTATAAACCAGCAGTGTCGGTGTATTCCTGTATGTGAGGGTGTGATTGGTGCTGTTCATGCTTCAGCTTGTAGATGCAGTATTTCTGTTTAATTATATTGTTTCTTGTGGTATTTTGGCTGCTTCTGTACAGCCATACTTTGAATTATGATGCAGAAGTGATGACTGAGGTTACGTCCTTTACGGAACAAAGTATGCATTCATCCGCTTAGCATGCACTACCACTGCTGAGATATTATTATATTGTTATTGTTTTTCATACTCAATCAACATTACAGAATGTTGATTAAAAAGAAATGCAATATGCTTATTAGCTTTCTTCGAAAGAGTGAGATGAGGAGATTGACATCATTCTCATACTGAAGGTCTGATAGACAACTTCAAACCATCACCTTGGAGAATCTTGATCACTGTTGACACAAATACCAACCACTTGGTATAAATGTTGTTATACTATTGGCTCACATGTCTTGGCCACCTTTTACCCCTTTTCCACCAAAATTAGTGAGTCTACCCGGGTTCTTTAAACATGGGTCGACACACTAAAATTCATCTGTTGACCCCATTCCCACTTTCTGCAGGCAAGGCAGCCCTTCTGTGAATTTTATGTGAAGCGCTGTATTTAGATGAAAGAGTGTGCTGCATTGTCTGAAAACATCGTTGTGATGTGTGAGACAAATTGCCATTCAGCAATTAAGCTCTTGTAAATGTAAATGGCAAGTGTGCCTATTCCCATTGCACAAAAAAACTTAAATAACTTAAATATTTCTATTTTGCACCTTTCTAAAAACTCTGTGGATGCATTATTTTTTTTTTAATTATTTATGTACATATAAAGTTCCCAACATATCCTTTAAATCTGTGATAAGTACAGAAAGTTGTCATGCAAGATTAGCCTAGTTTTACATAAAGACCGGAAACAGCCAGCCCAAGTCTGACCAAAGTTCAAAATATTCCCGTCATTTCATCCAGCACTTCTGTACAGCTTCTGCAGCTTGCGCAGGAAACAAAGGTGTTATATAGTAATGATGGCACCAAACCTGGCAACCTAAGCGTCACACCTACACTCTCCAAAGCTGCACACAGTCAATGTATGTGGCTGTTGTTCACCAAGAAATAGTTCCAGCACATTATGTAGTACTTAATGTATTTCTTCTTCTTCTTCTTCTATTTACTGGAGTGCATGCGCCCTGCAGTTTACTTCCTGTACATATAATATTCTAAAATGACATAAAATGCTAATCTGAGTCTAAAAATAACATAACTTACTTAATAAACAGGTCACAGTAAGGACACAGGACCGTTCAGAGGTGTTGGAATGGAGAAGTGTCAATTTGTCTGTACCCCGGCTCTGAAGTGTGTAAATTTAAATGAGAGTAGTAGCAATCTTCTCGGCTTCCTTTTCTTAAAGAAGCTGAATAGGTGATCCATATTTTTTTTAAAAACAAAAAGAGTGCTATTACTTTATATTCTTAGAGCGTTGCATGCTGATAGACTACTAGGATTAGTAGGTAACAATTATATGGGGAGCAGTATTGTTTTAAGAACTAAATATTGAAACCGCAGTTTAAAGGTAAATGGAATTGGTGATTTTTTCTAGAATGCAACATACTTTGTTTCAGTGGAGTTTTTTTTTGTTAAATTATGTTGTGACTGATTTAAGAGAAGTGTGAGCCTGATGCCTGATGTATACACTTCACCAGTTTTCTTCATATTCTTGTTGTGTCAGTAACCATATGGTCGATGGAGTCAAGTAAATACAAGGCCATTGTCCAGCATAATTGTATGCATTATGCCACTCATTATAACAGGAGAAGTTGTTCCATGAACTGAAAATGCTGCAATTATCAAGCTGTAGTTTCCTGTCCAAAATTAAGTGCAGTATCATCTACAGGCCAAACAGCACAGAAAGGCCTTTACTTTTTATTACTGTTTGTGCCCATTCAGGTCACTGCTGTTTTTATAGGTTTGGACTGAGAACTGATACTTAATTGCAAATGTAATTTTGCACGGATCAGATCTGAAAAGCAAACCTCCCATCTTCAGCCCAACAGAAGACTGGGAGGACATTTTCTAATAGTTTACAATGTTACAACACAAAAGACAGGACAGAACATAATAAAATCATAAATTTTTATGGGCACAAAAAGGGCATCTGACTGGTGTTTTGGATTCATAAATTTGTTTCATTTTTGTTCAAGCAGCATTTTTCATTATTTTGTATTAACAGTGGATCAAATGACTCTATAACGTGACATGTGTCATATATATTGAGAACCCCACAATGGAGTTTTTATCTTCTCATAAGCAAATTCATCTGATTTTTCAAAAAATCTGTTAAAACTACTGCACGACTGCCCAGCACCGTACAGCAGGCAGACAGCAAAAAAAAACAAAACAGCTAGGTGGTGAACACAGTGTAGCTTTTAGCAGCTACACATATTTTTCACAAGCCTTAGTGGAGACCAATACAGTTTAATTTTGCTGTTTAAAGTTTAAACTTGTTTAATTTGTCTTTCAGCTCCTGACTGATTATGTGAACTGGTAAAAGTTCATAAACACACGCCACAGTATCAACACAAAGGAAAACACCAGAGAAAAATGCAGCTTCTTGTTATGCTGAAGTCGTCCACTGTTCTACTGACATCTCCTATTCAGCTGCGTTTCTGAAAGCTTTTGTTTGGAGTCAGTCCTTGAAGACCCTGTGGGACGTCGCTTGTGACTGACAGTGATGGGTTCGTGGGGTCAAAGAGGAGCCTTGACCTTGTTTCCAGTGCTTCTGCTGGGAATGACCTGTTTATCGCTTGGCTCCCTTGTGAAAGTCAATAAAGGTTTGAGGGTGAAATGGGGGCAGACAGCCTACCTCCAGGAGGGCGACCTGCAGTTCCATATTCCCCATCAGAAGGACTCATGCAAGGTGGAGGTGGTGCTGAATGAGCCCATTACTCAACGAGTGGGAAAACTCATGCCTCAGGTAACGGAAAAAACATGTTCAAATGAAAAGTCTAGCGTGTCCCAGGCAATTTGCCACATTCAGTAAAACCAAGCTGTTCAGTTTGAAGGCATGCATTAGGCTTCCACAGCTCTTTCTGACAGCTAACATGTCGGAAACCATGTAATATATTATTAGTGTTGCTGTAATGATGACAAAAGCTCTGTGTGGGGCTGTAAGTTTTTTTTTTTCCACCTTTCTAACAGATACCACAATTTTACCACCAAATGTAACCGGCCCTCAAGATTCTACAGTTTTATGCCTTATTGCAGGATGTCTGGCATACAGCACTTTAAAAGCACTTGAAATTTGTCAAAGTAAAATTAAATTGCAAAACAGATTTAAAATTAAAAAGAATTATGAAGGATAACATGAGCCCCTTGGTTGAAGAGTCATTTCTGCATTATTTTTCTTCTGTGCTCGCTCTATATTTTGTTCTATGTATTGTCAGACTGTAAGTTTGGTTAGTTAAAACAGCACGTCTCCACTCGTGGTTACTTTTTCATCAGTTAACCAAGAGCATGATCTCCTCCTAATTTAAAACAAGCACTTCAAGTTTCCCAAACATTTCCATATAAATCTTTATCATTCTTTTGAATGGGAAACAATACAAACTGAATAAAAATCAGATGTAACCTATGTACTTTTGGTTTTATGACAGCATATAAAATCTGTCAAAAATAAATAAACACAACGAATTTATGATTTAAAAGGTATAAAGAAGAACAATAGAAACCCTGCCCCCTACTGTTTAAAACACTTAATACAGAATGCTAACAAAATGTATCTACACTGTTTACAACAATTTTTTTGTGTTAAAACAAGATCAAAACAAATTAATTAATTAATTTGTTTGTTTGTTTTTTCGCATTTTGAAAATGCTGAGCCACTGACTTTAAGTGTAAGCCCCTGACCTAGGGTTTACGGCAAACTCTGGGATATTAAATTCAAATACAACGAGGTATTGAACTTCATTTGGGCTTTTTGTTTTCAAGAGTTTATATTAGTTCATGGCTACCTGTAAAAAGTAGTTTAACCGTCTGTAATTCATCCTATACACAACTGGAGAAATTGCTCAACATCTTGAGTCTTGTCCTCAGTCAAGAAAATATAGCTATTTTGTGCAAGAAAAGGCTCTTCTTCCTTTGTCTCCCAGGTAGACAGACTGTCTCCTATATAATGGCTCTGTACTGACAGATACAGTCATCCACTGAATGTCCAGGATAAGTCATTTTTATGCTCAAAAATGGAAAAGTATGATGTAACCGACACATTCACTTTGGCATAGCAGGCCCAAATATTATACAAACCTGTTGCACACATGGCAGGTAAATGCTTTGAGTTGGTGAAATTCACACTGTTGCGCTAAATTTAATTAACTTGATTTTCAGTTTTACTTGTGACTTATTTTTCTGACATCCCCATGACCAGTCTCCATGACCTTACAGAAACTCTACAGCATGTGTTTTATAAAGATTTAATGTTTATATATTAGCAAGAAATGTTAATGTTACTCTTCATATTGTGGTACTAAATCACTCAGTGAGTTTATTAAGTTTACTTTTTTACGTTTTCAGGTATTTGACTGCCAGTATCTGACTGATGAGGTGAAGTATGTCCATAACGGCTGTCCATTGTTAAAGGAGGACACTGTCAAACTTCGACTTTACAGGTACAACAAATGGATATTCTTAAATGGGAAAGACACATATTTCTCAATCTGGTTCTTGTTGGTGTGATGCCATAATCATCCTTTTTTTTACCAGGTTCACAGAGACAGAGACATACATGGAGGTGTTTTCTCTTCATGTGGACATTATGGAACCTGAATGCAGCATCATAAATCTGGGGCCCAAATCCCTGGAGGTTCCTGAATTCTACGGTCTCTCTGATGCCGTGGATGGCAATGTGGTGTCCTTCCACTATGAGAAGAGGTCTAGTCTAGAGTGTAGCATCCATTTAAGTAACCATGACACCCACCTGCCTGCCCATGGCCAGCTGGTCACAGGAGAGCCAGAGCAAGCTACAAAGAGAGGGGACGAGCCAGAGAGCTTCATCCACCTACGTCAGCAGCTAGGTAACCTTTGCAACGGCATGGCAAATCCTTTATCTGTACTTTGTCCATGAGTAAAAAGTGCAAAATCAGCCACTACAAAGACACCATCAAATTTCACCCAGAGACATAAAAAGCATCACTAATAACTGGTAAAAAGTTTTAAAAGGTGCAGGTATATACCAAACCGACAACAAAAAACAAGCCATGACAAAGACCGATTGCTGCATCGTGTGCTGTCCGCAGTTGTTGGGCCAAAAAGTGGCATTGTTCACACCATACTGAGAGTTGCTGCCAAAGAGCAACAGGTTTGTGTGTTCTGCGCATGCGTGAGAGGTAATAACTCTCCATTCCAGCAGGTGGTGGCAGTCTGATATTTGTCACACAAAGAACCGAAAGACCCAGGACCGCAAATATACAAATGGCAGCATTTGTACACTCATGTCTCATTATTCTGCTAGACGGGCTTTCAGCACCTCAACTCAAGAAAAAGGCTGATGATTTGAGGATGGTGCTGGTGTTCTCTGCCCTTGGGCTTTCGCTTGTGCAAGAAGCAAAGCGGAGGATTCGGGGGGCTTTCCCAAACTTGTGTCAAGAGTTGGAGTTACATGAAATTTCCATTTTTAAAAACTTTGCCTGGCTCTTTTCAGTCCAGTTCCACATGTTAGAGAACTCAGTACTCGGGATTGCCCCAATTTTAACCATTAAAAAACAAACATGGCATCAGAAAGACAACAACCATTGCATCACTTCTCAGGCCAGCTCCCTCAGTCTTCATAACTGTTGATAAGCCACACTGTGGTTGACCTTGATTTTACTCCTTGTGCTATCCAGCTTCTTTTTGTTTGTAGCTTGGACACAGCTGGTAATGTGGCTGCATCCTGTAAGTCAGTCTTCTCTGTACGACTGGTTTAGCTCAGCTGTAGCTTTCTGCCTTGTGTTTGTGCACCCCAGTCACGTGCAATGAATTCAGGCAGGGCAGACAGGCAGGCATTTAGTGAATTCTTTGGGCCATCTGAATTGAGTGGCTGGACATGTTATAACTTTGCTGTTGCTACAGACAGCGTAATTCTTTTTCTTTTTATTCTCAGAGCATTTAATAGGTGGATTTCCATCAGGCTGGGAGGAGGTTTTCTTCAAATATGACAATAAATGCTTCTAAACTGAATTACCAACACCAGCTTTAAGGCAGTCCAATAAGGATAAAAATTAGACAATGTTAAGTATGGTAGAAGAACAATATCAAGCAGTCCATAAGTTTACGATTGAAGAATTTTTTCTATGACTAGAACATGTTTTAAATTCTTCCTTTTTTAAAAAAATTTGCACAAAAAGGTGGTTACAGACATGTTTAAAATCATTCTAATGGCATACACTTTTGTTTGCAAAAAAATTGACTCTCCTGGTATAAACTGATGCAGCCTATTTGCTGGTTGCAGCTCTTCATTCTTTATCTCAATGGTCAGATTCATTGGAACAAAGCTGACTGCAGCTGTATTTTTTCTGTACTATCAATGGGGGCACCAACTCGTTGTTGTCATATATAATGGCTTTGAGCATCAGAAATGTACTGTGAAGTGATTTTTACGATGAATGCCTCATAAATGGGTTTAGAATCTTTGTGATGGATAATACCATAACTGCCACAGCCAAAGCTTTAGCAAATGGACTGCACTTCTGTAGTGCTTTTCTAGTCTGTGGACCACTTAAGAAATTAGACACACATTCACACAGGCTTGGCAGGGGGCTTCTATACAAACGGCATCCTGCTCATCAGAAACGTCACCTAAATGTCACACTCAGTATGTAAAACAAGAATACAAAAAGGTGACGTCAAAGCTGTCTGATCTCTCTTTGGTTGTGTAACTATTCAGATAATAAAGCCAGAGCAATGTGTAAATCTGAGGACTGCCTGAAGGGTCTGAAGCTGGTGAAGTTCACCAAAATTCCCTGTGATGACTTCCTGATGATGGGGCTGAGGTATCAGCACATAGATCCACCATCTCCAGATGTAGACTACATCGCAATCAGACTGGACCTCAAGGACATGAGGAGTGGAAGCATATATCAGGTCATTTGGCTGTTTTGATGTTTACAATGTTGTACATCTGTCTTTAATGATAACAAGTTCATATTTCTTACTTCCCGTACCAGCATAATAATTTTACAGTGTGTTTCAATGAACATTTTTCTTATAAGGGTTATACCAGTATCTTGTGTTTCTATCTGGCTGTTGCTGAGTATTTGTGAGTTTTAGCTTGAAATCTGATTGACAACAATAAAATACTGAATTTTACTTCTCAGGATTAAATGAATTTAGGAATTTATTTATCTTATTTTGTTCAAATTTTTGGCCTGTTCTTTACAGCTTTAAATGTTTTAGTTATTTAGCTTTTGCTTTTTAAACACTTTGACTTTTACAAGACAGGTGCTACACTTCTGCCCAAATTTTCTGAAAAATGCTGCTAAATTAACAAAAAGATAGAAAATATAATTTGGAGGGTTGCTCTCTGTGGTTTCTTTGTATAGTCTGAACAGGCTTGGATTCCAGTGCGGATAGTCGGTGCAATGCCCAACCAGCCTCCCAAACCGTCCTTCATGTCCATGTTTATCTTGGAAGTGGACCAGTTCATCCTCACTCCTCTCTCCACTGCGACACTTGACGCTGAAGATGAGGAAACTCTCAAACAGCTTTTGGTTTTCAACATCACCAAACCCCCCACGGATGGCTTCATCACCCACCTTTCTGATCACACACGCCCAATCAACTCTTTTACATGGCTCGATCTCAATGACATGCTCATTGGTTATCAACCTCCAAACTCCTCACACGTCCAACGACGGAATTATGAGGTAGCTTCCTTTCCTCTACTTTGTGCAGTTTATAAAGTAATTAGTCTGGTGTTGTTGTTGGCTTGTAAAAATCTTTGTAATCCTCTCATACAGGTGGAATTTGAGGTTCATGATTTTTTCTTTGAGAAGAGCCCATCAATGACTGTTCACATGTCTGTAAGGAATGCAGACACAAATGCTCCCAGAGTGTCTTGGAACATGGGTATGCTAAAATCACCACACTGCAAATGCACAAAAATTACATGGAAGCAGTTCAATTGCTTAATGGATAATCTAAAAACTCCACTTTATTTTCACATTCATTATATGTAGTGACATTGGGACTTAACACCCAATGAAGCAGTTCAGTTGAGTTTTAAACCTCATTTTTAGCACGAGAGTTTGTTTTCATCAAGAAACACATGGAAGAACAAAGTGAGCCCTACACTGCCTGTCCATTATGACAGTGCAGATAAAGTTAGCAACTGTAAGGAATGAAAATTAGCAGTCAGATATCTAGATATTTTTTCAAGAGGTAGCAGAGATAAAACAACTCAAATGTATGCTAATCTTTTTGTGCAGGGTATGTCAGCAATAATTTGTTGGGCTGTCAGCTTTCTGTGGTTTTTCCACAATGAAGTTGTAATAATAATAATAATAA
>JAPQLA010000016.1:1695189-1711055 GCA_029822935.1 Naso vlamingii
TAATAAAGAATACTGCAGCTTTAATGCTGTATTTTCAAAATTTTCATGTGAAAATCTAATAATCATAAATAATGAGGCTGGTATAAACAGTGAATATTATCTCTGTTTAAAAAAAGTATCAACTGCCTCCAAATTAGTCTGTAAGGTCTCTGTACACAGAACACAGGACACTTCAGAGTTCTTAATTTTCATTTACTTTAATTTATTTTTCTAAATTCAGCACATAAAATAACAGTGCTAGAAGGGGAAAGGAAGCCCAAAGGCTTGTACAAAGTTCCCCACACTTCACAAACAAGAATTTTTAAAAATGAGAGAAGTATCCTTAACACATAAAAAACAAAAACAAAATACATGAAAAACAAAAACAAAAAACAGAACAAAAAAGACTAACAAAAATGCAAAAAACAAACAAATTTCCTGGTATATTTTTTATCCTACAGCTAGTTTTTCTGTAAGGCAAGGCATGAGTTTTTGTAAAGTACATTTCAACAACAAAGGAATTCAAAGTTCTTTAGGTAACACTTTACTTAAATCATCCATCTCAGTTACATTACAAACATACTTATAATGTGTCTATAGTGCTGTAAAATCATAGTTTAAACAAAGTTTGGGTTAACCCTATCTCTAATCTTAAGCCTAACCATAACCACATATAATGCATTTTAAATGTGTTCATAATGTGTTTTAATGTGTTATATATGTTCATATTGTGTTATAATGCATTATAGAGACAGGCCTCATAGAATGTGTTACTGTTCTTTACATAGAGCATAAAAGGCATTAAGACAGAATCAATTTGTCTTACAGGTCTCAGTCTGTTAGAGGGTCAGTCCCGCCCAGTATTATGGGAGCAGTTCCAGATTGTGGACAATGACAACCTGAACGCGGTTCGTATCATCACTGTGGACGGACTGCAGCATGGACGGCTCACTGTCAGAGGTACTGACACAAGTACATATTCTATCTGCTGTCATCTGTAGAATAAACTGTAAGTTTGAACAAATCATTTTAAAGTCATGGTAACATCTATTTGAATCAACTACAAATTAGTTATTTAGTAAGATCTCATTCAGATTTCGAGGATAATTTATTTGTCATTCTAGAAATGGTAGCTGTTGACCCTTGCACACAAGAAAAAAAAAAATTTTGTGCATCACAGTGCTTCATCAGACGGGGAACCTTTGGCTGTTCCAAATCAAGAGCACCTACTCATTTTAAAATGTGACTTCTGTTTACATTTGATTTACAATCCAGGTAGAAAAGGCTTCATGTTCACTGTCAATGACATCAAAGCAGGCGTAGTTCGCTATCACCACGATGACAGTGACTCCACCAAAGATTTTATCATCTTCCGCATCACTGACGGCCACCATCAGACCAGACACAAATTCCCCATCAAGATCCTGCCGAAGGACGACAGTCCTCCATTCCTCATCACCAACATGCTGCTGGAGGTGTCTGAGGGCCAGATGGCTTTACTGAGAGGCTCAACGCTTCAGGCATCAGATATGGACTCCAGTGACGACTACATCCTCTTTAACATCACCCGCCCTCCGCAGGCAGGAGAGATCATGAAAATCCCAGGACCTGGGCTTACAGGTCAGAAGAGTGGCTTTTTATTTAATGTGTCTTATCCTATATGGCGTTAGGGTCTCCTTTTAACAAAATCATGTTTCTGATGTTTATAATCCAGGTTATCCTGTCAGCCACTTTCTGCAGAAAGACCTGTCTCAGTCCATGGTTTACTACCGACACCTTGGAAATGAGGTGTTTGATGACTCCTTTGAGGTGGTGCTGTCAGATTTCCATGACCCTCCCAACTTGTCAGAGTCTCAAGTGGGTAACAGGAACACATCTCAGTGAAAGACAAGATGAGAGAACACCATTTTAGTTTTTGCTGAATAATCATCAACATTGGTTCTGCAGAACTTTCAACATAGGTTTACACTCACTGGCCTTTCACCAAATACATTGTGGTCTACCTTTTACATATGACTGCAGTGTAGAATTAATCCATCGATCATGTTTAATTGATTGTAAATGAAAAGCTCTTTACTTGAGCAAATTTTACTTCTACAGAAAGTTTACTTCAGTATAATCCTTCACTCAGTTATAAATGTAGTTTTAATATCCATCATCTAAATACTGTTTCAGAGATCTTTACTCCTATTACTCTGTCGAAAACACTGATTAAATGAAATTGATATCTTCAATCAAGCAATTGTCGTCTTAACTTCTGAAAAATACATCTGCAAAATTTGCCTTTCTAGTTCAATGAGTTGCTGCTTATGTCGACATGTATGATATAAGAGAAACAACTAAGAAATAATCTCTAAATCTATGTGAAATCATGTAGATACTGTGCTTAGAAATGTTATACTGAGATTGATTTATTTTGTTAGCAGATTCCTGCAGAAGGAATATGAATGAGCCTTTCTTGAACCTGCTTTATGTTGTCTGCACTGTCAGCACCAAGTACAATTCACAGGGTAACTTTGTAGTCCCAACAGTTTTAATTTTAATCTAATTCACACCTATTTTTTAAGAGGCAATGTACTGTAATCCCTGAAAGCCCTGTAGCTAACTTAAGATTCTAAAAGACTACAGCATCGCTAGAAGCTCTCAGTAATTACACAAAGCAGTGCTTTAAACTAAATGCTAACACGCTCATGATGACAATGCTAATGCTAATGTTTTGCAGAGAATTTGTACTATGGTCATGATCCTGCATGCTAACATTTGTTAATTAGCACTTTCCACTACCAGAATGTCTCTGTTTTGAAGGTAGGCCTATTTGCTCAAAATCAGAGTATTGGACACATTAAAATGTTGGCCTGATGATGGCACTAAAGCAATCAAAAAAGAGGTTATGACTAATTTTTAGAGAACATGAATGTCTGTTACAAATTTCATAGCAATTTAATTAATAGTTGGCTAGTTATACCCACCAAAAACCAAATGTCAACCTCATCATGGGGCAAGAAGACAAGTCATTAAAATGAATCTTTTGGGGACTATGAATGTCCGTACAAAATGTTGTGCCAATCCATTCGGCAATATTACAAATAGTTTGTTAACATTTTATTTTAATAGTCCGTTTGTTGACACTTAGTTGCATGTCAACAGCATGTCAGTTAATATTCATCAATGCTCTTTCAACACATAAGTAACATGCATCCAACTTACTGCCAGTTGACTATAAGATGCATTTCAAGTGGTCTACAGATTTGAGAAGGGTCCAGTCAAATAATCAGACATCATATGACCACAAACCACTTCACTTCAGTACAAGACACTCCCCCACAATGTCTTACCCTAACCCTAACCAAGTAGTCTTGGTGCCTCAACCTAAACATTTCATTTCATTTCATTTCATTTCATAAAAAGTGGCTAATATATGTATAGTATGTTGTAGACCTTCTACTGTTTTTGGCTGTTTCTCACTTTAATTTGATAGTCCTAACACATCTACAAACACTTAGTGACAAATGTCTACTAATAGTCTGTTGATAGTCAACTATTACTGTAGATTACTATCATGCTCTTGATCATACATTGACATCACACTGTTGACTTTCAACTTACAATAGTTGACAGTCAACTTAGAAGATGTTGAGTCAGTGTATAGACAGTTAGTTGAATATTGGTTAATAACCTGTTGCAACAAAACATATTGACAGTCAGTAAACACTTTTGTTGAATACTAACTTACACGCTGTTGACATGCAACTGAATATCTACTGAAAACTTGTAGGGTGTCAACAGACAGACTATCAAAATAAAGTTTGACCAATATTTTTACTGAATAATTCAACATTTTGACCTGTTTGTGACTCTAGATGAAAAGTTGGGGTAAACAAATTCTTCCTCTGGGAACCATGAATCTCTGTCCCATTGTTCTGGCAGTCCACCCAAAACTTGTTGAGACCTTTCTATAAAACTTTAACAGTCCTCAAAGGATCACAGACTTCTTTATTCTCTGAGGACCATGAATGTCAGCAACAAAATTCATGATAATCCATTCAAAAATGATACGAAAATGGTAGGAAACAAAGTGGTGAAAGACTGACAGACCAAGTTTGCTGGCTGCAGTGAAATTTATTGCTCTTTTCAAACATCATCACAGAGTTGTACTTGCTGTCTGATTCAGTTATCTACAATAATGGTACCCTTGTGGTGCAGGTGGTTGTAGTGCACATAGAGCCTGTTCCAGACCAGCCACCTAAAGAGGTTCCTGGTTCCAGCCGTTGTCTTGTAATCAAAGAAACAGAAGTGGTCCATATAACCCGGCAACAGCTTCACTTTGTAGACCAGGAGTTCCCAGACAGTGAGCTAACTTATACGGTTACTACTCCACCTTTCTACACTGGTCTTCACAGGTCAGTATGCCCTTACCTTCAGAAAACACACTGGACACCTAATAGCTGAAAAAAGTTAATCAGAATTGTTTTTTGTCTCATGAGTAGCAGTCCAGATGCTGGGAGGTTGTTCTTGGTCGACAGCATACCCAAATTTACCAAAGACTCCAACGCACCAGTGCTGAGGCTCTTCACACAGGTAATTCTTTCAGTTTTTTAATTCAAGGACATATTATGACTGCATAAAGTAAGCCTGGTTTGTCCACAGTGAATCCATTGTTTTCTTTTTTGTTTGTGTCCAGCATGCAGTAAACTTCATGAAAGTAGCCTACATGCCTCCAATCATGGACATTGGCCCTTACCCCCAGTATATCCAACTGTTTCTGTCTGTAACCAACCATCTGGGCAAAACCATCACAGGGATCTGCTTTAACATCACCGTGATGCCAGTGGACAACCAGCCACCACAGGTGGAAAAGAAATTGCACTGTAGTATTCTTATTTTATTTCTTGCACATGGCTATGTGAATGTAGAATAAAAACCTGTTATACATTCTGTTTTTAGGTCATTACCAACCCTCTGACTGTAGATGAGGGAGGGGAGTCCTGGCTCGGCCCTGACCACTTGCTGCTGTCAGATGTTGACTCCATGGAAGAAGCTCTGCAGGTGGAGCTTCAGAGGAATCCACAGCATGGAGCTTTGCAGCTAGGCGGCGTCCCACTACAACCAGGCCATGTTTTCACCGTGCAAGACCTGAAAAGCCTTAAAGTTTGGTCAGATATCCAGCTTCAGTCAATCAAGCAGAAAAGAACAAAAAGTGCACATTGTCTATTTAGACATTATAGGCACAATTGTTACCTAAAAAAGTTACATTTTGCACCTTCAATTCTCTGATTTTGATATACATGTTAAACATTGTTAATTTGATCACATATTAAATCTTAACTTTATTTAATCGTTTGTCAATCAGGTACAAACACGACAGCTCAGAAACTGTGGAAGACAAAATTGAATTCGCTGCAACAGATGGCACCAATTCAGTCAGTTTTGTCCTGCAAGTGAAGGTAACAGCTGCTATTTGAGAAAATAATGGTGGTTCTGCAAAAAAAAGATCATCTTAATAGCTTTCTTTGGCTATCTTTGGAGTCAAAAAATTAATGGTAAACATTAAATGATTTATTGTTTGATCAATGTGACTTGCATGTCATCTCAAGGTGATGCCCATCAATGACGAGGTCCCTGTGTTGGTTGCTGGTTTGAAACCAGTTCTCAATTGTGCAGAGGGACAGGAGGTAGTCATCACAGCAGAGTTTATCTATGCTACTGATGCAGACAGTGACAACAACAGCCTGGCCTTCCTCATCGCCCGACAACCCTATCATGGTGTGGTGCTCCGGAGCGGCGTCATTGTCGATCGCTTCATCCAGGCAGACATCACTGCAGGGATCATCACCTACAAACACACAGGTGGGCAACAGAAAGTTGGCTTAAGGCTAAAGTGTATAGCTTAGATACTCTGAATGGTCACACAGGTGATATGAAGAGTCTGCAGTGACACAGAGGGGCAAGACAATGTATTGGTTTATAGTAGGGGTGAAACGGTATTATTAATTTTGCAGTATGATGATAGCAGAAGTGCCTCTGTACCGTTGTGGACATGTGACAGTATCAAACAATAGGTCTTCCGGGGAAAGAGTACAGTTTTTCAGTCGCAGTGGAGCAGAGCGGAGGAAACTGGCAACTACAAAGACCATCAACCATCGTGGCTCTTTCCTCATCACGTGCTGAGGACGAAAAACAATCAGAATCAGACAGAGGCAGGCTGCAGTGCAGAGATCGCATGTACAAAGCTTTCTCTCAAACTTCAGTGTCAAGTTAAGCCAAGATGTGCTGAAGAAATAATGGAATAGCCGTCTGGAGTTCATTTTCTTTTTCTCTTCAGCGGCAGTGCATCGTTGTGCAAAGAAAGAAGAAAAAGGTCCACTGGCAAGAGACCTGTTAAACTGTGTGTAAAAAATCTCATCATCTCAGCAAACACACTCAGTCAGCTCTGGGGAAAAAGGAGAGAAAGAGAAATGCTTGTTTGGCTCATGGAATGACCAAAAAGACGTTACTGGTAGAAAATGACTGTCAGTCAAAGTAACCAGTTAACTTACGGTTACAGGATAAAGAAAAGAGCACGGGATATGAGCTGGGTCATTTATAAATCATTGTTTGATGATTCAGACATTAAATATGATAACTATGAAGGAAGTGGAGATGCATCAACAATCTTTATATACAGACACTGAGCTGGACAAATAGATGCAAGTTTCAAAATTTTTAACAAGACTTTAAAAAGTGAAGATGTCACTTAAATTTAAAGGTAAGATCAGTAACATTGTTTTTTGCAGCTTGTAAACACAACGTTCAAATTAGGCCCCTCCTCCCAAACTCAACGCCACCAGTAGTATTATAGTGTGTACTTATACTGCTTGTACCTACACAGCAAGCTATGTAGGAATATTACATATGTTTTAATGGAAAAGTCGATAATTTAGCAAGCTAGCACAAGCTAACCATCAGTGTTAGACACCTACCTGTCCAACAGAAAGCAGGCCAACTCTGCGCTGCTCTTCATCCTCAGCTTCTCCTTCAGTGTTAGAAAGAAAATGAAAGGCAAACTGAATGAGCTTTATCCGCTTGCCATTTTTCCTCATAAGGGATATTTTTCCTTTAATTTACTGCTGCGTCCTCATCTGCAACTTTTCTCCTGTCTGAATGGCGTGCAGTCACTATGTTTTATCCACTTTAAACCTCACTTGCATGCTCTCATTTGCTGGGGGAAACACACCCACTCCCCACCAAGACTCATCCCAAGACAACCAAAAACATTAAAATACAGGCAGAGGACGGAGCTCTGCAGACACAGTCACCACCACACATGTATAGAGACGTAGAAGTGATGACTGAGCGGCATTATTTTGTATTAGTCTATATTTTATTTTTTAAGAAAGAATTCTACTGATTCTACCTTTAACCCTCGTGCATACCTCATAATGACATGCAACTGACGACCTCGTGTACACAGTCGGTCTCATAAAAGTGCAATAAAAATGTAATACATAAATATTTTTTTTACTTTCACTGCACCAAATCCTTTTAACAACTTCAGACCAATCCATAGATATAAAGTTTATTGTAATTTTTAAATATTTTTTATGTTTTTATGTTCTTTTTGTCATGAGAACCCCTGATTTTTTAACAGGAAAAACACAAAATATGCAATATTTCTAAAAATGAGGTGCAAAGTGAAATATTTGTGATGAGGATAATTGAGCCTTGGCCATGTCAATAATTGATAAAAATACTGATTTTAATTCCTTTTTTATTTTTTGCACAAGGAGAGTTTTTAATAAAAACTTACACTCTTTAAATGTTTAGGAAAATGTAAATCAAATTGCTCATTATCATTTAATGTTTATGAGCTTTGTTGTCATTAAATGTCAAATATCAGCGGCTGCAATTATAAATCTGTCTCTCAATCAAGTAACCATATTGATTGAATTGTTGTGGAAAAGACATTCAGGTTTGTTTTTTTTAACTGCGTAACATCATTTGTATTTCTTGTCAAGGTGAAGTACTTTTTTATAAAGTATTCACATGTTAAAAAGTGAAAAGGGAAAAAAATCTTACTTTTCCAAAAACATGTTAATGCTTTTTCTTTGTATTATGTTGATTTGTAACTTACTTACATTTACTATTTATTTCATTTCCAATGTACAATCTCATTCTCACCCTTACAAGCTGAAATTTTTGCAAAGCACCTGTACATGTAGTATGAAGGCTACAGTAACTATCTTAGAGAGTTGAACAACTATATATAACACAATACAGTTCAGTCACAACCGTCACTAAAAGTACTGTATGTGATTTGTGGTTTTAGGGCTTGAGATTGGACTCACTCCTCACCATGACACCATCACCTTTGTCATTTCGGATGGAGAAACGGAAACCTCTGCTCTATGCTGCGATGAAGGAAATCCCAGCAGAACAAGAGGCAGGACTCAGCTACGGGACAGTCTGCCTGTGTATGACCTGCAGATCACAGTGTTTCCGGTGGACAGCCAGCCACCTTCACTTACAACAGGTGCACCATTGTTGAAGCAGTCACAGCAGAAGTGTACAACTCTGAACATTACTTACAAATGTAAACAAATAAATAACACTTCATTGAGAAAATAATAAGAAATTGTTTAAGACACTACACTCCCATGGTCAACTTTGATCAGCACCTTTCTTGGGTCTTGCAGCTGTGCTTCATAAACGTTTCTTACTACTGTTTTGTTGCATCTGACTCTTCTGTTATTTTAATAGGCCTTTTAAATGCAGATATGTTGAAATGACACAGCAGAAAAAACACAGCTGTAAATGAAAACATTATTATTGTACATTATGTTACATCTCTGGTCGAGGGGAAACCTAAACATCAGATATTGTGTGACTCTCTAATCCCAAGGTAAGCTGCACAGTTTTGTCATTATACTTCAGAGTTGAGTCATGCCCCAAAACAATAAACAAAACATCTCTTAATAACTCTAAACTTGCCAAGCAAAGAAATAGGCATCTAAGAAGATTGAAAATAAATGACAAACCTATAACCTAAAAATTCCTGAACCATAAACAAAAGAAATAAAAATTCTCACTTGTCTGGGCGTTTTCATGTGGCTCACAAAGTTTCATGTGGTCGATCCAGCATTCTTTAGTTTGATACAGCAGACATTATATCTAGGTTTGGGTTTTTTGGGGCCTTGTATGAAGTTATTACAGCCAAAGGTTATGGCAAATAGCACAGCAGCTGCAGGTATGCTGAAAGAAGTGATTTGACAAGTGGACACAAACATGATTCCAAATGTGTGCTTGTTTAGAAGATCTACTGAGCCTAGGTAGCCAAAACAAGTCAATAATTTAAACATTTAGATCTGTAATTTCATTGGTCAATGTGAAGACACAATCAAAGGTAAAGGAAGAGCTGACATGAGACTTAAATTCAAAAGGTGGACACAAACATGATAATGTTTGTTTCTGCCAATGTATCAATAGGCAACTTTGTTATTTTTTGTAAAAATTAGTTATTTTGGGGGTAGCTTTCAATTAAACCTAATTGTTGAACAGCAATCTGAAAGACCACTGTTTTGTGCACTGGGGAGGACAAAGCGTTTTATTTTAATTTAATATCGTGTAGTTTTCATTACCAAGGGGTTTTTGGTCCTCCAGAGCCTGAAATTCGAGGGTGGCCTTTATTAATTTGCAGTAGAGTGGAAGTTTTAACCCCAGCATGCGTTGCAACATCGTGTTTTGGTTTGGGGACTGTAAGCCAAGGGAAAACTGTACTCTGAGTAAAAGTGTTTTGAGTGTATGTGTTCTGAGTCACCTAGATGTTGCCTGTTGTGCACTATTGGCATGAATGTTCTGTGCACATGTTCTGTGCACATGTTCATGGCGGATTACAGTTGTTTTTGTGGAGAACACTTTGCAGCATATGTTAAGTTAGTCTCACAGTTTATAGTGACCTTCGGCCTGTGCTGATGAACATATGTTAAATGTCAACAGTGACCTTTAAAGCTAAGTGGATATTTTGAGCATTTCTTGATTGTGTTTCTTGTTTGTAGGAGACATCTTCACAGTGGATGAAGGAGGAACTGCCCCAATAACTGCATCTCATTTAAAAGCCTCTGATGTGGACACCGTCCTTGACAGGCTGGTGGTCAGTCTGATTTCTCCACCCCAGTTTGGCTTCATCGAAAATGTCCTGCCCAGCCCTGGCTTTGAGAAAAGCAACACAGGCATAAGCATAGGTAAGCATTACTAGGATATATTATCATCAGATAGGCCCAAAAGAAAAAAAAAAAGATTTCATGAGTTTTTCTGTCTAACCTTCTTTCCCCCAGCCTCCTTTTCATACAAAGACATTATGGACGGTCATGTGAACTATGTGCAGTCCAGACACCAGAGGATGGAGCCCACAGCTGACCAGTTCATGCTCTGTGTATCAGACGGTGAACACAGCTCTGCCCACGTCCCTTTCTACATTATTATTAACCCCACGAATGATGAGATCCCAGAGTTTGAGGCTCGTAACATCACAGTAAGTTTTAATCAGTCCCAGTACTAGAACAAAATGAGAAATTCTCATTAGATTTTTTCCATAAGATGTGCTCCAATACTCAGTGATGCCCTTCTGTGATGAGGTACGGGAAGGAGAAATGAAGCAACTGGACTCATCAGTTTTACATGCGATGGATCTGGATGTCCCCAAGAACATCCTGCGCTTCAGTGTGGTCAAAGCACCCCAGCATGGCAGCATCATCAACCACAGCAGTGGAAAGGCAGCCTACAAGAGACGAGAGGCAAACTCTGAGGCCCCAGTAGTCGACTTTACAATGACAGAACTCAAAAATGGTACTTTTTGCATTTCACTGTTAAACCCTAATTTCCCTTGTTAATCTCTGAATGAATGCTGTGGGTTACAGTTAGTCTTAGTTTAAATGATAAATGGACTATATTTATGAAGTACTTTACTAGTTTTTAAACAACGCTTTTACAACACAAGTCAGCCTCCACCCACTCACACACATTCATGCACTAACAGCAATATGAGGTCCAGTGTCTTACCCAAGGACACTCCCACATGTGGACAGGAGGAGCCGGGGGTCAAACAACCGACCCTCTGATTGAATGACCCGCTCTACTGCCTGCTGAGCTTACTGTGGCTTTTCATTCACTTACTATTAGTCAGACTTTTATCATAGTCATCATCATCATCATCATAATCATCATCATCTTATTACTATTATTATTATTAGGAATTGTGACAATGTTTATCGTAATTAATTATTTGTAATTAATTATTAAGTACTACCATGATTAAAAGTACTGTGAGTATTACGATCATTATCATGAGTAGTATTACTATTAATTAAGTATTTATATAACCCAAATGGTGCTGTCAGATCACCACCCACCACTGAGTCTTGGATCTGTGCTTGTTCATGGGGGAACTGCTTTCAGTTGTTGGGTCCAGTCCAGTCCAGTTTTATTTGTAGAGTGCGGTCTAGACCTGCTTTACACGTCTTGAGACAACTTTGTTGTGATTTGACGCTATACTGTATAAACAAAACTAACTTGACTTGACTTGACTACTTACTGACCGACAACTTCCTCAGTTCAACTGTGGTCGAGTTTAATTCATGAAATGTGTCTCAGTGCTACATTCTACTGCCATTGTTCTTTTATGACTGACCAGAGGTGGGGAAAGATGGACAAGGGTAAAATAGGTGAGCCTTTATTCATTGATTTTAGTGCAGTGTTGGACCTGGTTGATCACATAGAAACTTTTGCATTATGGTTTCCAAGGAACTGCACTAAACTGGGTGAAATCTTAACTAACAGAAAGAAAGCAGTCTATATTTTTTTAATGACTCATTTTCCCGTTCACATCTTGTAAAGTGTGGTCTACCACAGGGTAGCTGCCTTGGGCCACTAATTTAATTTATACAAACAAATAAATAATTACCAATTAAACAATTACTTTTTTTACATGTATTATCTAAAGCAAACACAACATTTGCTGATGACACTTCTGTTTATACAGCTGGACATTCAGCAGCACAAATACAAGAAGCCCTCCAAATGGACCTTTTAAATATTAATTGCTGGGTTAGTAATAACAAACGTGCTGAATGCCAGCAAGACCAAAAATATGGTGCTTGAGTCTCGGAAAAGGGGCTTGAACAAATCCAACTCAAAGTTGTTGTTTTTTTTCTGGAGGGGAACGCATCAAACAGGTTTTTAGTTATAAACTTACTTTCTCATTTAGATAACAATTTATCATGGACTTCCCATATCGGTCACTTAAAAAAGATCACTCGGACAGTGTGTATGATACAACAAATAGCTAATTACTTGCCCACAGATGTAGTGAAACAGTTGACACAGGTCTTAACTGGCAGTTTGGTCAACCATTACTGTGCTGAGGCAATGCAGCCATCGGTGAGATAGGGAAGCTCCAAAAAAGCACAAAATAAGGCAGCTAGAATTGTCTTAAGAGTGAGCATGACACCTCGGTGACTGATTGACATGATACTCTGGGGTGGTTGACTGTAAACGGCACCATTGACAAAAGCCTATTGAGTTTATGTTATAATTTACATCACACATAAAACCAAGAACTATTTATGAGTGACTACACTTGGTAAGAGATAGATAATCAACCAGTACAAGAACAACTAAGGGCACAAATTATGTCCATGCCAAAGCCAAAATTAGAGCTTGGTAAAAGACTGTTCTCCTATCAGGCTTGTCTAAAGTGGAATAAACTACCTGAAACCATAATGCTGCTAACACTTGGTTATGACATGCTAAAGGCTAAAACTCTGTCAAAGCGGGCTGGCATATGAGCACAAGCAAGCCAGTCACGTAGGTAGCAGAGACTCAGGAAGTAGAGCAGGTTCTCTACTTAATCATCTGAAGGTTGGTGCTTCAATCCACAAGTCTTCCAGTCTGCATGTCAAAGTGTCCTGAATCCCAAACAGCTCCAAATGGCTGCTCCATTGCTGTGTGAATGTGTGTGTACAAGTTCCTGATGAGAAGGCTGGCACTTTGCAAAGAAGCTGTCTGCCATTAGCGTGTGAATGTGTGTGTGTGAATAGGTGAAAGAATGAGTGAGTGCTGACTGTGCTGTGAAGTAGTTTGCATAGTCACAAGACTTGGGGTTATATAAATGCAGTCCATTTATCATTTAACTTTGCTAACACAGGCATATTTGAGCATAGAAAGACACATACATAACTTAACAAGCTAATATAACTTTCTAGTCCAAGAGCAAGAAGTTCAGCTCATTTTCTGTCTTTCAGCCTTTTTCATTTGTGAAACTCTCACCAAAAACTGGAAGCCAGTCTGACTTTTACTCCTGTCTTTTTCTTAACACTCTCCATGTTTCTTGTCTTAGTGTCCTCCATCAACGTCCTCTTCTTTGTCTTTTTCTTTGTCATGATGCCCATTGAAGCAGCTGAGCCCATTAGTATTGCTGGCTACAGAATCATTTGTACTTACTATACATCTTTCAATAAGACAGATAAATCTGTCCACACTGACTCTCAGGTATGCATCTGATGTACATGCACGATGACTCAGAGAATATGGAAGACAGTTTTACCATCCAGTTGACTGATGGCAAGCACCAACTCCACAGACAAGTGATGGTTAAAGTGCTGCCAGTCAATGATGAGGAGCCTCGTGTCATCAGGTTAGATTAACATCTTCTGTGGTTCCTGTTTAGTAATCCTGTGATTGCATGTAGGAAAGAAAAGTAAAGTTTGTTTTAATCGTCTGTCCTTCAGGAACAGTGGGCTAGAAGTGGAGCCGGGAGAAACCAGGCTTATATCCAGTGTGACACTCTTTGCGCAGGACAGTGACACTCCTTCTTCTGAGGTTATGTACATATTTGAGAGTGTTCCCACCCAAGGACTACTTCAGCTTAAGGTTGGTGCAGTGCCTTAAAGTTTTAAATAGATACCCATGTTAAGTGATGAGAGCTTGGTTAAAGCTGAGGTAGGCAATGTCTGAAAATCAAGCTAGCTGTAACGTGAGACTCCCAAGGAAACAACTCCATTGCCCCCTTCGCTCCCTGTTTTGCTCCATAGATTCGCCCTGCCGTTCACCTGGCTTGTGTATTATTTTGTTTGTTGTCACTGTCTCTTTTAAGGCCAGTTAAACCAAAGGTTTGAAACAAGATGAAACATTGCAGGAAAAGTTGCAGCAACGTTAACTGGTCAATCACAACTCGACTCAGTCCAGCTGATGGTATCGCCTGCAACTCCGGTTGTCAAGTTGCCAGAGGCCAGTTTTAGAACATCAGGCATGTCGCTTGTTTCAGCAGCCATCACCATGTGCTCTCTGAAATGAACTGTGATTGGCTAAAAAGTGTCAGTTGCTGTCTTCATTTTCTAAAGCCTGAATACAGAGCCAAGGTGAGGTGCAGAAGTCAGATATTCTTTCAGGTCACCTGAATTACAGGTGACCTGAAAAAAAGAGTATTATGGAATTTAAAAGTTAAAAGTTAAAAGGGTGTTATGGAATTTTTCCCAATGATACCAAAAATAAAGTTTCTACTCCAGCTTTTCATCTATTTGTACTGAATAAATAATTGGTGCTACTGCTCCATGACTGGCTTTGCTATGCTAGTTAGTGAGCAACCTGTGGAAAAAGAATCTAGGGGTTGGTGGAGACCAAAAGAGCAAAAAGACAGTGAAATATTTAATTTGCATTCTTAAAATAAGTCTAAAATGCTAACATTTCTCTTTGTCTGCTGGACAAGTAAACACGCAACAGTTTTTTTTTCATGTTGCTAACATTCTAACATGATTGTTTTCCCTGCTTTTGGACATGCATTGGTCTCTGGTAATGGTTAGAGTGGTATGAAAATCAGCATACTATATTTCTCAAAGTTAATTCATAACTTCATGCTGATGCAGTTGATTGCAGTCGCTGTTTTGATAATTAAGTCTTAATACTTTATAATACGTAAAGCATTAAGTATTAATGCGTAAAATTCATCTCATATTAGAAGTGACTGTTTTGATTATCAATAGTCATATACTTGAACTTAGGAATTTGATTGGGTACGGAAATTATATAGCGCTAAGAATCTACTGGGGACTTAAGTTTGTCTTAACTGTTTTCTTCTGTAAAGGGAATTTTCACTGATTATGACTTTCAGGCTCAATTCCTATTCACCATGTAAATGCTGTCTTATAGTAAGTGAAGACATTGGGATGACACTAGAAGGTGTTGTGCTTCTGCCTGTGACTGATTCTGTCCAGGAAGGTCAGAAGTGGGTGACACTGACGGCAGGGGGAAACTGCACCCAGGAGAGGGTGGACCTGAACCTTCTGCGCTACGTGCACACAGACCTGCACAACACTAAAACACAGGACTTCTTTGTCTTCTACTTGTTGGATGGAAAGAATCAATCACCACTGCAGCATTTCCACATCTCTGTCAAAGATCTAGAAAAAGGTACTAGAGTTCACTCTTAAATTCTTCATTAGTCATAGAATTAGATCAAATTTCCTACTTGTGATTTCCTTGTGACTGCCAAGCCACTTCGTCTCTCCATGCCATCTGCGCACTGTCATGCATACTGCTGTGGTTCCAGCAGTATAGTTTCATAGTTTTGTTTTTTCCAAGTGGGGTTGTATTAGGCACTTTTCACTAATGTGTGTATTACCAATTTGGTCTTTAAGTCTGACGTAACACCCTTTTAAAATACCATATCCGGGTCCAAGCCCCATCTTTTCAATATGCTGCAGTGCTGTCTCTCGTGTTGCTTCAACAGATCTGAGTAAAAACGTCATGCTGTTAGGAATACAGTAATCCTAACTGGCTGCGGTATCAGCTGTGCCATTGCTGGTTGAAACAAAAACAGTTTAATACATTACCTTAACCTTTATCAGGGATATCCGCAC
>JAPQLA010000016.1:1717273-1729126 GCA_029822935.1 Naso vlamingii
ATACAAACTTCTTGAATCATATATTCAAAATTCCACATTCAGGCCATGATAACTTAAAGGTAGAGTTTGCACCATTTTTTTAATGGAAAAGTTGATAAATTAGAAGGCTAGCACAAACTAATCACTGGTGTTTGGCACCTTTGGCACCACTTTTTCCGCTTAATGTTTTGCCTCACTAGAGCTATATTTCCTTTTCTTTGCTGCTACGTCTGCATCCGTAATTTTCTCCGGTCTGATGGTGTCCAGTCACTATGTTTTATTCACTCTCAACCTCACCCGTGGACTCTCAGTGGCTTGGGGGAACACGCCCACTGTCACCGGGTTCTTCAAGTAGTTTGGCAAAACGAATGGATGATGGCGTAGTCGAAGACAGTTTCTTTTGACTATTTATTTCAACCACCCAGTGCAAACAAAACAAAATAGAAAAACAGGCAAAAAGATGCAGGAAAACAAAAACACACACACAGCTGAGGAGCTCTGCTTCAGCTCACTGCAGCCCAACACTAACTGAGCCGAGCCAGAACAGCCCCCTTTTAAAAGGTAAGACTCCTCCCACTGAGCCAGGTACCAATCAATCAGTCAATTAACACAAAAAAAACAGTTAAATCAACAGTTTACCACTCTGGAATAATCATGATTTTACACCACATTTTTAACAGTGGACCCACTGAAACGTCGACCTCACAACGGCCTTATATAAACATGAAAAAATGAAACAAACAACAACTGCTCAAACAACACCAGTCACATGACTACAAACCCCGCCAAAGGACCGCATATAATGCTGGGAAATCCTTTGTCCCAGTTTGATGGGTGACACCCGCAGCAGCGGTGCGTTGGACGCAGGTAAGGGTATGTGTATGTATGTGTGAGGAGTACAGCAGGGACCAAGTGTGCACCCAGGGTCTCGCTGCAGAGCTGCGCAGAGGAAAGAGGAATCGTTAACATGATTATTTACCGACATAAAACAAGCAGAGGAAAAGCGAGTGTGGCGTGTGTGTATGTGTGTGTGTGTGGGTGTGTGTGTCTCAGTGCCGTGCGCTGTCTCCCGTGCGCCACACGCTGGGCACGGACCGTGACGGCGCCCCGTCACACCCACTCTCCGCCCAGACTCGTCCCGAGACAGTCAAGACAGCAAAATGCAGGCAGAGGGCGGGGCTCTGCAGACAGTCACCACCACACATGTCTAGAGGCCCAGAGGTGATCACTGAGCAGGATTACTTTTGTATAAGTCTGTATTTTATTTTTTAGGAAAATTCTACTGACTAAACCTTTAAACAAGTGACAAATGAACAACCCTTACCCAACCCTTGAAGGCCAGGTGTCTGAAGCTTTGCTTTTTTTTTTACTGTTTACAATTCACAGAACTCTATGGAAGCACTATACTAAATCACAGCATTATCTCTTTAGGATAAAAGGTGTAAAAATATTTTTGTCTTTATAGGAGTTTCAAAGAGGAGCTGGCAAGCTCAGATCATTCAGGATCATCTAGAGGAGCCTGAGGAGATGTTTGAAGTGCTGCTGGTCTCTCCTGAAGGCACAGTGATCGGCAGCATCAACAAGGCTCAAGTCACTATCAGAGAGTCAGGAAGTAAAGGAGAAAAAGGTTAAATAATCCTGTGGGGCAAAGGGAAATAAAACTTACCATCACAGTACAGTATTTTTGTAACAGTAATGTTTTTTTATCTCAAGATGGCGTCAGTTATTTTTAAAAACTTACATTAATGACTGTGTAAACATGAACACCCCAGGAGAGTGCCGGCTGAACAACCATGAGGAGGCTCCTGTTCTCGGAGGCACAGAGATTCGGTCAGACACCTACCCTCAGCACGGATCCATTCAGCTGGAGAAGCTGCCCCTTGGGACAGAATCAATAATCTGGACTCGTGGAGACAGCATTTCCAGGCCTGGAGCAGACGTTCCAAAAAAGAAACTCAAAGTTAAGGACAATCCAAAGTCTGTAAGTCCTGTGTTTTAAAGACACACACTGAATTCGACTTTATCCACTGACATTTTGCTCATGTGTCATTCATCTTTAAACCGTTTGTTTGTTTGTTTGTTCTTTCAGATTGCTCCTTCATCAGTTTTTCACAATGGGACGGACATCGTTTACACAGTAAGCAGCAGCAACAGTGAATACTAACCTGGCTTAACCTTCTCAAGCTACATAGTCTTCATTTCTGTGGTCTCTTTAACTCTAGTATCATGGAATCATGCAAATGCAAGTAGAAGACAACAGCTTCCCATCGAGGAGGGGCAGAAAGGCAAACATTCGTGTGGTTAGCAGGGGAGCTCAGCCGCAAGCATCAGCAGTTCTTCCTAAGTCAAAGTTGGATCCACAAAGAAAGAGTTCAAAACCTGACCAAACTCGGCTGACTGAAGAACATGTGAGTCCAAATGTTACAGTTAAAGAGTAATCACCTTTTGACAGGATCTTCATCTTTGAGAAAGGGCCACATATTTTTTTTTATATAAAGGAAACTTTATCACTTGGCTAATAAACTTTCTATTCTATATTTAGAGTTTTATGGTTACTTGTTAGGGATAAAGATGTTGCATACCAGTTAAAGCATTACCAAATGCATTCTGTACGGCCCACAGGCTACAGCTGATAACTCCATACCCAAGCCCTGTGTGCCAGAACTGATGGGACTCCTGCATTTCAACCACACCACTAATCAACTCTTTCACTGCAACGGTGTCTCCTGGAAAACCTGGGCACCATCTGATCAGGTATTCCAGCTTCTACACATGTGGAGCCTACTTGTAATGAAAGTATGCATCTCTTGGATGGAGAACATCTGATTTTTCCTATATTCTTCAAATGATATAATGCAAAGTGTTCAATTGTAACATCTTAATCTCTTGAGGTATTGTTAGCTAATTTGATGGGAAAGATTTTCTCTCTTTGTTGTGAAAAACTGACAATAATTTCTGTTTGTTTTGTTTTTTGTTTTTTTTTTTAATTTAATTGGAGGAAACTAAACAACTAATATCCTTATATCAATGTGAGAGATGACATTTTCAAGAGATTACTGGGACCAGTATTACTGATTGTATAGAATCAGGTGCATAATGACAAAAGTCAATATTGTCCTTGGGAATGATGTCTGTAAGTGTTATAGAGTGAAAAAGTAGTGGTTGTACAACAGAACTTTGTAGAACTTCATATAATATGTTTCTAATACTTCTGCAAAATATTGCCAGAACCTCTGAAATAATTTCTCAAAGATTCATTTGAAGTTATTCATTTCACCTCCATATGTGATCATACCTGCTTATTTCCCTCTGAAACCCAGATGGTGAGTGCTCAGAAGTGTACTCGGGGTTGGACCTTTCATGGTGGCCACTGTTACATCCTCAGCACTGAGCACAAGGTCACATGGAGCGCAGCTAACAGGGCCTGCAGGGAGAGGTAAGGTTTAACACAAGAAGCCTGTGCACATTCTGTCTGTCCAAGAATTAACAGACCTTGGGAGAAATTGAGAGTGAAGAATGTAATTACATACTTCTGATTAGTTGTCTGGCATGCATGAAAGCTGCATAATCTGAATTACATACACTAGCAATGCTCTTTTAGAATACACAGCTTTCCATAATCTCTTTTTTATTTCAGATATAAAGGAAATCTAGCGAGCGTTCTCTCTAAAGTGGACATGGACTGGCTGTGGGACTTCAGTGGAAGAAAACCATTTTGGATAGGTGGGTTTATTGACTCATTTGTTAAAATACCATTCTAATTTGTATTTGTTTGTTTTGTTTGTTTTTTACAGAGTCAAAAATATTAAAGGGGTAGTGCATCAATTCTACATATCAGCTTCTAAAGAAATGTAAATTCTTGTTTTTTAATTAATATGTTCTTGTTTTTGCGATATTAAGTCTTGTTAAACATGTATACCAAATGTAACTTCATTCATGTGAATGACTTCCCAACAAAAAGTGCCTAAGCTGTACTTTTGGGAAAACTACATTAAATATATATATATAATTTTTTTTTTTTTTAATCTCTATTCAAGAGCATGATCTGATAACACGACTCACTGATTTCATGTTCGGATTTCAGACTGCTTCCCTGCCCTCACACTCAAAACAGACCCTTCTGGCTTACATTTACTCAACCTCTGCTCATACTGAATGTTGGCAGTCAGATATATTGTTGCTTGCTCTAGCTTCAGCCCCTCTTGTCACACTTGGTGCGCTCTTAAACTGCTTAAATTTCTTGTGCAGCAACTCTGTGAAAATTTCTCAACAAATAAAACATCAGGTGTAGATCTGACCAATGAAAGAATCCCTGCCTGGTTGCAGACCTGGTCGCTGTACTTCTTAGGATTCTTAGAACATGGAATGCAAGAGTGGATGTAGCTGATTACAGAGCACTTGTCGTTAAAACTGACCATAAACTATAAACAGTCTGTTTCTGATTCATTTTCTTAGCTGCACCACTCACTTTAAAGTTGAACACATTGAAACTTTGATTGGTGTTTTTATGCTGAGTAGTGTTCAGGGGGTCATTACCAAAAGAGTTAGATCATGGAAACAAGTGGCTGAAATGGGTCTCCTCAGGAGGGTGGCTGGTGTCTCCCTTAGGAGAAGTTCAGAGAAGTTCAGTCATTTCTGAGGAACTCAGAGTAGAGCTGCTGCTCTTTTGCGTTGAAAGGAGCCATTTGAGGTGGTTCAGGCATCTGGTGAGAAAGCCTCCTGGTCACCTCCCAAGGGAGGTGTTCCAGACACATTCAGCTGAGAAGAGGCCTCAGGGCAGTCCCAGATCCAGGTGGAGGGATTATATCTCTGCACTGGCCTGGGAACACCTTGAGATCCCTGAGTCAGAGCTGGCTGATGCAGCCAGGGAAAGGGAAGTCTGTGGCCCCCTGCTGAAACTCCTGCCTCCGTGACCCAACTACGGGTAAGCGGTTGACGATGGATGGATGGATGCTCAGGGGGAACTGAGTACCAATCAACAAACACTCTTAAGCAGCCAGAGGACATTCTGAGGAATTTCTGATATGTCCGAAATTTTGACAAAATAGGAAAAATGACAGGCACATCCATAAAGCACCTTCAGGCAGGTGCTGAGTTGATGGTGAACTCATCAAGTGTAAAGAAGAACAGTTCACATGCTGCAAGACTCCGATTATAAAAAATATTTACTGCACCAAAACAGGATGACACATGGTGCTGTAAACATTTTTCATAATTAAAAATTTTAGTCAGTTAACTTAAGGCTCTCGCACAGTTGAAATTGAACCTCAAATTGATTCTACTAAGTCAGAGCTAGCTATAAAGCTAACATGTACAATCTCTACAGTAAAACATAGCTAGCTTCTGTCCAATCCTCTATGAAAAATAGAACAGTAGTACTTTTCACATCCTCGCCACCTGTGAGGCAATATATGCCAATTATAAAGCAGCATGTGCTTGTCTTGTTATTAGTATTGTGAATATGTGAACCATACTTGTGTAACATCACAGACATCTGCCAGCATACAAACCTCTATCACTTTCTGCAGTGTTCCATTGTAAAGTACGTCTTACTCTAACTGACCAATTTCTCCTCTATTGTTGTAGGTCTGAATGACAGGGAGGGCCGAGGACGTTGGGAGTGGGCAGGTGGTGAGCCTGTCAGCTACACTAACTGGAGAAAGACCCCCCCTCGATCTAAAATGAAGGGCAGCAAGAAGTGTGTCCTGGTGTGGAAAAGGGCCAAGTGGCAAATGAAGGACTGCAAGACGAGCAGAGGTCATCACTTTGTGTGTTCAGTGAAAACTTGAATTCAGCAGTGCAGAGAGCATCACAGATATGAGCCACTGTGTTGTTTCAAAGGAGCTGCTGGAGGAAGGACTGATCCTCAGGACATCTAAACTGCAAAAACAGTCAACTCTCCAACAATGATCAATGGGAACTTTATTGGAACTTCATATCATTTGAAATGAACTTTATTATTGTGTTTTAAAGTAACCTGCCACGCTAGGTGACATTGTTTATGCTGTATTTACTCTAATTAACCACTGGAACTATTGTTATATATGTAAAGCTCAAGACATTTTAAAAAAATGTATTTAGCATCTTTTGCTTATTTTAGACAGAACAAAGAGCAACAGGAACCCTCGACCACCAGAGGGCTCTGAAGACCCCAGATTTACTGTGTTAATTAGTTTGTGGTAGAAGTAAATCAGATGCAAATCTGTCATTGGTTTCAGTGAAATTCTCCAACAGGTTTTGCATCTTCACACAAGGTCCCCAAGTCAAAATTTTGTTTTGAGGGTCTTATTATTGTAATTTATATTGTGCAAACACTACATATTTCAAAATTAATATGTGATTAATCAGATTACCGCAACCTGATTGACAGACAGAACTATATCAGAGGGCTACTGTTTCGTTTCCATGTACACAGAAAAAGTACAACGTGTGGTGTGCTGTGTGTACTTGACTTGATTTAAATTTTGGGGGCAAAGAGAGAAGACATAACACAAAGTATTGGTGTTGGTGAGGAGAGGAAGCAATGGAGGCTCTGGAGCAACATTGTGGCTGGTGGACCTCTTAAAGGGTCAATTGAGCCATGGAGAGAACAGATATTTTATTATTCTGTAAAATTGTTTCACCCTGTCACAAATCTTTGTCTTAGCATCTTTATATTACAGTTAGATCCACGATTGAGCTTTTTATTTCTTCAAACCTCATTATTTCTATTCAAAGACATTTTCTGTTTGCCTCGTAAACAGGAAGAACTTCAAATTCAATTTCATGACAAAATTCTAATAAAATGAAGAGAATTTCTAATGGAATACTTTGTACAATAACTTTATTCATGTTTCCTTTGATAGAGTGTGCAGCATTTTATTTACAGGGGTCTAATTGAATGATTCGTATAAATAATCCACTATTTGCAATGAGAATCAAACAAGCACTTGTGAGAATTCCTATTGTTAGATTTTAGACAGCAGGCTCTTAACTGTGCCCATTACATAATCTTATGTAATGGTCTGTCTAAACATCCCCTTAAAAATAAGATCACATTATAGAGGTAATGTTATTTCACAATCCAATAATATTCCATTATCTATGAACAGCAATCCAGCTGTCATTTCATTACTGGTTAAAGATGGTGGTGTCGTTATTGTCGTTGACTCCTTTTCTATATTAAGGACTATCAATGTTATCGAGATCTGGGCCATTGGGTCCTGTGAACCACAAGGTCAGGCAGCAATGTGATTATCCTCATCATGTGATCCACAGCCACGGTATGAAAGAGGGCTTTTCATATGAGCTGCAAGCATTTCTCAGAGGTCTAAATGCACTGAAAAGAAACACCAGATCCTCCTCAGCTTGGTAAGTCCAGCTAAAACTGAACTGATATATAAATAATACGTGTTTGCTGCATCTAGAGTTCTATGTGTCTCACAAAGTAGAAGAACAATCTGAAATGTTTTTGCAGTTTTAGGTAAGGGCCAAGTTTATAACAACTGTAAATGATTACAATAGGTTTTTGTGAAACTTAATAGCAGCTTTTGGAGCATCATTTAGTCGAAAGGAAAGTCCTTTAAGCACTGAGACAGTTTAACTTTGATAACTCACTGCCAGCGTTAAATGGAAAGAAATCCTTTGCTGGTAAGTAACGTATTTGTGTAAGCAGCTATTGACCTACTTAACAGTGTCTCTAGACTTGAGCTATGAAAGAGAGCACACAAAATCCATTACTGATGTGGTTCAGCATGTTTTTTACTGCAAAGAGTAGCCCTATTATAAATAATTTTAACCTTAATATCAGTGCCTTTCAGTTTTAATCCTTATGTAGTCATATAGCATTAAAAAAGGATTTCAGTAAACATAACACACCCTGTGGTTGCAGTTTGTTACATTCTGGCCTCAGTGGCTTTGAGAAGCTCATTTTCTTTGCTTTTCTTACTGAAGTTCATTTTCTTTTTCATGTAAAATCTATGACTATTTTTTTGTTTTGTTAATTGTTCTCTTGTATCTGCGATGTAAAAAACAGTTGTGGATTTTTCCACTGCTCTTTATCTGGACTTCATATGCTGTTGTCTGCCCGAATATAAGGTTAATGGCCGCCGTGCCCCTTCATTTCGGCCTTTTGCCTGTTGTCACGGCACCACAACCCCGGGGCCTTAGCTGTATTGTTTGGACTTCCAAGGCTATGAAGCCGGTACATGTATTTAGTTTGGCTTGGCTGCACACTAATCATGTCAAAGCACTCTGATTGGCTGTGTATGGCTGTCAGGCTAGGGTGTGGGCCTACACTGTCAATCTCAATGTGATAGGGATGGGCAAGTTAATGAATGAGAGAGATCAGCTTGAGATTGATTCAGCAGGGAGATGCCGAAAGAGTGGAGAAGTTGTTGATTTGCTGCCGGCCATTGTGGCTGTTGTGAACTTCCCAAGGTCATTTGTTGTTGAATTTGCCGTGCTGCACTGAGGGCAGTTTTCTGTTGTTCTGTTGTATTTTGGTAGCATAAAAGGTGCAATGGCTGCAGAGGCAGCTGATACTTAAGTCTCGGTCAGTGAGCTGACTAGGGAGAAGTTCTGGAGGCTGAAGAAGGATCAGCTGATCACACTA
The DNA here is from genome assembly GCA_029822935.1 of Naso vlamingii. Classification (NCBI taxonomy): domain Eukaryota; kingdom Metazoa; phylum Chordata; class Actinopteri; order Acanthuriformes; family Acanthuridae; genus Naso; species Naso vlamingii. The sequence goes on from JAPQLA010000016.1 coordinate 1,725,846, forward strand.
GCAGAAGAAAAGGGAGTTGAGCTGGAGAAAGGCATGACCAAGCCAGCTATAACAGCATGTTTTTCAAGGGTGCTAGGTTTAGAGGAAACGTGGTCAGAACAGGATAGGGAAAGGGAGAAAGAGCTCAAGCGGCGAGAGATGGAAAAAGAGAGGGCTCATCTTGAAAAGCTGGTCAGGATAGAGCTTGGGAAAGCTGCTTTAATGGGATGCAAGGCTGAACAGAGTTTTGATATCAACAGAGCACACAGCTTCATGTGACATTTGATGAAAGTTTGTTGATTTTTTTTTTCCAATGTTTGACAGAGTCGCCATTGAAAGTAAGTGGCCCTTAAGATAAATGGTCACTGCTTGTTCAGTGTGCTCACTGGGAAAGCTCAGAGAGCACTGGGAGCAATGGGTACCTGTGTTGGCCTCGAGTATGATGCTCTGAGGAAGGCTTTTTATTTAGTTCCTATTGTACTCATTTACCCATGTAACTATGGTTGACCAAAAACAAGGCATACTACAGGAATACCCTGAGCATTTAATTTTTCATCCTTTTGAAAGAAATAATAATGACAAAGATATGTTGTATAATGGCAAACACAATCCAGATTTTAATCTCCTTAATTTCGAGGACATCAGGGCAAACTACCTGTTCTCTTTACAATGAAAAACAGTTCAATTCAATGGTTAATAAGATCCCAAAGGGAATTTCAGTAGTTTCAACTTTTCATTTAAACATCCGTAGTCTTTCTAAAACTATGACCACCTAAATCAATACTTATTGGGACTGGAACACACGTTTTCTGTTATTGCCCTCACTGAGAGCCGGCTAACAAAAGAAACTGACTCTCTATATGAACTACATGATTATAACTGTGTTCATTGTCACAGAAAAATAAGAGTAGGTGGAGGTGTTTCCCTGTATATTCAGAGGGATTTTGATTTTGTCAGAAGAAATGATCTCGAGCTTGAATCTAACTTTGATTTATTTGAATTAGTGTTTGCGGAGATTTATAGAAGTCCTCATTTTGGGGAAAATATGTGATTATAGGATGTATCCCCCCGCCCAACTCCAATAGTGATCTCTCCTCAGAGGCTCTCTCAAGTCTTTTGGAACACATAAACTTAGAGGGAAAGGTGCGTTTTTTAATTGGAGACTTCAATGTGAATTTACTTCTGAGTGACAAGCATTCTCCGACGGTGAACTTTTTGAATATCATGCATGCTAATAATTTATATCCCTTGTTAATTATGCCCACTTGGATCACCAGTAATTCTGCTACTTTAACAGACAACATATTTACCAATACCTTTAATTATCCAACAAGCAGTGATATTCTTTTCTTTGACATTTCAGATCGTCTCCCAATTTTTCAGTTTACATTAAACTCAGATAATCAAAAGTCATCAAACAATGTTATTACATGCAGAATCTTTAACGAGGAAAATATGGAACACTTCAAGTCAGTTATTGGTGGTGTCACCTGGGACAGCGTACACAACGAATCTGATCCTTAACAAGCATATCTTAAATTTATGGAAGGTTTTGATTCCATCTTCCAGGAATGCTTCCCATCAACAACTCGCAATAAAAAAGAGATGCAAAAATTAATAAACACTGGTTTACTGCTGGACTTAAAGTCTCATCTATAAAGAAGAATGAACTGTATCTGAAATTCTTATCATATCCAAGTCTCACCAACTCCACAAACTATAAGAGAACAAATTCACCCATTTTTTAAGAATAGGGAAAAAAAAAAGGTACTTTATTCAAACATTCAAAGACTCAATAACATTAAGTCCACCTGGGCAACTATTAATCAATTGCTAAACAAGAAAAACAAAATCTCTACATTCCCTGATCAATTTTTAGTTGGCAACGGTGTAATAAGTGATCCATGTGAAATTTCCTGTGGTTTCAATAATTTCTTTATCAGTGTGGATTCTTCTCTTTCAAAGAATATACAAGACACAGATGGAAGTCCAAGTGACTATTTGACTGAACAGTATGCACCAATAACACACTTTCATCCACCCACTTCTGATGAGGTAAGGAAATTGTCAATGACCTTAGGAGCTCAGTGGCTGGTCATGACAAAATTAGTATTCAGTTGTTGAAAGAGGTTATCGATCAAATTGTTGCACCACTTACGTGCATATATTCTAAATCTATGGAACATGGAGTGGTACCCAAAAACATGAAAACTACCAAGGTCACACCTCTATTTAAATCAGGTGATGCTAGCAACTTCATGAACTATCTGCCTATATTAATCCTGCCCTGTTTTTCGAAAATACTAGAGAAACTGGTTTACAAACAAATTTTTAATCATTTGCACAATAAAAATATCCTTTATGAAAATCAATTTGGATTTTGTAAAAAGCATTCTACTGCCATGGCTTTATTACAACTGGCAAACAAAATTTCCAAATCAATCAGATACCGTTAATCATGACATTCTAATTTCTAAGTTACGATTTTATGGTTTCCGGGATAGAACCTTGAAATGGTTAAAAAGCTACATTTATGATGCATGCTTATTAATGGCACAGCTTCCAGCAGAGGTAACATAACTTGTGGTGTGCCACAAGGTTCAGTCCCGGGTCCCTTGCTTTTGACCCTTGATTTTCCACACATTTCTTTAAATTTTTTTCCATATTATGTGCTGATGACAGTGCCTTGCTTTTCACACACAAAAATTTCAATTCACTCACCCGAGACGCAAATTCAGCCATGGTAGTAGTGAATAAGTGGTTCTGTTTAAACAAGCTATCACTAAGTATCACTAAATCTAGTTTAATAATTTTCACCACCAAAAATAAAAAAATACCCTCGTGAAGCTGCTAAAATTACAGTAAGTGGCGTTGTGCTGGCTCAAGTATCCTCAACTAAATTTCTTGGAATTATTGTTGATGAGAGGCTAAACTGGAAAGAACAAATTGATGTAATATGTACAAGAATAACAAGATCTCTTGGAATCATAAGTAAGTTCTCTGGTCTGGTCAGTCAAGATTGTCCAAAAACATTATATTACGGTTTCATTTACCCACACCTCTCCTACTGTAATATTGTATGGGGCAGCACGTATCCCAGTTATCTCCAAAACATAAACCAAGTTTAGAAAAAATTGTCAGGATTGCCACCTCCTCTGACAGACTTGAGCCATCTGCACCTCCATTTAAAAAACTTAGGATTTTGTCTACATTTCAAATAAATACATTTCAAATGTGCACTTTCATTTTTAAATATTTGTATGTCCCAGAGTCTATCCCAAATCCCTTTAATAATTACTTCC
>JAPQLA010000016.1:1729226-1777459 GCA_029822935.1 Naso vlamingii
TAAATATTTGTATGTCCCAGAGTCTATCCCAAATCCCTTTAATAATTACTTCCAGATAAACTCTGAAGTCCACAGACAGAATACCAGGCGCTCTGCACTTCTTCATCCACCATTTTACCGCACCTTGCAAGGCAAATGTTCTTTCAGATATAAGGGTGTGATACATTGGAATAACAATCAAAATAATGCCATACAATTTTCTTCCCTACATGTATACAAACACAGTCTGTGTAAGTTCCTCATAGATCAAGGCTGAGAGTAGTGTCTTTTTCTTTACAATATTTATGTCCCCTTTAATTTCTTTCTTTTTTTCCTTTCCTTGTTTTTAAACGGAATTCTTTGGAAGTAAATGCTTTGTTGGTTTTATTGTATTGTCTGCTTCAATGGAGGCCACGCATAGGTCTGTTTGGGTCTCTTGCCTCTGCTTAGCGCTTATTTCTTAAGTGTCTATGTCTTACTGTCTATTTCTGTTAAATGTGCTTAATAAAATAAGGCTGTGATAAGGCCAGTTCAGAACAAAGATTTGAGACGTGATGAAACAAGAGAATTTTAGAACATTGCAGGGGAAGGTTGCAGCAGTGTGAACTGAAATGTTACAGATCATCTCAGGCCATTGACGGTGTCAACTGTGATTTGGCTTGTCAAATCACAGGTGACTGTTTTTAGAATAAAATGCATGTAATCATGGCATGCTGCTGCTTAAGTGATTATTTCACTGCATCCACAGCCCAAATGCACGCACTCGCTTTACAATGTACACACGTTTTTTTTTTGTTGCCATTTTATAATTTGGCCCTACTAAAAACGCACCTTAAAGTAACCCACTGTTACTGTGCTTACTTACAGTTTAGGACACAAAAATATATTTAGCTCAGGGCCTAAATTGTGTTGGATCCTGTTGGAGCTTCCCATACTGAGACCGGTATCTATTTGATTGGATTTGTTACCTCTTTCTGTCACTAAAAATCTGTAAACAAATGTCTTGCAATATTTTATGTCATCTATTCTTTTCTTGTTTTATATGCCACCAGAGTTACTCATAGATCACTTGTTTGCCTATTTTGGATGCACTTTAAAGGGAGGGACAGTGGGCAGGTCTGCAGTGATACCTAATGTTTACTTACATTACTGGTTACAACAACATCACAGAGTATTTTTTTAGATGATTTTTGGTGTGATTTTCTTCAGTTGGTTGCATATTGTGGACATTGGTTATACAACCCCAACCCTACCTTTAGTCTCTATAATAACACATGGCATTGTAAAAACATTTGTCACATAACTTTGCATCAATCTCTTAAATGTCCACATGCAACTGTAAGATTACACAGGCTACTGAACTAATGTTGCCATATTTAACCTTATTCAACCACATGAAAAATATAACATCCAGTATGTTATATTAGCTTATATATAAAGCTGTAACAAAAACTTCACAGTTCTATCACGCTGATAGCATTGAAGTGAAAAAACCCAAACATTGTCTCTGTAGCTTATTCAGACTCTGTTCTGCAACATTTGTCTTTAACATTTATTGTTTTGTTTATTCAAGGTTTGATCATGACATGATTGTGTTTTCTTCTAGTCTTCGTCAGTACAAGTGGAGGTGAAGAGACTTCACTGCCGAGGAATTAGTCATGGATCAACATACCGCAGGCCAACACAGTGTACCCAGCCAACCCACCTCAAGCTTTCAGTGGCTTTCCCTTGCTCACCAGGGACTGACCGAAATCCCCTATGACAGCATTCTAACACAGACTAACACCCTGGAGGTGCTGGACCTCAGTTACAATTTTCTGGATGAGTATCCTTTTTTAAGAACAGGGAGTGTAAAAACCAAACAACTACAGTCAATAAGAAGCACAAGTGTTCCTTTCCTGTTTTTTTCATTCTTTCTTTCTTTCTTTTTTAAAATTTCCTGCCATCCTTTCCTTGCCAACAAAGTTAGTGCAAAGGTTAGGTACAGACACGATATTTAAAACAGTCAATGGTCAACTATAAACCATTTGCAGAATAAGAAACAGGACAACTTACTCCGTTAATGGGACCATAGATATTAAGTAAGAGCAGAGGATCCAAAAAATTATTATAAATCGTTTTAAGGGAAATACAAATGTGTGAACCAGTGTCAGTCAGACAGTCTGGATTGAATTCAATATCTTATTGAGCACAAATATTGAGCATAGATATCTGAAGCAAGTTTGGCCTCAGGCTCTGTCTCAATTTATTCATTCCCGGTAAATGATCTGCCAAACAGACATTACAGGAAGTGAACAGCAAGACGCCACAGGGGATCATAGAGACAGAGCCCACAGGTGGGTGCTGGGGAGGCGGTGGGATTGCAAAACCTCATAAGTAGCAGCGCAGAGCAGCAGTAGCAGCAGCACATAGCAGCAAGCAGCAGAGCAGCAGGAATGTAAGCAATGGATCAGGTAGGCTAAGCAGGGAGGTTTAAATAGCCCACCCCAATCAGATGAAGAGTGCATGTGACTGATCACCTGATCAGGATTTGGCGCAGCTTTTAGTTGTCTGCCTGAACTAGCTCTGCAGGCTTCGCATCATTAATGGTGATCGTTATTAAATGATGAAGTCGATCCAGTGGATCAGTCTGTAGGATTTGTCTTCTGTTGAGCATGTAAGTTGCAACAATCTCTCCAATTATTATCAGTACACTGGGGAAAGATGTTGACCTGTCCAGTGTTGGTGGAAGAAACGTTCAAAGGTTTTAAGACAGCAGGATGTATAATGCCATGGACCATTGATATATATTGCGTATAAGCTGTCAGCTGCTGCTGCTGTCAGAATGACAAAGCATAAACCTGTTAGCTAGATATTAAAAAGTTTATATACTTTATACATTATTTCCTAAAAAAACTGATATTTGCTGGTTGTGCTCTTTAGGGTGAGCACATACTTGAAGTGCACTTTTCTTTTTAGAATGATTATATGTACTTTTTATGATATTGTTTTTGAATTTGTTTATATTGTAGTGTAGCATCCTCCTTTACTAGGATACTGTATGTAGCCTTGTACCTTCTGGATGGGGGACTGCCAATGGAAACTAGCCTTTTGGCTGTAATTGGGCGCATTTGCATTCTATTATAAGTGTTCAATTAATGTACATGGTCCCTCTTGATTAAATAAAGATAAGCTAAACTATATTTACTACATATCTTACTTGCATAACTACATATTCTATTCTAACAATCAAGCAAATCATACATGTTCTCCTTCATTCAGTCTTTAATGGAACCCGGCTCTGCTGGGTCAGCTGGAGAAACTTAGCACTCTGATCCTGGACTGCAACAACTACACATCTCACATCAAGTTCCCCTACATGCCGAGTGTCACCACAGTGTGCATCAACAAGAACAAGATCAACAATCTACCTGTGTTTGTAGAAGAAATCCGCCGAAAGTTCCCAAACATAAGGTAGCCTAGTTAGGGCCCAAGCACCGAAATAGTGCGAGGAGCTATTGTAATTCAAGGAATTATTATTATGCTGGTCAAATAAATTGCTTTTTGGGGATTTTAACATACTTGAAAACTCATGAAACTTGGCAGAAAAATCTGTCGTGGTAAAAGTTTACGTATTTTATTGGTTTCGCAAGTGGGTGGGGCCAAATGCCTCCACAGCACCCCCTAGAAACGTTTAAAAAATCATGAAAAATCGGTGGTTTGACCGAGGACGATGAAGTTTGGTAGGCATGTAGAACATGCCGGGACGAACAGATTTGTGCACATCAGATCGACAGGAAGCCCGCTATTTCAAAATAAGATCATTTTTGGCGATTTCAGGCATTGGAATTTAATGAACTCCTCCTAGGGATTTTCTCGGATTCTCATGAAAATCGCTGTGTGTGCTCTTGACCCCTTTGGGATCAAAAGTTATTAAAATCTTTCGAATTGGAATCACGGTGTGGGTGTGGCGGGGCTGCCATTTTGAGCATTTCGCCAAGAAAAATGAAATGCTTATAACTCCACTGTACATTGTCCAATTTGTATCAAACTTTATATGTATGATAACAGTCCCACCCTGAACCCATTCATATGCTGATATTCAGCCATACTCATAGCGCCACCTCCTGGCGATAGGAAATGACCAAATTGGACATGCACTGCACTTTCACGAACTCCTCCTACAAATTTGCTCTGAATGTCATGAAATATGGTGTGGACACTCTTCAGACTTGTGACATGAAATGTCATTGAAATCTTTCCATCAACAGTGTGGGCGTGACAGGACCGCCATTCTGAGCGTGATCATGACATGATTTATTCTATAATTTACATCTCTTTAAAGTTTGGACAGACTCTTTTGTATTTTGATCTGATTAATATTTACACAGTCATGCTGCGAGATAGCTAACCATGGGAGGTTGCATCAAACGCCAGCACCACCATGACAGCGTTCTTCGCCATGGACAGGAAGTTTTTGTAACTTCACTTTACGTTATCCGATCAGTCTGAAATTTTAGATGTGTACTTACAATGCCCCTCTGAAGACACTGAACATGCCAGCAACAGCTCATGGACATTGCGTCTCCTATTGGGCACAGGAAGTAAGCCTGTTAGTAAAGTTGGAGTATCATTTTCACGAACTTTTTGTGTTGTACACAGTGCTTACTGCTTTTTCCCAAACTGTGGCCCTCCCCGACGGGCATGGGTGTGCGAGGGCCCGTTCAACGCTGCTTGTAGCTTTAATGCTTTTTTTTTATTTCTGCAGAGGAACAGGAGTAAATCCATACAACAATCATTTTTATTATTTTGTCATGTTTTATTCTTCTACATTCCTTTCAAATACAGGATCCTCAGTATGATGAACAATGAGGCAGCCCCTAGCTATTTCAATGGAGGAAGTCTGACTCAGTACAAAGACTACAGGTAAGGCAATCAAGGTCCTGCTTTTCACTACATTATTAAATTTTGCACAGGGTCACAGTTACTAATGACAAAAATTAAGCAGAACTCACTATGTACAATGTTTTCTTTTAATGAAAATAGTTTCTTATATGTTTAAAAAATAGATGCAAATTCTAAAAAATGTTTTTGAGTATTCCCCACCATAATCAGGCACTGGGAGAGTCAGATCAAGCTGAGTTTTTCTGCAGCCACGTCCCGTCATCTCCTCTCCATTCCACAATATTGTTGTGGATATTGTGGGCCCTCTGGTAAGAAGCAGTGGGGGGCATCAGTAGATCCTGGTAGTGTGCGACTATGCCACCTATTTCAAAAAGGTTTCCCCCTAGGCACGATCACAGCTTCTGTTGTTCTGCATGCATTGGTGCAACTATTCTCCACAGTGGCAATACTGGTTGATGAAGCTTTTCAACAGGCACCTGGGTATCTCAGCAATGAAGACCACACAATACCACCTACAGATTGATGGTCTTGTTGAAAGGCTCAAACAGATATTGAAGAAGATACTGCTGAAGTTTTTTGATGATACTGGCTGGAACTGGGACCGTTGGCTGCCATTTCTGCTTTTGGCCTACCATGAAGTTCCTCAGACTCCAACAGGCTTCTTCCCATTTTAATGGCTATATGGCTGAGATGTTCAGGGGCCATTGGATCTGCTCCAAAAAGGCTGGGAGGCACCTTCGACCCCTTAAAGCTACACAGGGTGGGTGCAGTTTGCGCTGGGGATGAGGGAGCAGCTGGCAAGGCACCAGTAAGAGGCAGAGGTCAACCTGCATGAGGCCCAGAAAAGCCAAAAGACCTGGTATGACCAACAGGCTCAACCCCACAAACTCTTTACAAAGTGGCAAGGGCCATACCTGATCACTCTCAAGATGGACCAGGTCACTTACGAGACCTACCACCCAGAGAAGAAGAAACCAAAGCAGACCTTAGATGTGGTTCAGGTGCTAGGGGAGGTTTTGCTGGCAAGGAAGGTGGGCAATAAAGAGGAGGAGGAGCAAACTGTCAACCAAACTTTCATGAGAATGTTTTACTCTTTTTTTATTGAGTCAATACTCACCTTTTCTTTTGTTTGCTGGTTTGGGTCACTGACTGCCAAAAACAAGAATCGGCTGCAGGGAATTGTTAAGGTGTGCAGCAAGATCACGAGCATCTCATTCATTGATCTTTCCCACCTTTTAAGATGAGATTCTTAGAAAAAGCCCAGTCTATTCTGTCTGACCTGAGATATCCACTCCACAGCGAGTTCTCTCTGCTCCCATCAGACCGAAGACTTTTAAGGCCAAAATGCAAGACCAACAGACCGAAGAACTCATTTGTCCCCGCTGCCATAGGGTTCTTAAATGACTCGATGTGATTTTATTTTATATGTCTCATATGTTTTTGTATGTTTTATTATTTTTTGTTTATTTATTGTTGTTTGCACTTAATTTGTTAGTAGTGTGTGTCAGTTTGGTCCTTTTATGCACTTCTGCTTGCTGCACAAGATTTGCCCCTTGTGAGATAATAAAGATAAGTCTAAGTCTAAGTCTAAGGACTGGAGACCCTTACTACAGTGACTGCTCTTATGCTGGCACATCCCAGACCAGAACAAGCATGACAGCTCCTCCAAGTATTCAAGAAGGCTCCTTCTTCATTTTCTGCCAGCCCAGGAAAGACCATGCAGGTTGAGCATGTCACTGGCCTCAAGGACTGACCACCAATTCATCAACGTCCCCACTGTGTATTACAACAGCTGGTGGGAAAACTGAAACAGGAGGTGGAGGAGATGTTGAAGCTTGGAGTGATTAAGCCATCTGACTCTTCAAGAAGGATAGCTTCCTCCAAATATGCATTGATTTCTTGAAGCTCAGTGCCATCCAGGAGTTTGATGCCTACCCCATGCCAAGAAGCATATCCCCACTCTTGATCTGTGCAAGGGATACTGGCAGGTACTGCTGAGGGACTCTAGCTGACCATACATGGCATTCTGGACCCCAGCTGGACTGTTCTAGTTCACCGTGATGCCATTTGGGCTGCATGATGAACCAGCCACCTTCCAGAGACTGATTGACAGAGTACTGCAGGGTTGTGACCAGTTTAGCATAGCTTACCTTGATAATGTGGTGATCTTAAGCAACACCTGGTTGTATCTTGTCCAAGACCTATAGGATTGGGCATTGTTTGAATTTGAACAATTCCGGTTCCGATTCCGATTCTTCGTTTCGATTCCAGTTCCTAACGATTCTCGATTCCGATTCTTTTAAGAGGCAAGGTCAAAAAAGTTTACATGTTTTAAATGAGCTAGCTAACCAGAGGTCTTTCTCGATGAAATAGTCTGAACTTCTCCATGAATTTTAATTCTATGAACGTTTTGCTTTTTATGAACTTTGCTATAAATTTCTCACAGGGCTGTTTTCAACTAGTATATAAATACCAAATCTATGAACTTGAATATAAATATTATAACTTTTCTTTTCACAGGGGTACACTTTTCACAAGAGCGCTTTATTTTGGAAAACCTCATGAAAACACATTTACACATATTCTGAGTGTCTGATGCTGCAGGTTCTTAAACATGTTACTCTGCTCCCACTGATGGGCTAACCTGGTGCAGAATATCAAACAAACAAGGAACAACTTGTACAACCCAGTCCAGATTAGCAGCAGGTACAGTATAAAATCAGAAACAGTTCTTGTTGAGGAAAACGATCATATCTGCCTTCTCAGGCAGTATGCGCGAGCGTTCTAGACAGATAGTGTCTCCTGCAGTGGAGAACACACGTTCGCTGGGTGTAGAAGAAGCTTGAACGCACAAATATGAGAAAGCGAGATCTGACAGCAAAGGATAAGTCTTTCGTTGGTTCCACTACCATGCAGCAGGGTCCTCAGACATAATGGCTGGTGGAATTTCCTGGTATATCTGCAGCTCTCTCTCCACTCGTTTCTTGATGGACATGGAGCTCTGCTGTGACACTATGTTCTGTGCCTCTTCCTCAGCGAACAGCTCCTCCAGTGGAGTCTTCCTGGACAGTTTGCAAGGAGGTTGCTAAAAAAAACCAAAAGATTCATCAGTATTATCACTAAAAAAGGAAAACATCCATTAAAGGCATGATCATTATTATTAAGATTGAAAACCTATATAATATAAGCTATCGTACACTTACACTCTCCTCCTCATCTTCATTCTCCTCTGCCTCATTCTCAGGCCTTTTCTCAGACTGCATGGTGTCCCCATCAGCTCCACAGTCTTCCTCTGCTGACTACAAAGAACACAAATAGCATTTAGATCTTAGATTTTAATAGCTTAAAAGGACAGTTGTGCATGAATGTCATTTCATCTGTTCAATCAGTTAGCTCAGTATTAATTAGCTTAGCTCTATTGTTATTGCTTAACTAACCTAAATGTTGGTGATTCCACATCTGAAAAGGGATGCAGTTTTTTCACAATATATGCGGTAACCTTTCTGTGGCACTCTTCTACTTGTTGCACCGACATCTTTCCCGTGGCCGCTATGGTGAACGGAGTAGGCGTAGCACATCGCGTCTTGTCAACTGCCTGGCTAACGTTAGCAATCTCATGTCGATTGTCTGAAAAAATACATGGGCTAACGTTAGCTGGGTATTTGCATTTGAGTTGACCCGCAGTTTTAGGTCGAGTATAACTTGTTAGCTGCCTCAATGTTGATGTTGTTGAGACTGTTTTACTTACCGGATTTGGACTGGAGTGCGGTGCTAGGCTGAGGGTCAGAGCCGGAGCGTGGGGGAGAGGCAGCTGGGGGAGAGGCAGCTGAGGAAGAGGCAACAGAGGAAGGCTGGCGCAGCGCGTCAAAGACGGGGCACTCTGTTATTTGTACACCATGAACCCAGGGGTGTTTAATCATGTTGGTCGTGCACCCTCCTGTGCATGATATAATATTTTTACAGGTGTTGCACTGAGCCAACTTGTTGTTATTTTTATTAAAGTGAAGCCACATTTTAGACCGCCACTGCACACTGTCCATGGTTGCGCGGTAACTCAAACACTTCAGGCGGATTCTTCTTCGTTGGTGTTCGCCGGCTTCTTCTTCTGGTCGGCGGACTGGGTATCGAAACTAGGAATCGAAATTTATAAATTTGAACGATTCCGGGAGAATCGGAAAGTTAGTCCCGGTTCCAATTGATACTCGATACTCGATGCCCAACCCTAAAGACCTATCATTGGTCCTGGGAAAGATCCAGAAGACTGGACTGTCACTTATCCACTCCAAGAGTGAGTGGGCACAGCAGGGGACACAGTACAGTGGTTAATAGTTAGGAGGAGGAGAGGTGTGTCCACAAGTGGATAAGGTAGAAGCTATCCTAACTGTCCTCGACCATCAACCAAGAAGGAGGTACAGTCCCTCCCGGGATTGCTACAGATGGTTTGGGTCCCAGTTTGCAACCATCACAGCCCCACTCACAGCCTTGACCGGCAAGGACCAGAGAAACCCCGTGACCTGGTCAGATGACTGTAAAACCCATCTGTGTTCATTCCCCGTCCACAGGAATCCAGACTATAACTATAAGCTGGCTCTGGCTCTGTCTCTGTCTCTGGACTTGGAATTTGTGTTGAATAATAGAGGATTAAAGGTCTTGGCTTTTTATGCTTTATGTAAAGCACTTTGATTTGCCTTGTTCCTGAAATGTGCTATACAAATAGATTTGCCTTGCCTTTCTCAAACACTCCAGAATAGAATGTTCCAAAATTGCGTGTTCTATTTTAGAATAGAATGCTTTTTTCTAGAAGGCATGTTTCTCATGTATGATTCTATTCTAGGAGGAGAAAGCTACTATTTTAAATATACATTCTATGATGGAATGTTCTAATATTGAACGGAATGTTCTTTTCCAGCATACATTTTTACTAATGGTTTTGTTTTTGTTTTTTTTACCCCTACAAAATAGATATTAGATGCCAAATTTAGGTCCTGTGCTTTCATTTAGGATGCACTAAGCACATTTTCTGGAGGAGAACTGTATTGTACAAAACAGTGACTGAATACAAATTAAGGATCCTATTCTGTAATAGAATGTTCTAAAACGGAGTGTTCTAGAATGTTGTATTCTAGATGGTTCTTCCTTATTTAGGAATAGGTTGGCATGAATCTGAATGCCTAAAGTTAGAATGAAATGATTTCGTCTATAATAGTCTTTACTTTTAATTCTCTAATGGATTAGTCTATCATCAAACATAACATTTATCCCAAAATAGAATGTTCCATTATAAAGTTCAAAGGGATTTGTCTAATTCAAAATACAGTGTTGTATCCTGGAAGAAACTGTGTTTTCTAAAAGAGGATTTAAGATCTTCAGCCAGCAGAAGCAGTACCCATTGGGCTCATTATTCAACATGCTGCATTGACATTGAAAAAATAACACAGTTCAATAAGGAACCCTATCATTTTCCGCTTTTCAGATTTTACACAAAACTCTCTCTTTAACACCATATTTCCCGCTGCCTTTCTCTTCTCAGACAGTATGTCATCAGTCAGATCCCAAGCCTGGAAATTCTGGATGACACTGAGGTGCTGGAGAAAGAGAGAGCCCAGGCCAGGAAGACCTACAGGCTGCAGCAGAGCAGCCATAGCAGAAGAAAGATGAAGGAGGACTCATCAAAGAAACACACACACATGCGGAAAAAGTCTAATGCTGTCATAACACAATAGGATCTGCCCAGTTTTTGAACTCTACTCTTAAAATCACCCCTATAAGCTACATTATCAACATTACATACACAACAGGACACATAACTTGTGTGCCTCATCTCCTTCTTTCAACAAACATTTAAAGCTACAGGAAGCTGATGCAGAGTTGAATATTTTTAAATCCAAACACCATGTTTTATACAGCTAGATTATGAAATTAAAAATGAAAATGATCTGTGTGTCTTGTGTGTATATATAAGTTCAAGATGTACTTGATGACTTGACAGTGATGTTGTCTGCAAAAGAAACATTAAGTTCTGATGAGCAATGCTTGGCCATCAAAGTTAAAACTGCAGAAAGCAAGATTTTAAGTATCTGTCAATAGATTCTGATGGCATAAAGCTTTTAATTTTACAAAAATTAATACTATTCTTGATAAAAACTGGAGCTGTCTTAAAGTAGTTTTCAGTCCACCCACCTCAGTGTCCATATAGAGGGAATGGGGCCGTTCCACTGAGGACTTCCAAAGTGTCATATTGTCACTACCATTAGGGGGAGTGACAGTCAAACAAAGCACCACTGTTGCACTTTGCCCGAAGCTGAAGCTCAACAAAACAAGTTCATGAGTTAAGTGGTGTCTGTCTGTATGTATGTTTCCAGTAAATATATGAGCAACAACAGGGACCGATTTTGTAAAATAACCTTCAGATACAGTAACTTTAGGCCTAGCTGCAGTGAATCAAAAACTAATCTGAATCTAAATAACACTACTAGTAACACATTTTTTAAATCAGAAAAGATGTTTTGGGGTTTTGTTTGTTTGTTTAATTTTTTTTCTGCTTCACATGGATGTTTTAGCACTGAAATATCAATCACTGAGACACAACCCAGTGTTGGAAAAACATGTATACCTGCACATATAAACAGTTTCCAGCAAACTGAACACATCAGTAAAGCAGGTATACAGGAACTACAGTTACAGTAGGTTGTCTGTCAAATCAGACATGCAAAGATATGAGTGAAAAGTGTTGCTCTTGCAACTGCATTCATAACCTTTGATTAATTGATTGATTTTCATAAATGGCATAAGAGCAATTTAATCTACTACTTCAGTGTAAAATATCAACTCTACCACTTCTACCATTTTTTAGTAAAACAACTCGTAAAAAACACACCACATATTAAATTTAAAAATGGAGCTATGAGAAGAAACATCACGCAATACAAGACACACTGCACACAGTTTTATATGAATGAAAGGTTACATTTTGAGAGGTGTTAAGGACCATAATGTGTTCAGGTCATTTTAAAACTGATGTAATTCACTTAAAATGTGGGTGTAAAAATATGTTAAAATATGTTGATGTCCTCTTAAATGTCAGGCAAACCCTGCATTCCAATACACATACTACCTTACTATTTAGTATGCCAGAAAAAGATTTAGTATGTCCCAGTAAGTAGTATGTAAAATAATGTATGTAAATAAGAGCAAATGGTGAGTTACATTTGAACTAATATTACCTTAGAACGGCTTGGAAAACGTTCTTGCTCAACTTGTACTCCAATTTTTCGCACTAAGACTGCGATGGATAAAGGAGCATCACAGTCAAAGTTCAAGGCGCACTATCATGGCAGAGTAGTATGTCCCAATTCTGTGTATACTGCATGCAACAGTATGTACTTTGTGAGGGCAACAGCAGTACGTACTACAAGTAAAGGGCAAAAGTATGCGATTTGGAACGCACCCTTTGACCATCCTTAGTGTTGGAATCATTCATGTCTGCCATGATGGCCCTGAGCTAATGGAAGAGCAACACGCTCACCTGTGCTGGCTACAGTAATCAGCCACAGGTGAATCCACTCACCTCAGTCAGGAGTCTTATGAAAGAGAGGAGAGAGCCTGCTGCTCAGTTTGCTCTTCTGCCAACAAGATCTGTGTTCACCTCTCATGTCAAGTGCATTGAAAGTGAGTTTAGTTAGTTTAGTTTAGTGACTGCTGATTAGTTTGATGATGTCATTTATTTAAGCTCATTATGACTTAAGCGTTAAATTTATGTATTTTTGTGTAAATAACTTAGAGATTATGTTAATTTAGCTTGATAATTGAATATGAATGGGCATAATTTAGCTTAGATTAGATTTGATGTCCTTTATTGTCCACATGGAGAAATTATACAATTATTTTGTTGTTATGAAGAAGCAGTTAACCAACTCTGTTATATACCTTTTGCTCTTTGTATGAAAATCCAGAAAACCACCGTTTCACAAGTTAAGGTCAACTCTGTAAAATAAAACCCTTTACTTGGAATCTTCCTCTCATGCCTCATGTCCAATACTGATGTCAATGAGCTCCAGCCCTTCTCAGTTAGGTTATAGGCTACCTAAAACACTCAGGGCCTGATTCACTAAGATTGAACTGCAGCCGCTTTTAGCACCAAATATTGCGTATCATTTGACAACGCTATCTGCTCCGTGTCAGAGTCTGATTCACAAAGCACATAGCGCTGATCATATGCCCCAAAGTTTGACAGCTGAGTGCAGTTTGCCCTCTTTTTGCGTCATATTGAGTGAGCAGATCCTTTCCCCAGTGTTTCAGTCTTTTCTTCATATTTCAGAACACAGACTGGTTCATAATGGAAACTGCAGGGAGCACAACATTTTGCACAAAGTGTCGGTTCTGTTTGTTGCTCACAGTTGGCTGCTTGTTGCAGCTGGCTCCAACATCTTCTTACTGCAGCTGACATTGTACAAGCGTCTCAGAAAGTCTGTGCGCTTTTACGCACGGTGCCGTGGTGGTCAGATGATCTTTACAAATCAGTCGCTGACAGATGGAGCAACTTGTCTTTTTTTGAGTCCAGAAATTTCGAACTCCGACATAAGCTCACAATGTACTGATTTCCCCTTTGTCTGTAAACTTTGACCATAATATCACTCAATATCAATTTGTGGCTGCCCTTGGTGCCAAGAAACACGCCGAGTCTCCTTACGGGTGCAACAGTGGATTTTATTTCTTCAGTCACCGTTCACACCTCTTTCCTCCTGTCGATCTGCTGTTTCCTGCAGTTTCACTAACCGACACACAAATACAGCACTTGTTAAGCAGGAGCTTAACAAACGGTAAAACAAACAAAATAAATTCCAACAAATTCACATAAATGAACTAACTTACAGTTTTCATAGAGGATCACAAACCGCGAGGAGCCGGAAGAAGAGGGAGGTAGGAAGATATTAAATATGATATACATATATATATATCATATATAATCTCTTCCGGTGTATTCAATATATATATATATATATATATATATATATATATATATATATATATATTGAATACACCGGTCTCTCTGGTGTTAAGTTGCACCGCTGAAACCGCCTGTGGTGATTAGCGCCAGTTTTTAGATATTAGGTGATGTTTGCAAGAGGTTTATTTGCATATGGGAGCAATTTTACAATTTTTACAAATTTATGAATATTTCCCAATTTACATGCATGAAAATGGGACAGACGCTGCTAAGAGTGACAGTGTGCAGTTTGCGTGCATTTCACCCTCTGCGCATGCTTTTTGGATTGCACGCTATTTTCTTTTTCTCATTTGCACAGATTTAGCATTCGCGAAAGCAGCGCAATCCTTTAGTGAATCAGGCCCTCAGATTTAACTGTGCAGAATTCTTCACCAGAGAGATATTAATTCTCTTTATTTCCTATAGTCTCAAATTCTCAGAAAAAATACATGAACCATGAATTTGTAAGTCAATATTTGACCAAGACTCAATATAACATCTTAGTAACATATTTAAAATGGGTTAGAATTCATCAAAATCGCACATGCAAAAATGCAGAAAGAGACCACACTTGTTTTATCCAAATTATAAGTTCATAAGGAAAACATTCATAATTACCTCAGTCACTATATTTGATCATAATCGAAAACATGAGACTATCTAAGATGAGCACACCACTACTGACTAATTTTTGTCATTGAGCTTCAGAGAGCTTCTAGGCCTTCAGAAGCTTTGAGTTCCTAAATCAAGAGGGGCCTCCAGCTTTTACCCCGGGTGGCTTCTAACAAGCTTCCGTCTGTAGGAGGCGCTCCTTCCCAAGTCCTCTTCAGGAAAAAGAACTACAATGAAAGCAGACTGTGCTGAATGTTCACTACATAAAGATATGAGGAAGACATATCTCTGTGTATCCACTTATAAAATTAGTCAATGTAGAGTGCAAAATCACAACATAAATTGTCATGGAGCAGGTTGAGACTACAGAGACACAAAATTTTCCCCATGTGCAGATGACAGTAGTGAAGAAACAGGTTGAAACTTCAGTCAGGATGAGGCAAACTGTATCAACACATCTGCACACATTTAGGTATAGCAGTTCTGCTGACTGTTAGTTCCTTACATTTACAGGTTAATAACATATCAAATGTTTAGCAAGAATGTTATTTCTTTTAAAATGTGATTTCCAGTCATTTCTGGTTGTTCATGCTTCGATTATTAACAGTACAACTCACACAAATACTCCAGTGTGTAGTGCTGCCCTTCCATAGAACTGGCAGACTGATGGAAGATATTTTCAAAAAGTAATGGTCAAATTTCATAATGCAACTCTGTTTCATGTAATCAGCATTTTGGCCAGTGTGACACATGCTAGGACTTCCACTTCCTCTTCCTCTTAGAGGCTGCTGATCTTGTGATCAAATGGTTTTAAGGTGTTTGTCTCGAACAAGGTCAAATGTACTCACTTCATTTCCCAGCAGAAAGCAGTGATGGATCTGCTCTAATGTGGCTGCCGGGCTGCACGTGTAAACATGGTCAGCACTGAAAGCTTCTGTTCACCGTGGCGCAGAAGACTGTCTTGCAGGCCTCTCCAAACCATTAGAGTAAGCTGGTTACTTGGGCTCTACATACTGATATTATATCCATATTGTGAAATGTGATATTGTCTTAGATTTGAACATCATTATGATATGGATTACGATGGTCTTTTTATGATTTTAAAAGCTGAATTAAAGTAAAATTATGTAAATTTTTTAATCTACCCAGACTGTTGTAATTGTTTTCACAACTACTTTTACTCATGTCATCATATCTACATTAGTGATTTTTGTTAAATGTTATTGTGTTAATATTTTGTGAAAGAACTTACTGCCATCCTTTCAAAATTATCATAATATCAATATGGAGATATTTGGTCAAAAATAGCCTGATATTAGATTCTGTCCAAGTCACTCTGTCATAAGTACAGCTGAGCTATTTACTGTATTCTAAAAATCTAATTTGCCCTTTATATATTTTGCAGCTGTATATTTTTAAACAGAAAAAGGAACCTGTGTTTTCATTTTATTTTGATCACAGTATTTTTTTTCTGTAAAAATGCTGTTTTAACATATCAAATGTGGCTTTGACTTACAGCGGAACATTTAGCCACTTTCTATATTATATTCTATTATATTATATATACATATTATATATACATTTATATACATTTTTCCATTCAGCCTGAAAATATTTGAGGTTCAATTAAATTTTGAAAATTTGACTTTTTTCTTTAGCACAAATCCTGTATTTTGGTGTCAGAGAGCTTATCTTTCTGGGTAGGAATTGAGAAAAATCCAGCAAAGGCTCACCTAGCAGACTGAATGATTACATTACCAGGAACAGTAAGTACAAAACAAACCAAGTGGTCTGTTTCGTGACATGTAAGCTATTTCCACACATTGTTTCCTTTATGTTGACACATGCCAACTTCTTATCACATGCTTTATTCTGTCAGAAAACCTTTTTTAACTTTCTGTACTGTTGCAGAGCTACAGTGATTTCATATCAAATCTCCCCTCCCCAGTGTTATCTCAGTTCCTTCCTCTGCCTCAACTGGACCTCATACTCTGTTACTGATTGTTTTTCCTTCCTCTGTCCAGTTCTTGGTCTTTAATCTCTCTGTTTCTCTCCACGGCTCCAAGTGAAGGCAGTCTGTTACTGTGAAGACAAGTGATTCCCTGCCGATGCAGAGCATGAGCACCAGTTTGTCTATTGGCCAGTTATATGAAGCATGTGACTGCTGGCTGACCTGCCATTCAGGTATGCAGCACATAGCAGCAGCAGAAATGTACAAGTGAAACGACAGAAAAAAGGCCCACAGCTTCAGTCTTTAAAAAAAAAATGGCTTAGATGCATCAGTGTGGTGGGAGAATTTAATGAAAACAACCAAAGGATGCTTGATTTAACACATTAAGAGTGTTTTTAAAAGACTCACTTCATGAACCTTTCCAAAGTTAAATAATAAATGAACAAACATGCCATACATAGTCTGAAGAAAAGCTGTAAACAATTGACAACATATATCCTGCAAGACTATATAATCCAGTCATGTGAGCTGTGAGACTAACAAAAAACAAAACAAAAGCAGTGCTTTTCAGTAAAGTGAGCGGACTGTCTCCCGTCAGAAAGGCAGGCTGATTGTTGTCACTTACTCAGGTTTGCCAACACAAATAACACCACATGAGCCAGAGCACGGCCTGGTCATCGGTGAGTGATGTGTTTGTTACGACTTTCATAGGACATAAGGTGACCTAGATGCTTGTTTAATGTGTATGAATTTTTGTGTGTGCCAAGTGCATTGTCCACTCTAGAATGGTAGGAAGGAAGCCAGTCTCGAGTGAGTGTGTGTGTATGTGTGTATGGCCATTCACAAATTTCACACCAGCTTTCCTGTGTGACAACTCTTTCCAAACTCCAGGTAATAAACACAATAAACAGACACCAGCAGTTACAGTAAAATCACTGTTGCTCCTCTGCCAACAGCACAGGAATCTCTCACTCTCCTCCTCTGCTGTGTGCAGGCAACAGTATGTGTGGCGTGTGGAGCAGGCAGGAGGACACTGCTTGCCGCATGAGTGGGAGTTCAGCCGTAGTGAGTTTCCATAGTTACGCTGACGCTCTTGCTCTGAAACTGTGTCTGGTAGCTCAAGTGTTCCTTCCAGTCTCTGGATTAGGATGTTCCTGTTCTCAGTATGTAAATAGTTTGTTTTAAATGTTAAATATGTCTCTCACAGTCACCCCTGACCTTATAAAACTTTTTCTACAAAGTTTCCCTGTTTCTGATTATTTGGCTAAAGATTCTCTCTATTTTTATATGCAGGTCTCTCTTGTGTCAACTGACACAATGAATACACTGATGTTATATATATGTAAATTAGTGTATGACATCATCTGGGGACTTTTGTAGCTAGTGCCAGCTACATTCATTGGAGCAGAGTTAGCAGCAATAGTAAGAACAGCTGACACACCAAGATGGTTCAATTAAAATAAAATATGAATAGTAATGACAGAGGCATTTAGGTTTTGGCCTAACCAAGAATCCTTCCAACAATAGTGGATTTAGCAATTCTGTCTGTTTATCAGGTAAATTCAATTCTTGAATTCAATTTTTTTTACAGGTAAGTTAGAAAAGTATTGGTAGCATAAGAAACTTGATGGAAAATTGTGTAATTTTTTTCAACCCGAATCAAGGTTGTCTGTTAGCTAACCGCACAGGGAAATAATATATCTGGGGTAGCTAACTTACCTGCTAAGCGAATACCTGAATTTATGAATATATTTAGATGATACATTTATCACCTTTCCTTCCTTAAGAGCAATCTGAGCTGATAAGATAGATAATCGGTCTCATGACCATGTATTATGTACAGTGCTGAAGTTAGCACATAGACTGGAAGGGGGGATAGTAAAAGCTAAAATGTTTTGTGACAGAAGCAAGATTAATCAGGTGAGTCATAAGGTCAGTGAACTCACTCAGTAATATAATCAACATTATCTAGGCCCCTATCTGTTTTAGCTATAGGCCACGTGACCTGACTAAAGAAGACTTGCCAGAAAAACTTAGTACTATATATCCCTGTACTGACACCTAAACCAACACCAGTGCTAACGGACATAGGTAGTTCAACAAGAAATAATTCCAGCGGGTACCTAATTGTTATTTTGACATTTCTGTTCATGTAAGTTACTGATTAAACGAAGTGAGCCTTAGAAGTGTTTTTAGGTTTGTTTTTGAAGTTTGGACAGAGCTCAGTTAGCTAGCTATTCCCCAGCTTTCCGTCTTTATGCTAAACTAATCTAACCACCTCCTGACTTCAGCTCTGTAATAAACAGATGGAGCTGTCGACAGATCAAAATCTGAGTTACATTTGCTTATGTTGTACTCGGCTAAATAAAGGATAAATGGCAAAACCTCTGCATTTTGTCGTTGTGTTTTTGTTTGGACTCATATTCCGTGAGACAGATAAGTGGAAGGTGTCGGCAATGCGCCAGAAGTGCTTCACAAACAACTATGGAATTTTTACCTATCAATGCCAAATGCCCCGCAGCTTTTTGTTATCATGAGTCCTAGTCTGCATGTGTAAACAAGAAGAGCAAGGCAGACTAAACTGAGGCATTGTGCAATCATGTAGTCAAAGTGCTTCAGACAGAACCGGCATCAAAAATGGCACAGAGACACCTATAAGATTTAAGGGGGAACCAGAAGGGCTTAGAAAGGTTCTCAATGAGTTTTTCAAGAATATAACAGGTCCTTGAGAGAATCAAATCTTCACAGCGGTTTAAGGTGTCACTAGCAAAATTTAAAAAAAGCATATGTCTTGTATACTCCTTTCATCAAAATAATCTCAGTGTGGCTGCAGTGCAGTCAAAACCTTTTTCAAGTGTGTCCAGTGGCAAATGTGAGTCTTTCTGATGGTCTGTATTACAAAACTACCCCTCCATGTGTGTCCATCATGTCACAGTAACTAGTCAAAGATGTGTCTGGCGTCCCTTGAAGCCTTCGCTCCTTTGAATCACTTATTAAAAAGGCATGTTGTAGACGTCTCCTTTGCACTGGTCTGTTTCATATTCCTCAAGGGAATTTAGATAATGGCTGCTCCACCCTCACCCCACCCCATCTTGCCAAAATTACTGGTTTAAAGACTTCCTGACATCTGTCATTGCTGGAGGGTGAGTGGGAAGACGGATGGCTACGATTGGCTGATTTAAATGACACTACAGAAAAAACAACAGTTTGTTTCCTCAGTAGCCGATCTAATGTTTCAAAATAAAGCAGATGTTGTAATCTTTCAAACTAAGTGATTTTATTAGTGAAGCCAACATACTATAGCATTATATTCATATAACACTTCTTATACACAGTGTGTACATGGTGCACCAGAGGTAAGCACTGTCATCTCACGGCTCCACGTTACTGGGTTCGAACCCAGCCTTTTCAAGTTCTTGTTCTCTCAAGTTCTCTGTTGGTTGCTGGGTTACTTTGTAACAAACTGCATGAAAAGATGGACATTCTTCTAGATTGTCGTCAGAGGAGGATGAAGAGAGGGAAAGAAGCAAGAAAGTAAAGTAGCGGGTCCTGCTGTAACTTATGAAGTAAGCTATGTCAATTGTTGTGTTGCTTAACAACAGTCCTGTTCTGGTCCAGTTACAGAACTATTTGTGTTGGTGGAGCCAAATAAAAAACAACTCATAATCTGTTTTTTCTTTTTACTGTCAACTAAATGGAAGCTGTAGAACTTTTGTATAGGCGATATGTCACAACCGAGGTCATGCTGTTGCACTGAAAACCTCTGACCGCATCACACCAGTGATGATATTCAGTACAAAAGCAGTCCTTCTTTTGTCTGATTACAACCTTTTCAGTGGAGGAGAGCAGGCATGTTAAGGAACCTTTGTGCTTTTATAAGCCCATTATATAATGATCACTGTAAGTAAACTTGTATAAGGTGCCACAGCTTTTTTTTCCCTTTTTTTTTTTGCCTAAAATGACGTCCTGAATGAAATTTAAAAAAAAATCTAAAGACTAAACTAAAACTAGAACACTTTTAAAAAATTTTTCACGTAAACGTTTTTGGTCTCTTTAATGAGGCTCTGTGCGTGTAATTACAACAAACGAAAAGGGAAGGCATTTTGAAAAAGGTTGAAACATTCACAGATAGGAAAGGAGGGCACACAAAGCGGTGCTCCGGCAGGATTACTCAACAGGGACAGCGTGTGCATTTTAAGCAGATAAAGGAAACAGCACGGCACGGTCTGCTTTCACTCCTGTCGTGGATTAAAAGCTGTCAGTTCCTTTTTTAAATGCGTGTCAAACCAATAATGGACGAAAACATAACAAACGATAAAATACAAGGAAATAAAAACGCGATATGGTCAAGTCTCAGAAGTACTTCATTCTCCACAGAACTGCAACAAGATCCAAAACACAGTTACCCAGAACGAGACCGGAAATCGAGTGCATATGCCTTCAAAACAAAAGGGCCATGTTTTCTTCCTGTCAAATTTGCATAATGGAGTGGCTATAATGAAGCACAGCATTTCCGAAGCATTTTCACAAAAAAAGATAAAAAATAGTCGTTAAGCCTACTCTGGTACATTGTAGGCCTATTTTACATAGCCTATGTAGCCCATACTACACTACCCACGACAATACTATACCACCATAATACACTAGCACACTTTAGTGAAATGTTGGTACCCTGGTTTTCATTTCTGCTTTGCCCATATAAAAAATACATTTTGTATAGGTCTTCTAGTTTGAAGTAATGAAATGCGCCCACTTGAAAGAAAACACAGCTTTCAAAGTCAGAAGAGCACAACAGCCAGTAGCTGATAGGCTGAGTACATATTACACAAGCCTTGTATTTTGCAGGTCTTATGTGTTTACAAACGCCTCAAAACCTCTGTTAAATTACTGCTTTAATTTAGTAATGCAATTGACAAATATTAAGCTTATAACAGAGAAGTTATTACACCTCGATTGTTTGTGACAAAATGTATGAGACAAGTGTATTAAAAGCGCACATTTTTTTGCAAAGGTGACGTCATGTGGACTCCCAAATATGCACTTGTCTCCTGAAAAATTGAATTAAACCATATCTTTATCAAAAACCCACCCCAAGTCTGACTCCACCCCTTCATTTTTTCAGTTAGTGGTGGGGTTCTCACATTACCACTACGTTCAACATTCTGTTTTTCATCTGATGGTGTAGCCTACATCTTAATCTTTCTTCAACATTTGGTTTCCTTTTTCATGTCAGTATATGGTGTGATCGTGGTGTATTATTTCTTTATATTTTGAGTTAAAACTTTTGCATTGTGGCATAAAAGTAGGCCTACATCCCTCTTTGACAATTTTGTGGGGAACTGTATTAATATCATGCCAGTGAGGTAATTTTGCATTTGATATTAGGATCCAGTGAAAATTAGGCCACATGGGCCTGAATCAAATCCATATAGATTTTAAGTAACTGGGAGGCAAACGATCTCCTAAAATAAAGCCGATTCCAAAAGAAGCGTTACATCACATTGGGTTTTACTTTGAAACTTGCAACCGGATTTCCAGTACTGTCGCGTGTGGAAATTGATGCGACTACATGTCAAACTGTCTTCAGTTCTTTCCATCTCGTCGAAATGCCGGCTGGCCGAAGCTTGACAGGACTCAACATTAACGGCAGTGCACCAGCTCTTTTGCGCAGAATACGCGCTGTAAATTCTGGTTTTTGAATGGCGTTTTTAACGTGACGTTGCGTTAAAGGACTTAATACCTTCACATTATCTTCAATCCCGGCGGATTTATCCTGCGGTGCGCTGCATCACAGCGCAGTGGGAGTTAAATGAATTGAAAGTCGGACGTGGATTCAGGCTGATGGACCAGAAACAACAGGAGGTGGAAGCCTGCAGTAGCCTGATATGGTGCCAACGCCGGCATGACCTACATAGTGCAGAGCTTAACGGACGATCCTCAGGACGTCTCTGCAGTACAGATAAGTTGGACAGTAACTGACGTCCTATTTAACCTTGCCACACTGTAATAAGTGACCTTCATTTTTATTTGTTGCTGCTGAACTATGCATGACAAGGCATGTGAAAGTCAACGTGCATATAACTGAACTACAGGATTTATCCATGTGGGCCATGTCCTGTGCAAAATAAGGGAACAAGTTAAACAGCATGAAAAGCACTGTGCACTGGATGTTTTGCTGACCTCTTCATTTAAGAGGAAACCAAAAGGAAAAAATCACCTAGCAGGTGGCCTGAGGCTCATGGACACTATACTCTCAGCTACTTTCTCTCAGTATACGTCCAGACTACCAGTTCTACTCTTTGGATCAGCACACAGCTCTCTGTCCACAGTGGAGCTGGGATTAAAGGTCCAAAAACAGCAGGGCAGCCTGCAGATGCCTTATCTGCCTATTAATTATCACAAGACTGTAAAGCTGTGATCCCTTATGCTGCGATCAGCAATAAACTCGAGCCAAGCAATAAAAACTAAAGTCCTTTGCAGGAAAAGTCTGATCTTTCTCACCTGTCAGCAACTTAAACTGCTGCCGCCATGCTTCTGAACTGTGGCCAGTCATTACCTCTACTGAGGAATACGGATGTGCCACCTCGGGTCACGGAAAACTTCATCCTGACTGGCTACCGTTTTCCAAATTACAGCCTGAGAGAGTGCTTACTATCAGCATTCAGACCCACCAATGAAACAGGAAACTTCTGGACACACTTCCTCCCAGTTTTTGTTTTTTCATACTATTTTGTGGAGGTGTTTGGTTGGGAGGGAGCACCACATGCTGACGCCCCATTCTTCTATCCATTGTGGAACTACTTTATCGGGGTGTTCTGTCTGCTAATGGCTAGCAGCATGGCCCACCTGCTAAACTCCATGTCTCTGGTAATAAGAGAAGTCTGCTTCTTTGTAGATTATGGCACTATCAGTGCCTATACGGTTGGCTCTTCGTTGGCTTATTACTATTACATCCATCCTCAGGCTGGGATAGAGGAGACAGGCGGCCACAATTCATCCCATATGGACTTGAAACATAAACCCTCCAGGTCATCGTATGCGATCACAGATCTAAGTGTGTTCTTTGAGACCTTCTACATCCCGTGCGCATGTGTAGTAGCAATCATTTGTGTCTTATCTTGCTGCAATACTCGCCAGAGGTGGAGAAAGCATCGATACATCATCCGAACCCTTGTTTTCCTTCTCCCATTCCTCGTCTCATCTACGCCAATCTTCTACCGCCTCCTGACCAGATCACCGTACTCCACCGCCTCCTCCTCCTTTGCTGCTTCTGCGTCCACCTCAAACTTCTTCTATCGCCACTGCCTCTGGCTGGTGGTGTCAGCCGTCTTCAACATCAGCAAGTTCCCTGAGCGGCTAGCCCCGGGTTGCTTTGACATCTGGGGGCACAGCCACCAGTGGTTCCACTGTTGCACGTTTCTGTCCATCCTTGATGAGCTCCACATGATCAAGGCTGAGGTGAGAGCAATCCTGCTCAGCCCGACTCTGCTGCTGCCCCCTGCTACACTCTCCCGCCTACCTGGACCTACCATATCTTCCACCTATGGAGTGATGTTCCTCCTCCAGACGACCATCATTTCCATCATTGTGTGGTTCTCCTGGCGTGCTAACTGCATCTACGGACCTCAGAGAGACCAGCTAGCTAAAGAACACAACCAAAAGAGCCACCTGAAATGCCACTGATTATAACTAGGGTCTTTTTTATGATCTTGTTTGTGAAGGAAAATTTGCACATGCATAAAGAGCCATGCCATCAAGAAAAGTGCACAAGTAAAACAACATTTACTTTCCAATTTCAAGTCCATCATATGCTCCAACCCACTGAGAGCACTTTACAAGCTGTCATGGAGGAAATTTGGGGACAACAAGAGATAAAAGGATTATATTCAGAGCTCACCACGGGGTGGCCGTCTGTTTGAGTGGATATTGAAAGACCTCGCCAGTTCTCTCCCCAAAGCTTCTCCGGCATGTTCCAACAGGATGTCTGGGGATAATAACTACCTCTAGGGACTGTATTTGAGGACAAAGGAAAGGTGTTGGTACCCAGGAGAGCACATGTTCTCTATAACATTCGGGTAATGTGGCTCGAATGTCAGTGTGTGACCATATGTGTCGTCAGTTGTCAAGTTCTTCCTCCTGTTCCACTTACCCTTAGACTGACTTAAATGTAATCTTTGGAAATGTGTTTGCTTGTTGTAGTTCTACCCATTATCTCACATCGCATTAATTAGGGCCCGACCAATACATCGGTTGGCCGATATTATCGACTGATATTGGGCTGTCGTAGAGATATCAGTATTGGCATGTGGCTAACCAATGTGTGCCGATATTTTTTAATGTTAAAAAAAAATGCTTGGACTAGTTATTTAAAATGGGGTGATTATGTAGTTTGCGGCTCGTTATTTAATAATGAAAAAATTTAGTTCAGTACACTTAAGTTTGGAATGAAGTTTGTGAAGATGTGAGATATCCTGCCTCCATTCCATCTTTGTCACAAGTACTTGAGAACCAAATTCAGTGGATATTATATAGTATATGTACAATATCAACTGATATATATCAGATATCGGAATTTTCTTACTTTTGAATATCGGTATCAGCATCGGACTGAATCCTTTTGTGACCTTTGTCAATCATACCTCTTCTTCCTCACTTATATGAATGCTCATACGCATTCTCACTTCCTCTCTCTTTTTTCAAAAGAGAAGTGCGGTGCCCTTGACGACACGACAGAAATAGCTGAGATCTCACATCAGTTGTACAGTAAAGCACTTTTAGGGGGCTTGCTATTGTTATTAAGAACCCATTCTTGCTTTTTAAACCTAAAAGGTCCTGTTAGGTTATTTAGATGTGTAGTGTACTCATAGTGTACTGAATACATCTGCTCTATGTATAATTTTCATTGCACTGATAACTAGTTCACCATAGATGTGATATTTGTAGTCAGTATTAAGAGTGTACTGGATTGTCTGGAGCACACAGAAGAGGTACACACCCTGCAGGTGCATATCTTCTTACTGAAAGGCCAGTAATTTTCTTTAAAAAACATCCAACATCCTAGCAATGGGTCCAGTTTATTCACTTTTAAGGCCTGCATTGTGAAAATAGAAGGAATGAGGACAGTTAAGTGGTTGCTTCTCATAAAAGCTTTTCATCTTTTCATGTCATGTGATGTACAGCAACCTCTCCAAGCAAAAGCCATAAGTTTGGAAAAGTGGTGGTTGAAATAATCACAGTATTGTTGTCATACATCAGGAACCTCCTGAATAGATTTGCACTTGACTTGATTTCCCTTTTGATTTTAAACATACCAGATAAAAAATATTCTTATTATTCTTTGAGACGTTCTTTGGCGTCAAATTGATTCCCTGCCTTTTTAAAGATAACCTTTCAGTTATTATGAGAAGAACAGATGCATATGTCTGATGGAATATAATGATAAAACATGAGTCACTAACAGAATGAAAGGAAACATTCCTGAAGAGAGGCTACCATCCCTTTATTCCACTTTTAATTGCATGATGCAACATTTAGCCTTACTGTTAGCAAGTACCTCTGTGTTATAGGATCATATTCTGTCTGCACAAATGTTAACTGTCACGCTATTTTAAAAATATCACTGCATATGCTTGCTTCTTTCTTTTCCTGTTTTGTTTTTTAGATTTCTGCCAAACAATCTAAACCTAACAAGCCCTGTTTAGTTGTGTAAAGCTTTGGACTAGGGCCTAGGTTTGGTTGTGGTAGCTTTAAATGCAATTTTAAGAAAATTATCTTTTTCTTCTGAAGATTTTGTCAATAGTCTGCAGTCTGCATAGTCCATGTTTGTCCTGTCTTTCGAGCAGATATGAAACGTCCAGAGAGAAGGAGGAAAGAGAGACTAAGTATAGCCAATGTGTCACATCCCAAAAAAGGCTCAAATGGAGCCTTTTAGTGCTCTGTAGAACTTTCAGCTGAAAAGAAAATAGATATATTGTCTAACATGTATAAAAGGATAGGCTTGAATGATGAGTTAATTTGCACACTGAAAATGGACCATGACCATCAGTGCTGTAAAGTATAATAATTAGAAGGGTTGTGTGTTTTCTCTGTGTTTTTATGTTATTCTATCATTATCATGTCCGTGGTGTGCTTTGTCCTGTAAAGCGATCTGTCTCAGAGGGAGTTTCATCTTGAATTGTAAACTCATACTCGAACATCACATTTTCATGTTGCCTAAATTTAGGAATTCTGTTGATTAACACTGTTTTAGTATTACTTACATCTGTACATTTACTTATGTTTTGATGCAGTTACTTGCACAAGATCAAATGATATGAGCTAATTATGCATGACACTGGAATGAGTACATAAGGACCATACTGAGAGGTGATAATCATGCTGTTATGGTGCACTTTAAAGCTTATTAGAAGCTCCTCAAAATGTTCCTTTAAGGGTCAGTCAGTACTGTATTATTTTAGCACATTTCAGGCTCAGGTAGTGCTTGCTAATCAATAGTCAGGTATTTCAAATAACAATGTTAAAGTGATGTCTCTACCTCAGTGGGGCATTTCTGTTACTTTGTCATTGAGAACTATCATTGAAACTGATCTTGTCCCCTCACCCCTCTAGACGATGGATGCTACACTTGAATCTAATAATGGTAAAACAGAGTTCAGAATGTAAATGTTAGACTTACAGACTACTGTTTTCTTACCTAGTCTAGTACAGCACTCAGGGGTGATTGAAGAACGAGCCTAATATATTATTTACACATGCATCAAGTTGTGATTTACTAGAGTTGGAGGATAATTTTGGAATCTGTCTGTTAATTGTGAAAAAGTGAAAAACCTCTTTCATTATGTTAACAGATGTATCAAATCGCACTAATATGGACAGTTTGAGTTTTGTTGAATAAATTCTATATAGAACTGTTGTAGTTGTGGCAGTTTATTTATTTTATGGTTTATAATAATTTTCAAAGGGTTGGATATGGCTTGCTGTGCCTCCAAACTTTAGCCAAAAATGTTATCCTGTAGTGTTTTTGTTGTTGTTGGTTTGTTTTTAGGTTTTTTAATGCAACATGAATACAGTCCAGTCATTTTTTCCAGAGTAAATGTTACAAATAATTGCAATGAAATTAGGTACCAACATTAACACCTAGAGGATGAATCAAAACTTTCATGATCTCATTCATAATTTCATCCAGCACCACCACCGGGTCAAATTTTGGACTTGTACAGTATCAGTATCTCTCTTTAAAAACAACTGACATCAGCAGCATTTTGCAATAAAATATTAGTATGTACACATGTTAATATGTGGGGTCGGATGGGGGTGCCCTTGTGATTTCTCCCTTTGCAAATGAGTAAATAAACATTTGCTAAGGTGAGTGTTGGTCAGCTTTGTTTCTATAAAGGACAGTTCACTTATGTAACTCACAACAGCTCCCAGATTCTCTTCCAATCCTCGCCATTTTCTAAAGATATTCTTAGAAAAAGGTTGCTGCGGATCATAAGATGTGTTGTTTTTTAAACCCACAAGTTAGTCTGTCATCATACATATTGACTGCTGACCGAAGGGAAAAGAAAACATGAAGGACATCAGCATAGATTTGTTTGGTTATGCTTCAGGTGGTGTGAGTGCATGCAACTTGAAAAAGTAGAAACAAGTTCATTTTTCATGTTGCCTAGCCTGTTCACTCATGCAACAAAACATTAGGGTATATTCATTGAGAAAAAAATGAAAAATAAGTTAAATAATACTTTAAAAGTTTCCTGGGTGAATAAAATGTAAAAATGTTAATAGAAATAATACAAAAATTAAGGGTGAATTTTTGATTTGGTCAACTTACCGGGCTAAGTCAGACTTAAATGACCTCATTTCTTCTAAAATCCTGGCTATGGTCCTACACCTAATAGCTGTT
Source organism: Naso vlamingii (assembly GCA_029822935.1). Classification (NCBI taxonomy): domain Eukaryota; kingdom Metazoa; phylum Chordata; class Actinopteri; order Acanthuriformes; family Acanthuridae; genus Naso; species Naso vlamingii. Next base: position 1,757,541 of record JAPQLA010000016.1, read on the forward strand.
CACCTGCTAACATTAACGTTTAGATCAGTGCACCTGAAGTTGACAATAAAAGGATGTATTTAGGACTTATACGTATTTGCTTATTTTGTAAAAATGAAATTAGAAGATTACTTCCAATCTGCCTGTCTGGTAAAGTCTGAAATGAAAAATTTCTCTTAATCCTTTTAGATCACATCCCCCGGTTAGGCTAACTTTAACCTCTAACTTCATACCACTCACTGTAATCCTCCATGTCTGTTATGATAGTTCCCACTTGTCAATGGTCCAGTCTAATTAACTCCAAACGTCTTGTCCCGCCTGTATAGCCTGTTCATACCAAAAAGACGTCCCAACACAGAAATAAGATGCTCTCTGACTTTAACCACAGAGCTGGAGTCAGGTTAACTTAGCTTCTCATAACAGGAGGTGATTCTTGCGGGAGGCAAGACTGCAGACAATATTTTTTCTTTCTCTTTCTTTCTTTCCAAATATACAGTAAAGAAAAGATTTAACATTTAAACTAGTACTCAGTATTTTGCACTCCAACATTTCTTGCTGCTGGTTGCGTCTATTTTAAATTTGTGGTTGTTTTTAAGTCAGGCTAGCTGTTTCACCCTGCTTCCAGTTTAATTGCTAAGACAGACTAAATATTACCCTGGACTTTATGCACAAATATGAGGCGGATATTGATCCTCTCATTGTGGAACAAAGAAAATAAGGTTACTGCTTCAAATGTTGATCTGTTTCATCAAAAAGTTGAGGTTGTCAAGCGAGTTCTCGGATGTCCTGAAAAAGCGGCTGTTTTGTTTTCCATTGTTACATGAGCAGCAGCCATTAAGAGCTACCAGCATGGCTGCAGACTTTCAGACTTAAAAGGTTACGTGAACTGAAGTCTATGGTTTTCAGATGTTTGAATAATTCAAATGTTTTCAAATGAGTTTTCTCCATGCAATGCATTTGCAAATTCAGCACCCACTCAGCTTTTAGTGTATTTCTGTGAGTATGGGCACATGCTGTAAGTGTGCAGGACTTTGGCAGGGTCATGTGTTTGAGAAACACATGCAGCTGTTTTTATTTGTGTGTTGTTGTTTTTTTTTTTTGTGGTCAAACTCCCCTCCTCCCCCCACAACAGCTTTTTCCATCCCTCTGGCTCTTTTTACTGTGACGTAAAGAGCTACAGACAAATGACTGCAAAACATTAACACGAGGAAGTCCTAAAGTACAGTAGAGCTACTGCAAAATCAATGGAGTCTTAAATAGATCCATCCTTTCACAACGAGCAATGGCTGCTGAGAGTACTTACTAATAAATGAGAGGGGCAGGGAGAGGACAGACGGTGTTAGGTATCCATCTCTGTTTCCACTGTGGAAGTCTGCCAGACAGAGTTCATCCACCCTCTATTTATGAGTATCACTTTGTCTCATATCATTCATGTGGTTACAAAGTTCTAAAATTTTTTAGTGCATTAAAAGACTTTGTGCACGCTTAGTTTGAAATCTGCTCTTTTTGTTTTTCCACTTGTTTCATTATATTTTGAGCAGTAGCGTCACTATGCTGGGAATGCAGCATTTAAGCAACTTGATGAAGTTACCATAAACAAAAATCACACCAGGTGCCTTTTATTATGTGCTTCCACTGTTCTATGACATTTTTTTATGAGGCTGTTCATTTTATTTTTTTCCTTTTCTTGACTTGGGATAACCATGCTCTAGGTTTTAGAACTACTTCTTTGGGGGATTCTGGGAGATGTAAACAGGAATAACTTTTGTAATGGAATTGTAATGTTTAGATTTATAAAGTCAGTTAGCTGGGCTACAAGTTGAGCCCCTTTTGTTGAGCCTACATATGTTTATGATTTGGCTAATTGGTACCATGAAAGTATGCTAATTTAGCTATTAGTGGTTTCTGTTGGCAATGTGTTGGGAGTGCAGATGGTGCATCTCAGCTATTGGCGCTGCTGCTGCAACAGCCGTGTTTGTGAACAGCAAAATCAGCAACAAACTGCAATAATGAACTTTTTGTTGTTTTCAGATCACCTGCACGCACATGTCCCTTAACCTCATGTCTTGCTCTCAACCCCCAACTGAAGGCATGGATCAGAGTTTAAAAGAGATGGTGTCTTAAACTAAATAATTCACTGCATCAATTACTGCAGCTCACTCAAGTGCTGGATACACAAGTAAAGCTGTCTTGATATAGACTTTCTCTGGTATTTCATAAACAAGCTGTAGAACTACACACAAAATGCCTTTTGGAGTGTCACTGAACACAACAATGCTAGTTTGGCAGAGGGTGTAGTTCAGGAGGTGGAGCAGGTCATCTCTTAAGTAAAAGGTCTGTGTTTTGATCCCAGGTCCGTTTGCATGTTTAAGTGTGTGTTAGTAATGATCAGGTTTGCTCTTAGCCCCATGAAAAAGCTCTGTCATTAGTGTGAAAATGGATGAGTGGCTGAACTAGCCGTGCAAAAGCACTTGGTGGTCAGAAGACTAGAAATTCACTACACAAATGCAGTCCATTAGCTATTCACCATAACCAGCATTTCACAAGTTTCCTTTTATTAAACCTGCTCGGCGCACATTCCCGCAAGGCATCCATAGATAAAGTTTCCAGTATGAAGGTACATCAGTAATGACTCCTCCAAACACAAACCTGGTATCAGCTGTTTGAAAAATTGTCCTGTAGACAGTGTATCTTTAAAACTCAGCTTCTTCTTCAAACTTTTAGTTCTTCGAAAGTCGTCCAGGATCAGAGACAGCAGGGAACTAAGAGCCTGCAGCCTATTTATGGACTGTAAGAGCTTGTAGTGCAGACTATTTTGAGGTGCCTACTCTCTAGTGCATCAAGAAAAATGCATTCCAATAAAGTCTTGTAACTTTCTTAATGTCTGAAGTTCAGAGCATTTCCAAAGGACTGCAGATGACGAGAAAAACTAAACAATTTAAATAGAAATGACAATCTAATAATTATTCCAAAAAGAAAAAGTTATATTTTATTCTTTTTTTCTGTGATCTGTCACAGAATGCAGTCAGGCAGTGTTATGAACATGAACAATTAAAAACATGGTTTTGTCAGTCTTCAAAATCAAATGATAAGATTTCAGAAGATGGCAAGAAGATACACAAACATGAATGAAGACGATTAAGTTATTAAGTTATTAAGGCAGTTAATGACATGAACTTGACACATTGGCAAAAGCAGATTTACATACAGTATGGAATGTCTGGAGAAAAAAAACATTTTTGTTTTGTTTTGAACAGTAATCAGTCAGGAAGCAGAAAAGTTTTAACTTCAAAATGAATATTTGGATGTGAATTAAAGAAACAACCTGAAGAGGGTTGATGAGAGTGATGAGTGCTGTCACCATGTGCAATGTAAGGTAACCATTACTGTAATACAGTATTTCAGCAGTGTGTTTAGATGGAAAAGTAACCAGAATAGTATTTTACTCTCTCACACACTATCTACTCTTTATGATTTATAGGTTTGTCACAACCACTAACCATTATTACCACCATAATCCCTGATAAAACAGCCTCACCTTTCTATTCAGCAACATTTCTTTCACAGCAAAAGATCTTCCTCACCAGTTGTCATGGAACTGGAAATGTCAAAACCTTGTTTTTTTTTTTAGAGTAACTCAAGAAAATCCTGTCAGTGTTATAAATAACATTCATTCTTTTCAACAAAGTCAAGAGTGAACTTTGGATCTCAATTCAGCCCTGTCATTTAAAAGATTCATTCTGGTTTATTACAACACGGTCATTTCTAATGAGGACATGCAGGGCGCACTCACATTAGGCAATCTGTACCATGCCCAAGCACATTTGACCACCAAAGTCCAGTTTGTTTGACTAGTGTGAGCGCTCTGTACTGTGCCCTAGTGTGGTACGTTTGGTTAGCTCTGGCACAGCTTGAAGAGGTGGGCTTAAGCCAAGTGTGACTGTGTCCAAAGATGTAAATCCCAAGTCTTCTCTTATCAATGCACATTTCAACTGGTTTCTTAAAATTAAGAATGCTAAGAGAATCAGTCCTTGGAATGCAACACATCCACTTACGTTTGGCGATAGTTTGTTAAAAACAATTTTCTGGCATAATGAGATGGCACGGCTTTTTCATGAGTGAATGAGGATGGCGAGTGTGGATGTAGAGTTTTCTTGTAAATGAGCTAAATTTCTGTGTATCTGTGAGCTAGTACAACAATGATAAATGCATTTCTTTTTGCATAAAGCATGCAGACTCAAATCTTCTTGGTGGTTTGAAACCTGTGGATGTATGTTCTGTTTACGAGCTGCTGCTTCTCCATCTTTATTAACACATTACTGCCACCTGTTGTTCAGGAAGACAGTGAAAAAAACGTGGTTACCTTGCCTCAAGTAAAATGTTTAGTTTTCTCTGTTGTACCCAAACACCTGTCTTGGTTTATTTATGTAGTCATTTAAAAAAAATCAGCTCCAGATATTAGCAATTAAATAAATACACTAGGACCCAAGTTGTAATAATCCTTTGTTTTCGTTCAGCTATTTTGCTAAAAAGGTAAAATAGTGCCGATTTCAGAGTAATGCTGTCTCTGAAATCCCATCAGTCACTGATTGAAGTAAACCTCTCAGCACACACACACACACACAGAGTGATCAGTAAGATTTGAAAAACTGGCTGAACTGCCTTTTTTTTTATCTTAAAATCATTTTGTTTATCCTAACCATATATTAACATCTCATTTACTGACCACTGTCTGACAAAAGAAATAGCAGCATTCTTGGAAATAAAAATATGCTGATACTTGTGTTTTCTGGCTGTCAAAATTTGGATAATGACTGGATTCTTTTTGGACGGTGTTTTTCTGTCAACCCTTACATAAGCTCACTACAGTGGCCTCATGGGAGTGCCTGCAGCTGAGAATCAGAACAATGATTCTTGGAGCTCTCCTCCTGTGCTATACTTCGCTCATCAATTTTCAGACATCTTGCGGATCATGTAGTTGAGGATGCCTCCATGACGGAAATACGTCAGCTCCACGTCGGTGTCGAATCTCATCCGCACTTGGAATGTTTTCCCTGTGTCGAGCTGTGAGAGAAGAGAGATAACATTACACCTCCGCAGTGGAACCACGTCACTGTCTCATGTGATCGTGTCTTTCACAAACCTTCACTTCCACTGTCATCCCGGGTGTGAGCTGCTCGGGGATGATGATGGTGTAGCGCTCTCGGCCGGTCAGTCCCAGGCTGTCAGCAGTGTCTCCTGGTAGATATTCCAGAGGAATCACTCCCATCCCAACCAGGTTACTGCGGTGGATTCGCTCATAGCTCTCGGCTATAACTGCCTTGATGCCCTGAAAACACCAACAAAAAGCTCATCCTTCACTCTGTAACACCTGCTTTTTACCAGAGCTTTTTTCAGCAAAACAAACTCATCACATGACTGAAGTGTCACACTTACATCAGGACAAAAACTCAACTATTTCCAGGACAACTGTATTAATTTTCCAAAGCTTCTTTGACTTCCCCTTTGTCCTCATGATACAAAAAAATCTATTATCAGGGTTTCAGCATGGCTCATAACGTGGATGGATTCAGTTCATTTGAGCTTTAGCTGAATTAACACTTTCCTTATCTGCCGTCACATGTTGTCTGCAGACTTGTGCCGTGTGCAGCTTGAATCAGGTCAGGGCTTCTCACAGAACGATGGAAAAAGGCCAATAACTGAACCGTTTGAGTAACTAAACCCAAAACCACTTTTTTCACCTAAAAACAATTTATATGGGAATTTAGTAGTGTTGTTGTAGACTCAGACCCAAAACTTGACATATTAGTGCAAAGTATGTGAATTCTACACATCCTGATATAAATATGCACAGCCACTGCCCTCCACAGGTTGAAACCCAACAACTGTGTTGGCTGGTGCTGATGTATGCAGTTAGTGTGTAAACGTCACTAACAAACTAGCCTTTCATCACGCACCAACAATACACATCATGATACATGGGTCACAGTTTGATTATATCACGATTCATTGCGATACCATGCATATTGCGATATACTGTGATATTCACTTCATACACTGAAAAAAAAAAACCAGAGCTGAAATATAAACTGATGTGTACAATCTGAGTAGTCTTAAAACATCACATTATACTGATAATTCAGCAGACAAATTGCGTCAAAACAATTTAATTAAAAAATGTCCTTTCCAATTTATTTGGATGGTATTGGAAAATTAACGAACACGCTGATGTAGCTGCCATAACATCAAAATAAAAAATGAAATTTTGCACTTTAACTTGACAAACTGAAGTTGAAAGAATGAAAATACAGTGAAAAAGTGTTCTTTTATGTCGTTCACCTTTAGGGGTGGCTGTTGGCAAGGACCTCAAATCCAGATACAAGGCTCAGGATACGATAAAGATATCATGAAATTAAATATTGCAATGTACTGCCATATTGATCTTTCAGCACAACCCCAGTTGTTGGTTTGTAAAATCATTTTGTTTCAGAGTAACTGGGAATGTTTCTATGGCACACCAAGCAAAAATTTGAAAACAAACAGAAAAACGGTTTGTTTGGTGTGTCATGGCTGTTTGTCTTTGAATTTTTGGGGATGTTTGGCCACATTCAACATGTTCAATCTTTGTCCGTGTTTGAAGTTTGGTCAGTGTGCCTTGCTTTCAGATACGTGTCAATAGCAACATAGCTTGTGCATGTGCAGTACTAGCACTACACTCTCTGTACCAGCTGTATATTTTTATCATAATTTTGAATGACAGATTTTTGCAGAAATGGCTTCTTTTTGGACCACGGTAAGAGAGGAATTCTTGGCAGAGCTGTGTTGAGCTAGCCCCACCTACCTACCTAGCTGATACTTTTTTCCCCACATTCTAGGTACATTTTTAAAATTTCATGGAGAAGGCACTTCATCCAAAAACTCTGCTGTTAAATCACTTTTTAAAACAACGACAAATTGTTTTGCTGTTCTATAAATTCTATGACCTGCAGTATTTATCTGTATTTGCTTATTCTAACATCGTAACTGCAGGTTCTGCAAATTCAACCAGGACTGAAATCTTCATGTGCACAATCTAATCATGTTTGAAAATTAAAAAATATGTTTGTTTTTTTTTCCTGATGACTAAGACGTGATCCTTACCAGAAGAAAGGGGCCCTTTGCTGCCCAGTCTCTGGAGCTTCCTGAGCCATACTCCTTTCCTGCTAGAACCAGCAGAGGGACTCCTGCCTGCTGGTATCTCTCTGCAGCATCAAACACATCGAGCTGGACAAAAGGAGCAAAAATTGCAGAAGTTAGTCTGTATGTAATCATCCATGGAGCCTACATGATGTGAGGCAGCTCTGAGGCGTTTGCCTAAAGCTTAAACAGAAGCATCATATAAATGTTTCCCCAGTCGTTGAGACAAAGACTGCTGTTCAGACTTGAGTCACACAGCATCTGCATGAGAATTGTTGTAAGTCACAGGGAGATGCTGCGTGCTGACCGTTTCTCCAGTCGGCAGGTGAATGGTTTGTGGCGCCTGCTTGTTGAGGAACTTGTTAAAGAGGCGGATGTTGGCAAATGTCCCTCTGCACATTACAGCGTCGTTACCTCGACGTGAGCCGTACGAGTTGTAGTCACGAGGGGTCAGACTGTCAAAACACAACAATTATAATGCAGTAAGGTTTTACAGACATTTTAGATCCAGTAAAATTCTGCCTAATGTAGGTTTTTCTCACACAGTTGTTACACTTATGAAAGTATTTTTACTGCTTTTTCTAAACATCATATCACAACTGTGACATCAAGCAAAACAATTTTGTTTCACTCATATTTAACGCTCAAGATTAAATTAAAAAATACAAGAGACCTACGCTAAAGAATGCTATTAATACTTTGCAGTTTAAGTCGTTCTGGTCACTCACCCTCTGCTGGTCAGATAACGCGCTGCAGAACTGTTCCTTGCAATGTTTCCTGCAGGAGAAATGTGATCAGTGGTGACAGAGTCTCCCAAGTTCAGCAGCACACAGGAATCTTTTATGGACTTGGGTGGCTGCAGCTTCATGGTCTGAATAGAGACAACATAGTACAAGGTAAAGCCATGGCAGAATAACAACAAAAATCAGTCAGATTAAGGAGCTTAACTTTTCTGAAATCAGGCTGTAGTGTGGAAGTTCAGGGCTGTTACCGTTCAACTCAAATCAATTAATCATTGACTGAAATTTCAGTATTTTAAGTATGCTGTTAATAAATATCAAAAATCCAGTTTTAATGTAACATATTATTTAAAGGCATATTTGTGCCAAAATTATTTGTACTCCAAAGCATGACACAATAGATCTTTTGTTTTCAGATTTACTGTAACGTTACTTTTCAAGCAGCTTATTTAAAAATTGGAAAGATACCAGCTTAAAATCAGTCTGTTTCTATCAACCATCACAGAACCATGATTAATGCTTTGATTGAAGAAGATACCATAAATGTGTAAGCATAAATATCAATGTATTGGTCCTCTTAAACATTACAAAAAATAAAATCTCAACTTAATTTATTTATTTTACAACAAACCTACTAAAATATGAATGACAGAATTACAAAATCACTGTTCCTGTTTCCCACACCTTGAGTTCACTGCAGAGGGGGGTTTATGGGAAAACTCTGCTGATATTTCTTTTCATTGTCATGATAATGTTTTGGGGGTTTTTTATTGCCATTTGATAGTAGTTCAATGTTTCTAAAAATGAATATTAGAAATTGATTATTTAGATTGATCATGACCACATTAAACAACATTTCTTAGATTAAAAAACAACATTTTAACAGTGGCAGCACTGGACTTTCATATGCAAGCAGTGGTTGTAACTGTAGTAGCTGCATAAGTTTGAAAAGATGGACTGATTTCTATATTTACCAAGCCATCGAAAAACGGTGGTGACTTGATGTAGGTTGATTTGGGGTCCCAGGTGTAAAGCTTGTCAGAGGGAGCAACCAGGGAGTTCCAGCGCTCATTTACTTTCTGCAACAACACAAAAGATCCGTGTCAATCACACATTCCTAGAATGATGCTTCAGAATTTTCTTGGCACAGGACAAAAGTTTACACCACCTCAATCTTCTCATAGACTTCTTTGAACATTGATGGGATGACAAAGGTTCTCTCCACGGCCTGAATCTCCTCCCGTGTTGGCCAAATATCTCTCAGGAAAACCTCTTTGCCAGCTGAGTTGATAGCTGCAAAGGAGACAGAGGACAAAAGGGCCAAAATGTGAAAACTAAAGTAGTTTTAAGCCTCCAGCCAGTAGCTTTGGCTAAAGTCGCTTTGTAGGCAAAGAGAAAACCAGGTGGCCTACTGTGTTCTTCACCAATCATACTTAATATGTTCTGTTATGCTGATGTTTCCCAGAATAGGCTGAATACTGTTCAACTATACATGTAATTGACTGCAACACAACTTAATCAACAAAGCATTGAAACATCATTGCGTAGCCTGGCATGGTGACTACATTTTCACACAGTAAGGCTGTATGCAGACCAAATCAGGTGATCCAGCGAAAACACAGGTGTTCTCATTCATCTGAATGAGGCCCGTCCATTTTGGCTGCGACTGCCCGAAAAAAATGCAGCCGGCTGCGGTGAAAAAAGTTAAAATCAGCTCAACTTTTTCGCTGCAGCCGGCTGTGTTTCTCTGCGGCAGCCAATCACATAAAGGGGCCATCTTCCAATTATCGACCGCCACCCGTGGATAGGGGGAGGAGCAGAGGACACAACTTGTCATCAAACAATTGGTTCCTGTTATGTTTATTAGCCCTGCGGCGTTTTCTGCGAACCTCCTGATTTGGTCTGAATACAGCCTAACAAATGCAACAGCAACATTAATCAAGTGACTGGATAGAGGAAAACCAGAAAAAAACATACTCAGTAACATTTAAAACATTTTAAAACATTTATGAACAAAAACTATTCCCAATCAGCAATAATACTGACATAGGCAATACGCTAGTACAGTCTGAAACTCTAAATTATCCTACTTTTACACCAGGAGATGAGAGGACTAGATATTAAAAAACTGCAATTACTTCATAAAATCATAGTCCAATGATTCAGTTAGCTCTCTCTCAAAGAACAGCAGGAACAAAGAGTTCAGCCTTAAAGTCATCACTGATGCCAGTTTTTATCCGACTGACAGTTGAGTCTGTCAACCGTTCAGCTTGTTTTGGGTAAAGCCAAAAGGTAAAGGTACTGTATTGGTCACATATACAGTGTACACTGAAAATGTGTTCTCTGCATTGACCCCATCCCTGAGGAGCAGCGGCCAGCCACAGTGATCAACTCCAGATTCTGAGCCAGAACCTCAGTCAAGGGTACTGACTGGATATACAGCTAACATGCGTGTTTTTTTGGGTAGGGTGACGAGGGCGTGTAGGAGAGGATTCATTTTGGAAAATAAGTCACTGGGGGATGCGTCGAGCATCACAACAAGTGATGGAAAGGATCTGTCTCCACTGTGACCTACAAACACTTCATTATCTGCACCTTCCACAGTGCTGGCGGGCTGCATTAATGCCTTGTGCTGAAAAAGGTTTGACTGAGGCAAGCATTGCCTTAAAAAGACTATTTTCTTCTTCCTGCTCTTGAAGGCATTTTTCTGTGCAGTATGTAACTTTTTTACAGGCCAATAAATAAACAAAACAGTGTAGTCGCATAAGGGTGCACTCACATTAGGCAATCCGTACTGTGCCTAAGCACATTTGACCCCCAAAGTCCAGTTTGTTTGACTAGTGTGAGCGCTCCGCAGTGTGCAGTGAAGGGCAGTGGGGGAGAGGGGAGGGGGGACAATCGTGCTTCAGCAAGCTACAGAGCAAATGAGTCGAGTGTGAGTGCGTCCTAAACGAAACAGTATTAACTGACTGGATTTTATTGGATGATCCTTTATCGTGTTTGTTTGGACTTTTTTTATCTTGCGGTTGAGCTGAAATTTCGTAGTATGCTTACAATGACAATAAAGCATCTTAAAGAAACCTTATGACTAGATGGGCCTTGGTGTCAGGAAGATGGGCTTAGGTCCACCTCGGCCACATCACAGCTTTGTGTCAGCTGGACGTTGTTTTGGCTATGAGCGGTAAATGTAAAAACTAAAGATTTAAAACATAGAAAGCTTAAATCAAATGTTACTTGTTACTTGAATTTAGGTCAAGACAGACTTTAAGTCTGTCAAGAAAAAACTTTGATGTACAGGCCTGTAAACAGATCAAGCTAAGAGCCAGCTCGAGGAGCTATTACCAGTTGATTTTAACTTCCTCCTCCTCTTAGACGTTCCAGTTAAGAGCTTGGGTTGCTGGTTATGATGTAAATCTCAGGGATGCAAACCAAGTTAATAAACTGAGGGAAGAATGGCCTTAAGACCATCTACAAAACCTTGCTGCCTGGAAACCCCAAACTCTGCTGTGTACAGTTCGGTTTGTTGCCTCCACTGTGTGCAGACATTGACTGTGTGAGAGGTTCCCATCAATCAAGCTGAAAAACTTGAGAGGAAGGTCAGTTCCTTCATTTGAAAGTAGCTGGGACTGCCAAGATCTCTAAGCAGCTCTACTTGTATAACAAAGGAATCCTGGAACTGGCTCTCTGGAGACTGACTGAGTGTGCTAAAGATGACTCTTTCAGAATTCAGAGACAAGGTTATCCAGGCAACTGCACCAACTACTGCCAGCACCAGGAAGGGAATGGTGTCCAGCTGAGGCAGTTCACTAAGCAAAAGCTGTGCTCAAGCATTCTGACATTGGTGGGAAGGTGAAACAAGGATAAGGGGGTCCTGGCACAGGGTCAAACAGGCCCTTCTGGCACCAAGTGACAACTCTGCAGCGGAGGCAAATACTGCTGTCAAGAGGAAGATGAAGAGGAGCTGGGCCTTAAGATGAGCAACTGCCATAAATCAACACCCATCCAATTACTGCTTACTGAAGGGTTGGGAACATTCAGTTTTCTGTGTTTGTTCGGGCAGTTAGACAGCATCATATGCATATGAATGGGCTGACACCGGAAGCTCTCTTTTTGAATGTCAAATTTGTTATAATATAACAACGTTGTCTGTGCAGTGTAAACCAAAGACACTCTGTAGTCTATCCAGTGCCACACAAAACAACCTTTACATCCTACATTTGACTCCAACTTGCATTGTAATGATAGGTATCTGTAAACTCTCAGATGTGAAGTTTAACTGTGATGTATTAAACGCTGCTTTAAAAGAAAGTGATAAAATGTCCCAGATTGGTTCGTTGTAAATATCACTGCAAACTTTTTTAGCAGCAATATTGGCTTTTGGAAACCTGTACTGATTAACAAAGAAGTACATCCTCAACTTCTGCCAAGTCTTTACAGCGTGTCATGACATGTCGTGATAGCTTTTATATGTAACTTTGATTTTTATTTAATGGAGTGTCAGTCAGAAATTATCCTGACAAAAGTTTAGTCGGTATTTTTTCTGTTTTAGTCAGTTTAGTCACACTCAAACATAACTAAGCCAACACAAAGAAGGTATGTCTTAAATGTAAACCAAAAAGATCATGCAACCTTAAACAAATACACCATTACAACACAACACAACTTTCCTTTTCTAGCTGTCAGCACACTGTATGAACACAAACTTTTCTGTAAATTTCAGAGTGTAATGGGGGGACAAGTTCCTCCGGGGTACACCGTAAACTGCAGTCTTTGTCGTGAGGTCTGAACAGGTTGACTGATTGGTGGTTGACAGACAGCGAGGATCTGGCCAGATGCACTGACAAGTGTTGGGGGTGCATTGATGACATTTTGACATTTCCCCTGACAGTGTAATGACACTGACTGCACATTGTGTCACTTCTTCCTCCATGTTTTATTGCCCATACCATAGGGTTAGGTACAAATTTAAGGTCACTTCCTAATTCTGCATGATATTGTTTAAGGCACCAGTTTTTGGTATAAGTGAACTGACTGTGGATGTATTGAAACTGCTTGTCCATTTTGTCCTCCTGTTCCTTCACTTGTGCATTACACACTCTCGCAATTTCTTTTATGCTTTTTTCCAAGCAGCACTTTAGCGCCTCCTTGTGGAACCTTTGTTCAGTAGATAACAACTTACACATTTCACACTGAGATCAGCAGATGGAGCCCTGCTAGTCATTCCCAGATCACGGCTCGTGACAGAGGGTGATTCAGCTTTTGCCATCAGAGCCCCCACACTTTGGAACTTCCTACCAGCTGAAATCACACACACTAAGTCTCTGGTTGACGAAGCACAGATTATCCACAAAGATCCACTTCCAGCACAGAATATGTTGTTACTTTATCACCTTATGTGTGTTTACCGGTTTGATCCTTACTCGGTTGTTTCACCAAGTTTTCCGTACCTCCAGAATTGGAGGCCTCTTTAGATGTTTCCAGCAATAAAGAAAATTTCAACTGCACAACAGCATGATTTGCTTTCCCTCTCACTTGATTTTTGCTTGGTCTCAATGTTTTTATAAATTAATCCAACAAAGAAAACAGCCCCAGACAGGTTTTAATCAGTCTGAGGGAAAACGCTTACTCGCGTAACCAGCATTCACCTTAATGCCGAGTCAAGACACGTCAGTCAGACACTGAGACTGAGCCTCTGGAAAAAAGTCACTTCCTGGATGAAACGATCCATATGGCATCTTTAGATTGTGGAGTTGAGCAGCACGAGGGCTAAACTACCTCGACTGAAAAACACTTTTCTACTGCAGGTACATACTTTCTTCTGTCTACTTTTTCTTTAATCCTTTTTTTGTCACTATTATTGTTTTTTTAATCTGTCAATTATTTTTCACGATTGTTTATTCCATGAAATGTCAAGAAAGTGTGAAAATGATCGTCTCAATTTCTAAGTGCCCAAAAACAGCTTCTTTTGACCAAACAGCCCAAAATACAAAAACTCTTTATTATCAGAAATGACACAAAAAAACATAAATTATCACATTTAAGAAGCTAAAACAGCAATCTTTTTACTGTTTCATTTGAAAATTGAAACGAGTAATCGATTATCAAAATAGTTGGTGATTAATTTTCTATTGAAGAGTTATCGACGGATCAATTGATTGTTGCAGCTCTGCAACATTGTACCCTACTCGATGTCATTTTAAACATTCCGTTGCCAGACTTACGAGAAACAAGACGAGGGTGAGCTGGGCAGCTCGTTACAATGTGAAAGAGGTTTTTTACTGACAGAGTGTAACGACAAAGTAGAACAGTGACATGCCTGTGGTGCTCTGTCAGGGCTGATCAGCTGATCATGAGCAGCTACTGATGAGTTCTCGGCTGACAAGGCGCAGAGGCAGATCTTGAGTAGTCAGTGTGTTACTGTTAATCAGTCCCAAACATAAAAGAAACTCATGTTGTGCTTTCTGACAAAGGAGAGATTCATTTTGAAACTTGTGGCCTTCAGGCCCAACTGATACTGACTCAAGTGACATAACCTGAGGACAGTTACAGCATCAGACTCAGGACAGTTCACTGTGGAGACAAACATAACTTTAAAGGTTTTAAGTCTAGTTTCCATCTAAAGCTGTAAGCTATGATAATTTTTCCTGCTTAAAATTTGATCCTGCTTACTGTGACTCAGAAATGCATAGAACTTACTTTTCTTGACATAGTACAAAGTTATTTACTTTAACCAGCATATCTGAGTGTAGTTGCTCTCAAAATATAAATACTCACCAATAGGCTCTTTCTCAAAGTCTATCCTCACAGTGCCAGCTATTGCATAGGCGATGACGAGTGGTGGAGAAGCCAGGTAGTTTGCTCTGGTGTTGGGGTGGACTCTCCCTTCAAAGTTTCTGTTTCCTGACAGGATCCCAGCAGCAACCAGATCTCCCTGAAACACAGTTCCCTGTACTGTAAGGACCTCAAATAATTGGAATTAGAAACAGTAAATACTATTAGTATTTATGTATTATTTTATATATAAATGTATTACTGCTCATTCTTGTACTTGTAGTGATGAAAAACACAAGTAAGCAAAATTAACAAAGCAAAAGTAGGTTAGGTGCATAAAATATTTCTGGTAAAACAGGACATGTAAGAGTGAGCAAGGCTGGAATGAGAAACAAAAAGAGAAATGAAAAAGAGAAAGAGCTAATGAGTGCTCCAAGACGTAGAAAGATACAGCAGGGATGAGGAAAACAGCCTTTTCGTACCTGAGTTATGGCCTCTACCACCGGCTCTGGGAGCGGCCCACTGTTTCCTATACAGGTCATGCAACCATAGCCAACAACTTCAAAGCTAACAAGACAGAAATAATAAATATTTACAAAAGTTGCAAATAATCTGCATAGAGCTCCATGTTAACTTTGGTAGACTGTTCCAATGCAGGGAACAAAAAACGGGCACAAACCCTGAGTGCAGGGATTATGTCCAACACATCTTCAGTACAACTGTACGGGTTTTCCTGTTGTTTATGCATCATGTAGTATCAATTCAACAGCTACACTGTATGTACTTCAAGGTCAAAGGTTAAAAAAAAACCAAAGTCCCAGTGAGACTACAGACACTGACCTAGAGGACATTCTCTGTAACAAGCTGATGTTGAAGCAAAGCAGACTTTTTAACTATCCAAGACAGTACTGACCTTCACTGACACATTGTCACGTCTGTAAACTGCTTTCTGAACACTGAATCATGAATGATTCTTTCTTTTTTTTTTTTTTTGGTGATCTGTTCCTCATTTAGTCTACACTGTCCAGTAACACAGGCTGAGGGTGCTATCTTAAGGCATGCTCTGTCCCTGGCCGGCCATATGAACTCATGATGTCTGTCTCTGTTTTCTCTCAGGTGAACATCATCAGCAGAGCAACTGCCCAATAAAAAAAGGAGGAATGGGCCTGAAGTCTCTCTCTTTCCACACACCTCACACACTTCCCCTGGAGGAGGCAGGCTGGGTTTCTGCCCTAATTTTGTTAATTCTGACTGACTCATTAGTCCTTTGTTTTCATTGTGTAAACTTTGACCTGTTTTCTGAATTGTTTATTGGTTGTCTTAATAAATGATTTTGATACTCATGTTAAATTGGTTTTGTTTGGCTTCCAAATAATCTGCAAATAATCTTTCAAATAATCTGCATAGAGCTCCATGTTAATGTAATGAGTCTGGGGAAGGGGGTCATAACAAAAGCAGAAATATTGTGGTAAGATGTTTCCATCTTCAACTGGCCAAAAATCACATGAGCAGCATGAGAGAGGCCGATTATCTCACACTCTGATTAAAGCAGTGGTTTATTTGGTTTTCATGTGGAATGTGTTTGACAATATGCCACTGATTAAAAAACAGAGGTATAAACTTGAAATGTGTGATTCTGCTGAATTGAAGCAAAATCCTTCATTACTGCACCTTCCTGCAGGATAGTATGAACGTGGAAGTGCACACTTTAGAACGGGATCTCTGGCACACCTGAAAAAAACCTTTTCCCCTTTGATTCACTGCTTTGTTCACCGCAGCATCATGTCCTCTCTTCATTCACTCTCTAGCTCGCTCGGCCTCACTGCTCTCTCACTCTAACTGAGTCAGGAAGGAGAGGCCAAAATTAAATGTCACATTTGCAAAGAGAAAGAAACTATTGTAGCATATTATACCTTTAATACATGCATAAAATTCAATACCAGGAAAATGCCAGCAGAGGGCGCTATCTTCACTGCTTTATAGGCTTCAAAATAATGAAGCATTTCTTTCAGCTTGATTTCTTTAAAGTGATTCAGCAGCTTCAGAAAGGATTCGAACTGTGGTAACTAGTTATCTCTGTAATATTGTGATACTCAACTGGCGGGGTGCAGAGAGACTCACAGAATATTTTCTAACTCACAATGCACTTTGACTGCGCTCCATGTAGGTTATCAAATGTTATATTTACCACAACAACCATTACCAAATGTCTCCACCTGCTCTTAGAACCAAATATTTACTAACAGACGTGAAATCCTGTGTGTCTTGTTCCTCTCACGACACCTGATGACACGCATGAGCAGCTGCTGGCTGCCGGTGGGTGATGGGAGCAGCTCGGCAAAATGAGTATAAACAGTAAACGTCAAAAGCTTGACAATAAGAACAGGCAATTCAATGAAAGATGGACTGGTGAATTTGCCTTTGTTTTGCCATCTCATACCACTTCTGAACCACTGTGTTTAATCTGCCAAAGGCCAGCAGCTGCATGCACGATCACTAAGATTAGGCCACATTTTAAGACAAGTCCCGCTAGCTTCAGTGTAACCTTCCCAGCCGATAGCACCACAAGAAAAGAGACAGAACATCTGAAGTTGTCTTATTGTGACACAACCATGATCCTAACAAGTGTGATGATTCCTACGGAGAAAGCCACATTTGCATCACTTCGTGTAACGTGGGGACTGGTTAAAAAGGGTGAGCCATGTTTGGATGTTGAACTTGTGAAACAGTGCATGTTGGGAATAGTGGAGGAACTGTTGGCAGGTGACAAGGACAAAGACGACATCTTCAGTGTCAACTGTGTAAAACAAGTACAGCTATCTGATTCTATGGCATCATGGAGGCTGAAAAAAATTATGCCAGGGCAGCTTTTCAGCTTTTCTTTCTGAACTGAAATCTGTGGATTACGTCAGTCACTGTCAATGAGTCAACAGATGCAACTGACACGGTACAATTATCGGTATATGTGAAATATATTTGAACTGAGATGTTTTCCAAGAAAGTGTGCTGTGTCTTTTGCCACTGAAGAGCCACACCACAGGTGAGGCCACGTATTCTCCTGTGAAAGGTTTCTGTGAGCAGTATGAAGTCAGTACTTGTACCTCGAAAGCTTATTTTTTCATTTACTTTTTTATTTTTTTAATTAACTGGCCCTTGGCCTTCTGTCGTTTTGCTGAAGTGGTCCCTTGGCGAAGTCAGTTGACTGTCCCTCCCCTAATATCTCCTTGTTTGTTTGTCTTCTTCTTTTTTCATTTTTTTTTTTTTTTTCTAAAAAACACTGAACACCTGACCAATATGTGGTGTAAATGGATGACAAGAACGTAGATTCTGATATTTAAAAAATTAGATAACAATATATTGGTCAATATTTGCTTTACAAAATAGATGCATAAAAAACATAAATTACAATATTAAAACAAGACATGCACTGAATGGATCACTTTACTGTTGTAGCATTTACTGGTGACTCAGACTGGAGCAGGACACTGAAGTCACGCTTTGGGTTCATACACAGTTGGAAAAAACCAAACACAGCTAATGAGAATTTCTTTTCATACGAGTGATGCTGCCATGTGCATTAGCATGTTTGATGCATGTCACTTACATACTCTACACACTAACAAACTGTATATGTAGTATACAACACAACAGCACACAACAATATAACAAAACCAACAGCTGAATGTTGCTTAAAGAGTTCAGTTCAAAGTTTCTGAACAAAACTTAAGCTTGTGAACTTTGCTTTCAGATTACATACGTCAATATACAGACTGTGTAACTCACAGCACAAGGTGTCGCTGTCTTCCCCACATGATTGAGCACATTTGGGATCATCCAAACATAAAGACTGACAGCTGACTGGAACAGGAATGTGAACAGCTTACCCCAGCTGAGACAGGTAGTCCATGACGCCACTCTCCTTCAGGTAGTAGGTGACGACTCCACTGCCAGGCGACAAGCTGGTCTTTATGTAAGGCTTCACGCTCAAGCCACACTCTATTGCCTTTTTAGCAAGAAGACCTGTGAGAAAAGCATTTTGCTTTAACAACTGAGTCAAAAAAACAAACAAACAAAAAACTAGGGCCCGATAGAAATGAAATTTTGGGGGCCAATACCTATTTTAGAGAGCAAGAAAATTTTGATATGCGATACAACCACTGAATGTGGTTATAAAATATTTGAGACATAGATATGTAATGGAGACAGGATATCTCACATTTTAACAAACTTTATTCCAAACATCAGGGCAGTGAACAGTACACACTTTACTAATAAGTTATTTAAAAACAGACTTCTGCTGGATAAACTACTTGATTACACATTTTAAATCACAAGTCAAAGAATTTTTTCCAGCTTTAAAAAACAGTTTTAATACCGGTGCATATCAGAGAACACATATGCCGATACCAATATATCTGCACTAGGCTAATATTTACTGATATTATTGGCCCCTACAAATACCTGACAGGGACACTCCTCTCAAAGACCCGTAATGTTCCAGAAATTTCATTCAGAGAAGTACACCCACCTGCTCCCAGCATGACAGAGGGGTTGCTGGTGTTGGTGCAGCTGGTGATAGCAGCGATGACCACTGAGCCGTGGCTTAACGTATACTCTTTTCCGTTAAACTGGAAGGGCACCACAGTGCCGTGATGCTCAGGAGCCAATTGGAAACCCTTGAATCCTTGCTAAAAATGTCCAAAAACAAAGTGAAATGAGTGGAGTTGATCAAAGTCTTGAAGGTAACAGCAACTGAGTCATGGACATAAGTTAAAGGGAAAATTCTGAGGCACATTTGTATGATTATGTTAGAGGTAATACATGAAAATGTACAGTGGTAACTTCCTTTCAAGCTGCCTACATGAAGAGTCTGCAACTAGTTTGTGAAATCTTACTGGCTCTAAGGCTGTTGTTCAAACCACGCATTGCACTTGTGCATTTCTGTATACCCTCCTGCACAGACACAACGAGTAGAGAAGAACTGAAGAGGACGAGAGTCAGCCCTCTCCCTCTCAGATTAATGTAAGCTGTAAAATGAGACTGTGCCAATCAGATATGAACAAAGATTTAGTTTTTCTCAGCGAAAATATTCTCAGAAACAGTTTTTAGTGAACTGGTTAGCTGTAATCTGCCATGTTGTTATTTGTTTCTAAGGCCTAGTCCACACGAACACGGGTATTTTTGAAACCAAACTTTTATGGCCCCCGGTTAAAAAAAAATTCCCGTCCACACCACCGGTGTGATAAAAAATAA
>JAPQLA010000016.1:1786108-1802263 GCA_029822935.1 Naso vlamingii
ACTGTCTGTCTCCTGCTGCTGCTGCGCGACAGTCATCCTCTTCAACTTAAAACAGCCACGATAAGAGCATCCAAACTTTGTAGCAATTCGTTGTTAAAAACACTAATCCAATGTTGAAATTCGTGTTGAAATTGGCAGGACAAGAGCTCATTAGCAAACTAAACGAGGTGTTATAAGGTTACATTATGATTTGTGTTCAAGGTCCTGTCAGTAAAATGACTATTAGTCAAAGATAAATAAAATGTTATCATCATGTGTTCAAACGTAATGTCAAGAGAAAGAAAATGAAGCCTTCAGCGACAAACTTGAATAAACATAGTTGTCAGGATGAGAACTTTGTTTTGTTTTTCAGGCAATTTAAAAAAGATATTAGAGATGGAATTTATCAGTTCTGTTAAAAGCATAGTTGTCTCGTCTTTCCACCCAAAAATAGAAAAGTATTGATAATGGTATCGATAAAGACTCAGATCATTAAGGGGTCTTGTTTGTGGTATCATAATCAATCAAAATTAACGATCTCCATCCCTGTTCTGGTCCAGTGTATTTTTCTGAGACAGAAATATCTGCAATTCAATTAAACATGGCACAAAGGCACAGCTGGCATTTGTGGTAACTACTACTACCTCCAAAGCCAAAGAGGATATTACACATGTGTTTTAAAGGAAAAAAGACTCACAACAACTGCAACATTCGTGTACAGAATTGATGAGAAAACATTGCTGGTTCATGCAACAGTGCTTTAAAAATGGTTTCATTTACTACTAAACTACTAAACTTACTGAATAACTCATTGACATTCTCATACAAATGTACAGCATTCACATACGTGAAGTCCTGCAGGATGACACGGCCGGGCCTGAACGGGACCTCCACAGTTTGAGTCTGGGTCTGCTTCCAGTTGAGGATTCTTTCCACATCTGAGCTCTTCACCAGAAACTCATCACAGTTCCTGACAGCCGACTCCAGGAGGACCCGGATGGAGAAGGGCAGACGATCTGGTGGACAGGCGGACATTAAACCTCTTTGTAATATACACAACTCAACCCACAAGAGGGTTCATGTATATCATCAGTAAAGAATTGTTGTTACCATATCTGGGATCTCCAAGTTTGGTAAGATTATAAAATTGTTGCGCTGGGTCCTTGCTGTCCAGAGGCTCAAGTATATGATGGAAAGGATTTTTCACAGTCTCAGACATCCTCTGCTGTGTTTCAGTACAAATCTATAAGAGGAAATGTAGCCAACATAAGCCTGATTTTAACCATGTACAATAAATAGTAGTGTTCATTCCAGGACCTAGTCTATAATCTGAGGTTTTCCCATGTTCAGAAATGGATTAAGGTTGCAGTCCCCGTGAGTTAGTACAGCTGAGGGTTAGTGAACTCTTGGTCCATGTTTTACAAACCTTACATAACTAAGTCTCATTAGCTGATAGCTGATAAAACTTTAAACACGGGATTGTGCAGCCAAATGTTGAAAACGTGTTCTTGTTGAAAATCAATGCAAACTTACTAACACAAAGCACTGAGTTGAATGCCAACCTACTAGTGCAATATTATTTCCTCAAGAGGTGCAATCTGTGTGAGAGGTAAAGAGATAAAAAGAGCATGTGACAGGGCTCTCACATCCTGAATGTCCACATACTAACAGGCTATTAGTTAAAGAGCAGTGCAGCTCTGCTGCAAAGTGCAAAGTCAATCTAAGATACAGAGATACTGTGTGACATAACATGCCCGCTGCAGCCAGTACCAGTCACTGACTTTAAAGACGTGTATATAATGTGAAAATATGAAATATTAAGTAATGAATTAATCTGTACATAAATTGATAATAATTTCTTTTGGTGGCTGGACCCTTTCCTTTTTTAGTTCCAACCATAATGTGTCCATGACACAGAGTATCAGGAACCAGAAGCTGGACTAAATGTTTGGTGAGATTAAAATCTTATTAATGCATTTTGCCCAGAAAGTTCTTATAAGTTAAACTAGAATTACTGTTTAGGTCGGGCAACTTCAAATATATGAGAATTTACCATGCTTTGTTCAGGTTTAAAGCATGTTTAAGTAAAACCTCTGCTTAAGGTAGCAAAAAAATTCTACATACTATGATAAATCAAACTTGACCATAAATTGCCATTAAAATGGGCATTTTTCAAAAAGTCTATGAACATATTATGTTTGATCTAACTTGTGTTGAGAAATTAATGTGAACTGCAAGAGTTAATCCTGCCCTATGTGGTTCACTCACATCTCCCTTCCGATTTCCACTGCTCCTTTTCTAACCCCTCACCTTAACTCAACTTGGCCTGTGACGTGCTACAAGTTAGCATTAGCTAACGTTATTTGGTTTAACTTTAAACGCATACATTTAGTATGAAGACAAAAAGGGACAAGAGAGTCCTTTATCCACTTCTAGCGGCCTTTTTCTACATATCATAATGTGTACTGGGTAAAACAGGCGTCAGAGTTTTGAGTGTGACAGCCAAATTAAGCTAGTTTAACGTTACAGCTCAAGCGTTATGCATGACAGCACCGGGGATGTTGTGCAACGTAAGCTACGTCACGCTAGTGAAAGACAGTTAATTTAATACGTCAGCACATTCAAAAGGCCTATCGGCAGATTTTGGGAACTTACTTGTGTGCGCAGCAGAGCAGACACCGCGAAGCACGATCGGCTGGTATCTACTGTCAGCAACCTAAACTGAAGCTCATACAATAAACTGGGATCCGCCGCCTGCGGTGACAACAATCGTACTTCCGGTCAGAGTTACAGTCAGAATAAAAGCATCCACTCCTAATGAAAACATACAGTGATAACACTGATTGCAAACACACACACATGCACACACACACACACACAATTCCAAGAATCACATTCCAAGATTGGCTACAGTTTTCCCTGAGCTGCTAGCATAAATTAGCAATTTTTCAAAATGAGCCTCGTTAAGGACCAAAAATTCGATGTCATTCTTTACAGTGGGCCCATATCTACGATTCTGTTCGATGAATTCATTTTCCCTCGCCAAATGGACGAATGATTACGATTTTCAAAATGAAAGTGCTTAGATGTCAAGTTTATTATGTATTTCTTTTATTATGTGATCCAGCTACAGCAAATGTGTATGTACTTTCATTGAGCAATTTCAGTTGGTTGGTGACAGCATCCCTTTAGATTTGAGAATATGAACATATCTTGCAGCTTTTAAGAGAAGATTTGACCGTTAACTTTTTATTTACACACATTATTAATTGTTGGCTATTTACTGGTCCTTCTATTTCCTAATATTTAACCAATGAACCTAATGATTAAGTAATAAAATAGTGGCATTACACTAACACGTGCCGCCAAAATCTGGCATCAGCTGGTCAAAAAGGAAAAAAGTCTGCAGCTCTCAAATAACTTCATATATAAAATCTTTTAAATGAAACATTCTGAGAGGAAAACCACTCTTTAAATGAACTGCTCTCAATTTTCATGTTCAAACTCGGGCTATGATCTATAAAGAAGATTTACAAGTAGACAGTGTTTCATTTTAATGGACCAAAAGTAGATTAGAAACAACTGGTACAGAAACCTGTGATCACATTCATATGAAAGTTGGGCTAACATTAAGCTTTAATTTTTTTAAGTTTTTTTTTAATGTCTTTCAATCTTTTTGGACCAAATAAATATGTTTGCCCTAAGTCAGTCAAATCTAACAGATTAGCAACTGCAGACATTGATATTAATGGTCCTGTTGCAGTTAACTAAACTGCCCACTTGGTGGTGGTGTTGCAGCAGCCATAAGCTATGACACGAAAAGAGTGACCTCATGATTCAAAATTCAGGAAAAATGTATTGTCAATTTTTGCAGCGCACAAACAGAAAATCTGAATTAGCTCATCGCTGCTGCTACGTAGGACGCTGTACTTGAGCGTAGAGAGATGAATTTAAACTTCTCACAGAGAAGAAGCTGCTCTATGACCTGTTAGTACAGCAGCAGATGTTTCTGTATCTTCCTCCAGATGGCAGTAGTGAGAGCAGATTGTGGCTGAGGTGGGTGTTGTCTTGTAGTATCCTTTGGGTTCTGTGCAGATATCTCATTTCACTGATGTCACCGATGCTCTGTAGATGGGCACCAATGGTGGCCTGGGAGGCTTTAATTGCCCAGTGCAGATCCTTCCTGTCCTGTGCCGTGCACGAACCATGCCAGACTGTGATGTTTCCAGTGAGGATGCTTTCTTTTCCTCCTCTTTAAAAACCGACCAGAAACTGATCTGAATGGTGTTTGACTTTGGAATGACAAATTTGCCCTGAATTTATGAGGTGTCCCTGTAGTCTTGTTGAGCCCGTAACTAAGGAATGTTTTCACTGCTGACTGTAACTAAGGACAAAAGCATATGTTAAGGTCTGATCTAAATATCTTTAAAACTATAACACAGTATTACTACAGAAACTTTTTTGTCGATGTTATAATACTTTAATATATTAAACAGATTCAGGTGGTTTACATAATTAAGTATTTATGAGGAAGTGAAGGATTTGTATGTACTATTGGACAGTACAGTTTACTGTGTGCATCTTAACTTATTTTAGTTTAAAAAAACAACATTAGGACTTTTTTGCTCAGAGAGACAGAAATGAGTTAAAAGGCTCAAACATCCTGTGAAACCAAGATTATTCTCAGTGATTTGAACAATCGTACAATAACTTAGTTTGTATTCATTCTACTTTATCCATCAGATAACTATTAACATTTACTTTGCTGGTATGCTGCTAATTTTCAAGCACTCTTGTGTCTTGTAATATAGAGTGTGTAGGTGTCACAAAGGCCTAATGCGCATGTTCCACTCAGTCTGCTTGTCATAGCTGCATGCTAAAAATTTCTGGGTTAAAAACTGACCACGGGTCATTACAGCACTGGAGGAAATAGCCTCATTGTTCATCTTCATCCACTACCCACATATAAAAGAAACCCCCCCAAGACAATCAACGGTTGTGTAAAAGTAACAGAAACATGGGGCTGCTTCGTAGCTCAGTTGGTAGAGCAGGCCCCCAGTGTACAGAGGCTGTGTCCTCGTCGCACCCGGTGTGGTCTGCTGCTGCTGAAGCCCATCTGCTTCAAGGTTCAACGTGTTGTGTGTTCAGAGATGGTCTCCTGCATACCTTGGTTGTAATGAGTGGTTATTTGAGCAACTGTTGCCTTTCTATCATCTCGAACCAGCTTGGCCATACTCCTCTGACCTCTGGCATCGACAAGGCATTTTCACCCAGAGAACTGCCGCTCACTGGATATTTTCTCTTTTTCGGACCATTCTCTGTAAACCCTGGAGATGGTTGCACGTGAAAATCCTAGTAGATCAGCAGTTCCTGAAATACTCGGACCAGCCAATCTGGCACCGACAACCATGCCACGTTCAAAGTCACTTAAATCACCTTTCTTTCCCATTCTGGTACTCGGTTTGAACTTCAGCAGGTCATCTTGACCATGTCTACATGCCTAAATGCATTGAGTTGCTGCCATATGATTGGCTGATTAGATATTTGTGTTAACAAGCAATTGAACAGGTGTACTTAATAAAGTGGCTGGTGAGTGTAGTTGCTGGGTGTAAACTGGTCCACCTCAGCTACATGCGTCGCCTGCAGACACTCTTGTCACCAGAGGCCAGTTTTAGGCCACATTTAGACAAGAGCAGCTCCACTAAAAATAGAAGTCTTTCCTTTGTGTCTTCAAAAAAATCTGCGTTTACATGAACAACAAAAAGTGCTGTAATATGCATGCCAGGCCAGTAGTCAGCAGTGTAAGTTTGTGATGACATACCATAGGTGCTGCTGAAGTTGTTTACGGTCTGTTGATGCTAAGCCCTTAGCAGCCTCAAATTAAAGAAATTCAGTCGTAGTTTAAAGTTTATTCGAATTGCTTCGGGTGCACTGTGGAGTGTTTAATCAGAGTTTGGTAGTGGCTACAGTGGAATGCACTGACTTGTGCTCACATTAGCATTAGTGTAGTCACAGCTGTTAT
The DNA here is from genome assembly GCA_029822935.1 of Naso vlamingii. NCBI lineage: Eukaryota > Metazoa > Chordata > Actinopteri > Acanthuriformes > Acanthuridae > Naso > Naso vlamingii. Next base: position 1,792,110 of record JAPQLA010000016.1, read on the forward strand.
AGGCTTTGCGGTTTGCCAGTTTACACAGCCGGAAAGAAGGTTGTGGTTTCAAATGACTGCACTCTCAGTTTTAAATGTTTACAGTTTCAGGGGCACTAGCACGCCCTTGTCTTGTAAAAGGAAGGGTCGAACTAAAGCAAAAGTATTTTGTTTGATGCTAAAACTTGCACCATGTAAACTGCTTCCTAGAGCACAAGACATGTCACTTGTTTCAACAGCCAATCAGCTCATAGCTATGTCTCCCGTTGCTAAGAAGTGCACCAATCAGGACAGAAAGGTCAGAGAGCGTCACTGATTGGGCAACGATAACGGGAGAGTGAGGATTTTTAGACTCCTGAATTCAGAGGTATGGGAAAACACAGAGATCTTGCAATAACTCTTAGACCAGGCACTTCACCAAGAGCTGTCAATGGGTATTATGACATTTTTTCCAAATAAATCACAAAAAGGTTGTTATTAAAGTTTACCCCAAAGTTACCAACCACAGCTTTTATTTGGTGTTAAATTGACCGACAGTGAGTCCTTATCCCTGTTTTCAGATACCCTGTTAGGCTAACCGGCTGGCTAGCCCTCTAGGCTAAAACATATTAGTGAATTTTGGCTTTTTTAAAAGTGTCCTTATTGCACAATGGTTACACATGCAACAGCCAGGTCATACAGTAAGTCCAAGTGGTTTTGTTTCTTCTGCTATCCAATGTGGTGCCAGGTAGTTCAACGCTGTGACTCTCCTGCACTGCAGGCCTGTCCACTTGCCACATCAGGCTTCAAATAACACCAGAATCAACATGGTGATTGATGGTCAACTCATCATTTCTATTTTTAAAAGTTTACCTGAACCTGATAAAGTACCAAATACACTGCCACATCTTGGACTTTGTAGAAAATGACATGATGTGTAACGGAATGTGATTTCTCTGAAGTGTTGATCTGTAAAGTTTCCTGTTACAAGTGGAGGTAAAATTTTAAAGCAAGCATCTATAACGCATTACAAACATGCATATAATGCATTATGATAGTTGTGTAGTAATTTATAATCATAGTCAGTTTTAGGGTTAACCCTAACCATAACCACCTGTAAGTGTGTTCATAATGTGTTATAATGTGTTATAGATGCATGCTTTTAGTAAAATCTTAACTGATTTTAATATTAATCAATGTCTCTAATAGAATAATGATGCCCAAAAAGGCTCATAGTCTATTTGTCCTCTACATAAAAGGGATATGTTACAATATTCATGGAAAAATCTATCTAAATATTTATTATTAATAATCATCACATCTGGTTTATCTTGTTGTATGTATGTATGTATGTATGTAGTGGGATATGCTTCAAGCCAATTGCCCTTTGTCACAATGTCAAAGTCACTCCTGGCATGAAGGTGACAGAGTGATGGACAGCTCAGTCTGTTCCTGTGACTGAGAGACATTTTTCCATTCAGCCTGACTGCCAATTCACTGTGAGGCCTCAGCACTTACAGTAGTAGATATGCACACACACACACATACACACACACACACACACACACACACACACACACACACCATGACTTCATAAGGGGCCGGGTTTTGATAGCAGGCTGTGATTGGCTCACTGATGATTGTAGGTGTGGTTTTATGAATAAATTCTCATAGGCCTCTTATAATGTAAGTGTGACATCAGAGATATCAAGCTCTATGGCCTAATCACACACAAGTTCACACTCTTGAAGCTGCTACTTGTGGTTCTGACTTCATTTTACAGGCTCAGTTTCTGATATTGACATTAAAAACTATCAAATCACTACAATACATGAGCAGATCACAAGGAAAAATCTGATATGCCGGGATATCTCAGCCCTCAGTCTATCAGACAGTCTGACTCAGATAAAGGATGGTATCACACCAGCACAATTATTCACTTTCCCTGCAGACATGCACAGAGGAACCATATGGAGCATGACTTTCCAACAAAATGATCTGAAATCCCACTGAAGCATGTTTATGTAAATCTCCTGCTGTCTCACTTTCTTTTTGTTGGAGCACAGACATCACACCTGACTGTCTCAGAGGTGACGGGTGACTGTTCAGCAGTGGACATTGTGCCACAGGGGGCATTTTGTTTGACCATGCAGAGATAAACATGTCAGTGATTCACACCTGTTTTACCCCGGGCACTACTGGAGTCACCGGACACTTCTGTCTTCATTTATCTATGGCATCTGAATGTAGGCACATAGTGTATGCACATGAATGACATATACGCTTCAGTCTATAAAGTGTACAGTTGATATTAACAGATTTTAAAGCTCAATTTTAGAGGTAATTTTGAAGTTTGCTTATATCTCAATTTTAAACTGTGCCTTTTACAGATGGATTAACTTATTGGAAGGCTCTGGAGCAAAAAGGATCAGCTCAGCCCCAATGAAGCCTTTGTTGAAGTCGTTTTTAACCCTTTGTGATTTTTGTGAAGTTAAATTTTAAAGGGATAAGTCAACTTTTTTTCTTTTTGTTGTTTGCCTCCCTTCTGAGTTCCAGAAAAGAAGATAGATCCCATTCTTTCGACTGTGCGTGCAGTAACAAGGAAGAGACGGGCAGATCTCGCCCACCACTAATTAGCTTAGCTCAAATACTGGTCGTTAATGGGAAGTGCTAGCCTGCCTCCACCTAAAGTCATCAGATAAACTTTCCAACGACTCTAAATGGTCCTGTATGCCTGTTGTGACTTGTTCATTTACCACGTTATGTTATTTTAATGCTGAGGTCAGACTACAAGATATTTTTGTCTGTTAAAATGTTCACCGTGTCAGATTAGGCGATTAAAGAGTCATATATTCTTGCCGTGTTGTGGATGAGAGACATGACAGACCACACGTCCTTCCTGGTCCGTCATCATTTGCAGTTCACGATGTGCGTGATGTCACAGGCAAGGAAGAGCTCAGCACTGACTGCTACTGCTGACAAGCTGTCGTGGGAGGCAAACAAAAAACAACCAAACTAGTCTTTTTGTCGTGAGGCATCCCAGATGGGGCATCAGTTGTTGTCCATTATGACACACTACATGAGATGAAATGATCGATTGTCACACACAATGCTGGTTGACCATTTCTGAACCTACCTGACCCCCTTCGTCTTCCTGGTCAGGCTATTATCGGGCTGATATTGTGTAGTCTGACCTCAGCATTTGACTCAGTTCAGCACTCTATGTAATACTTTATGTATTTCTTCTTCTGCTGCTATTTACTGGCATGCATGCATCTGCAGTTTACTTGAGGTACTTATTTGATTCTAAAATTACACGAACTGCTAATCTGAATCTAAAAATGACATAAAGTGGTGAATAAACATGTCACAACAAGCACACAGGACATTGCTGAGCTTTTGGAGACTCCACAGGGGCTGCACAACTCGTAATAAAATGTAGAATTCTCTCCTTTGAGCCAGTGTGCGGTTTGTTGGTCCTGGACCACTATAGAAACATGGCAGAGCAACACTCCTTAAGTCCTTGAAAGCATACCTGCTCCCTCTGTACATATAAAGGACTCATTCTTAATTAAGAATAACACACAATTCTTATTTTCAGATGCTTATCCACCAATGAACACATATTTATAAATATTATATTCTCTGTTTTCTGCCAATAGAGCCCTCTAAAGCCTTCTTGGGAGACATACTGGCTGTTCTGAGCAGTGCTCATCCTTACTTAACTGTTGCGACTCATATGCCAGTGCTGTCCACACAATAAGAATAACTGCTGCTGTGCTGCCTCTGCCACTATATATTTCTACATAGTTTGTTCAGAAAGAGAAAAATACATGACTATCAACATGCCTTTTTCTTAAACTAAAAAGTGTATTTTTCACACAAAAAAATAGAGGAGACTCAAAAATCATGATACCACAGCCATGGGTCACATGGTCCCTGCTGTTTGTGTGGGTGCTCTAACCTTGGTGTCAAAATGAAAAGGCTGGACATTCCCCGACGCACACACTGCTCACCCAGCATGTGCCCCAGCCACCGCACACTGAGGTTAAATAAATCTGAAATCAATTTATACTAAGTTAAGTTAGTATATTTATATAATTTATACTAAGTTAAAATATTAGTTAATTACACTGCATGTATTTATGATGTGTTCCAGTGTGTCAAGCCAAACCAATATAGCAGTCTATCTACTGAACTTTAATGCACACGAACACAGCGGTGAACTCTTGTTTCTCCCTTGGGGCCACAGCAGTCCTCATTCACTAATGCTGAGGGTTTTCACCCAGCTGTGATTTACTTTGACAGGTAAACTGAGTCATTCCTGCCCAATACTAAAATAACCTCTCTGCCTGCTCTCAGGCGCATGCATACACAATAATAACCCCACACAGTGCTCTGAGACAGAAAACCTGAGCTGAACTTAACCTTCAAATTCTAATCTGTCTGATGATGGGGAGCAGTCTTGGTCAGTTCCATCTATCTTTGATTAACAAGGTGGGCAACTTTTGGATTTCAGTTTCTCCTCCACTCAGAAATATCATCCATCTTCCTTTCAGTTAACACAGACAGCTCTCTGTTGTCTGTTGTAGCCCACAGGCTCACTAATCGAATCAGAAATCCCATCCACTGTGGGCTGTGAGTTCGGCATACATCATCTAATTTAGAAACCATGTAACCTTCACTGTACGGTAGTCACTGTGGCGCTAATATGGGATAATGGCAACTGCCAAACCTTCAAAACAACTAGAAACATATACGACATAACAATATTTACCTTATAGCTGCACTCAATATATTTACAGTACAAAAGAGCCATGTGTATGGGATATGTGTGTATTGTGGAAGGGGCTGATTGTGGCTGAAGCCCATAATCAGCTGACTTCAGTTTAATATCTTTTAGATTACCGTTTTAATGTCAAAATTCTTAACTTAAGTATTGGTCCAGCCTCACAGCTTCTATTAAACTTGCATCCAGCTGCAGTGGGCAGGCTGCTGTGTTCAGTAAAAAATATCTCTGATAAAGCTGAACACTTCCTGCCCAGCACCAAACTAGAGACTATGTTCGCTAGCCGGTGAGTTTACTGAGGTAAGTAGCAGCCAAAGACCCGGATGTTTTTATCAGAATTTGGTGAAGACCAAAAGGGGCTAAAAGTAAGTGAATCAAGCAGACAGTGAAGTTATTCTAAATAAATGCTAATTTTGTACTAATAGATGTGTAATTCTTTAATTGTTTTTAACACATTAACACAAAGTACTTTAAATTTTACTAGCATGAGCAGAAATACTGAGTCAAATTTAGCAAGACTGTTTTGTAACTTTGAAAATTCTATTTTATTTGTATGCCCTAGACCGAATTATTTGTTCTTCCCAAAGTACATAACTTTACTCAAGGCAGAATTAATGGTTGTTCTGACCAAAAATGTAAACGCTTGTATTGTTGGGGCATCTGGTTTAAGAGGCAATAAAATATAATTAAAGTGAAAATTCAATCTTCATTCACTCCCCCTCATATCGAGAGAAGGTTGGGTGACATTTTTTCTTATCCACAAAAAACTGCTGAGGCTTAACAGGAAAAGGGTGTTGCAGTTATCTCCCAAACAGTTGCAGGAAAAAATACAATTATAAAAAATACATAATAAATTCATAAAATTCTTCCTTACTGTTCATTCAAAGAAATCCAGGTGTCCAAAAGTCTTGACATGCCAAGGTGTTTTGAAAAACCTTACTGAGGCCATGTTTTTAGCCTCTCTGTTCACTGTGGCCTGCATTTCCCTGTAGCTTCCACATGCACGCCTCGCACACATCGTCCAAAGCTCATGCAGCGAGAGCTTAGCTCAGACGCCGTGGGCACACAGGTGAATGCAGCTCCCAACTCAGAAACTACAGGCTACAGTGAACAGTGAGGCTAAAATCACCATGTCAGTAGCTGAGTTTCCATCAGCCCGTTTTTATGCACATTTGCAATTAGCACATAAAAACACCTAAATGGAAACACAGAAAATTCGAAAAAATCCCGCAACATCTCAAAAAAGTTTTTACGCTTGAGGGAGGTGGAAAAGGGTAAATGCCAGTAAGTGCAATGGAAACAGATTTAGCAAATAAAGGATGAGATTTAGAAATCATGACTTAAATGCCGTCCTCTGCACCAGTGAAACAGCTGCAGATGAAAACACAAGGTATGTGTGGCCTGAAGAGGAAACTTTGACATCAGTTTCAGTATTTTTCAGCTCTTCATGGGCTCTTTGTTGTCGCATTGTCCCTCGTGTTCTTTCCTTTCAGTTTGCGTTTGTTTACTTGCACCTTTTAACCACATCATGGCGTTACTCTGTCTTCTTCTGCTGTGGTAAATGACACCTGACTGGAAAATGTTGCGCCACCTACTGTTATCTTGATGAACTTACTCATATTCACACAACAGTAGTGGATGGAAACACATGTAAATGTGCATTTTCTCCGGCTGAATTTCTAAAAATATGCTAAAAACTTGTGATATATTTTAATGGAAACCCAGCCTGTGATGTTTTTCAAAACAAACTGGCATGTCGAGGCTTCAGGACACTTGAATTACTGCGGATGAGCAGTGTGGAGAACTTTAATGAATCTATTATGTTTTTCTTTACTTTTATTTTTGAAACCTGGTCACTATTCCCACAATTGTTTGGGAGTTTACTGCACTGTCTTTTCCCTGAGAAACTCCAGCAGTGTTTTGTGATCTAAAAAAAATTTCATTTTTGGGTTGACTATCCCTTCTACGAGCCAGTTTAAGCAGTTGGTCCATGAGTGTTTTATCAGACCTTAAAGGGATATTCTGGAATTTTTGTCACAGGGCCTCATTTTCATCTTCTCCAGTCCTATTCCTATTGATAGAGACCATTTTCAGCTCATTTGATGCAGTAGCTACAGAGTCTGGACAGCTCGCCATTTCACCCCGCATGCTAATGTTAATGCAAATCAAAGACATCAGTACCAAGTCAACAGTAGCCACTATTAAACTGGAATATGACAACAGTCTGTTCAGGCCAATTTGAGTGTTTGTAGAATAATTTTAGACGTCAAACTATGACTTAATTTCTTTTTTGGCTCTGGTTAGTGTTAACAGTTACAGGTTGTTGCTTAACTTTTGACTTCCTGACACAAATTCAAGAAATTAAGCCATAGTTTGACTAAATAATCCATGAGTTCACAAATCTGCCTCAGTATACTGCTGTCGTATTTGACTTGCTTTGGGTGCACCGTGAAGTGTTTCACTGGAGTTTGGTAGTGTCTGCTCTTGGCTTACTACTGGTGCCATTGACTTGCATCAGCAAGATGCAGTTCAGACTTTTGATGGCATGCCGTTCAAACTCTGTTCTGCATCAAATGAGTTGAAAATTGTCTTTATCAATAAGAATAGGACTGGTGAAGCTGAAAATGAGGCCCTGTGTCAAAGATTTTGGAATATCCCTTTAAACACTGCATTATGGTTGAGAAAGCTCAGCAAAATGATGATCTGTTTCCAGTTAGAGCCAACATCATTCTGTGTTTTCCATACAAATACTCTCACATAAACACATGTTCCATCTCCTTTCCTGGATTCAGGGTATAAAGAAGTCTCTCCCCCTTTTTTTTCTGATTCAGGGTCACCCAGAGGGGCAGTCAATGTCACGCCAACCAATTATTTAGAACCCACCTCCCCCATCCGGTCTTCATCCCAGCACATTCCCTCCCCAGCATCCCCTGCAACAAATTGAAGGGCTGAGGGTCTTTTCTCCCTCTTGGTACCCCAACCCCCATTAGACAGGCCACCATCCCCCATAATCAGCTGCATGGTGATAGTATGGGCAGGTGTAAGTCTACATGGTGTGATAGGTAACACCTTGCTTTTTTGCTTTCGGCATCATGTTGTCATAGTACTGCAATAGAGAGTACACAGAGCCATGGGCTCAGTGATGCTGCAATGAATTTTACAGCAAAAGTGCAATGTCAAGACACATTTTTGGGAAGAAAAGTGTGTGATCTGACATTGTGAGGACAAAAAGGGTGTTTGTGTCTGTGTGGGAGTCAGGAGTTTTGTGGCTGCATCTACACATGTATTTACTCGTTTGTGCTCATCCTAAAAGCACAAAATCCACAAAAATCAGAACTTGATTGGTGCAAGTTTTTGCCATGTCATTATATTGTGTCCTGTCGTACCTCTGAAATGTTGCACTGAGCTGAAATAAAAGAGACTGGCTATGAAAGTGTGTGCTGGAGGATGTGCAGCCCAGACTCACACACACAAACACACGCATACAGTAGAGTAGACAGAGGGGAGAAATGTCATCCAAATGAGAATCTTTTCTTGCTTCTTAGGCTGTTCCACAGCACAGTGGATCGGGATGAAGGCAGAGAGAGGAAGACTGTGACACAGAACGGGAGCGCGAGAGGGAGAGAGACAGAAAGAGGAGGGAGAGAGTGAAAAAGTGAGTGAGAGAACCGACGAAAACGTCATCTGCCTGAACTACAATACGGGACTCCAACCATATGAGCACCGGCCGGAGGAGGGACAGTAGCTCCACTAAGTTGGCGGACAGAGCGTTACTGTGCTCGGACAGGAAACCATTGGCCGTCCTCTCGCCAGCAGCAGCGGGCAGCGGGGCTGAATGCTGGAGGACAGCGGAAAGTGACACTAGGAGCAGCTGTTTGTGAGTGACTGAGGGGGGAACATGGCTTCTTCTCCGGTCACCCCAGCATCGCTCGAAGGAGAGACACCTTCACCCACCGGGAATGAGGGGCCCGCTACAACCCGACAGGTAGCCCACACGTTAATAATGTTGCATCTGTATGCGTGTGCAAAAACAGAACACCAAACTTCATTTGAAAATGTGTCAGTTTAACTGGCACTCGGGCATCGGCAAAGGCACATGCGCTCAAGAGCGTCATTTCAGTTGTAGTCTGAGTCAGCAAAAACTGCCCTTTAATTCGGCATGAATGTAATACATTGACTGATGCGTGCGCTTAAAAATAAACCCAAATTCAAAATAGTTTCGTCATGACACCGTGTCTCAGAAATAAACAGTGACTGGGTTTATCAAGCTTTATGACTCGCGAAAAAATTCAGATTTTATTCAAATGGGTTAACATGGGTGTCATTTGGTGAATCCAGTGCACACCGAATTTAACACAGACCTAAAGACATCCGAGCAAATACGATCTAATGTTCATGGACTCATAATCCTATTATGTTTTGAATGGAGTTTGGCTTGAGGTATCGTCGCTGCTGACACCCTGTTTGTAGGTCGCCAGTGATAGTAAAGAGTTGGGATAACTTGGTAAAGAGTTGCGGAGAGATTCTCAATGAGAGACAGCAGACTGAATCTGTGAAGGCGTTTCCCCTCATGAAACACATGCACTGCCGTCCGTGTCACTGCTGAAAAGTCACGAAGTTGTCCTTGCTACGCCTGTCATTGCTCCTCACAGAGCCAGTGTGTGTTTATGAGGATGTTTTCTTGCTGTGCTCTGTTGATAACAACCATGCTAGTGTTTACAGTATGTTGCTCTCAGAGCCTCTGAGCACTAAATCTTTTTTTTTTTAAATTTTCAAATTGTAGTCTTCAGCATATTGAAAAATAAACGATGCCGTTTCCTTTTCATCAGCCTGCCAAATTGCAAGTGTGATTCTGAATGACTCATACACAGTGGAGCCAACATGTGCCTCTCTGAGATAGTATTGAACACTGAATGCTCTGCCACTTATATTTAGCCTCTTTACAGCATGTTGTCTTTGTAAAGGTGAATGTGTTTACAGCCTGCTCCAGAATGAGGCTGTCATAACAGGTGTATGGAAGTATCAGTGTCACCAGTCTGGCAGCTCTGATGTCTTTACACATGGCTGGAGTGACAGGAATGCAAAGCAAGTGCCAGATGTACATTTAAGACTGCTTGTTCTCCAACCTGGGTATGGGGGCAAACCAGGATACCCAGAAATCCTGCACAGTGATGCCACTAAACTGCACAGATGTTAGGGTCCATCATGATTTCCCTGTTCTGTGTTAAACCATGTTTAAACATCGTCTGTGTTTGGTAAATAAAGAAATATGGCTAGAAACATTTTTGTTACTTATTCACAATTAGTTTATTATTTGTTCTGGCAGGAGATATTATAATCCCATGTAGGGTTGCCAACTCCCCGAAAAATAAATAAGGGACACCTTATTGGCAGAGCCGGCCAGCCC
>JAPQLA010000016.1:1826821-1849679 GCA_029822935.1 Naso vlamingii
TATTATTATTATTATTATTATTATTAACCAATAGTGTATGGAGGTGACGTATTGTTATGAAACAGGGATTTGTGGATTGCTCATTTAGTGTCCATCTTGTGGGGAGAATGAACATACTGAGCAAATTTAATAGATTTGTTTAAATTATGATTTTTTAAAATTCTTTATTGGTAGTGTCACTTTATTATTATTTTATTGCGAGTACTTGTTGACCTTTTCCTTGGCTATTTAAGTCTTAATTTCTGTTGTAGACATTTTTTTTGGAATTGAGGATGGGTGTGCATCGAGGGGAGTCATGACCTAAGCAAAAACTGGTAAAATCCTAGTCTCTCGAGGCTCCTTGATACTCGCTTGAACTGGAACTTGTTTTGGGGACACCATCTTGCAGACCGTCCCAAAGCTCTTATTTGTGTACAGAGGATCAGGGAACGAGGAGCGATCATTGAGGAGCGATGAGCAAGGATACACAAGTCCATCGAATTGGGTATACTCCGCCTCCACAGCTGGATCAGCTGGCACAAACACATTCAGCAGCTGATCTGAATGACTTGGATGAATTTCCTCATCACAGTGTAAGTAAATAACACAGCAAGACTAGAATTAAGACTTATATCATGACCACTGGTGAGCAGGTAGCTTGTCCATGGGGAACATATGACAAATTACTCATAAGTAATAAGGTGATTAATGGAGTTATGAAAGGGGTTGTATTCAGAGGGAACATAATCGATGTAATTGTAATGGCAGATGTTTAAAAAAAAACATGTAACCTGCAATTACACAGTGTACAACAGTTCATAGATAATACGAATGTGATAATATGTAAATGAAGATGTCATATCGGGAACTAGTGAAGATTGGAAAAAACAGAAGAGAGGGACTCTAATGTTACATAGAATTTGTAGTGTTTGTGGAAATACATTAATCGTCAATTATTTCCAAATCACTTGGCTTGAATAAGAAAAAACACAGAAGACAGTAGCCACTTTTTGTGGCAAATCCAGCTGCATCTGCATCATCATAAAGGGATGTCACTTCATGTGACGGCACAGAAGAAGGACGTCTCATTTCTCTTACTTCACTTTCGAGGCGTCTCTCCATGCACCCACGTGGGCGGGACTGAGACGCATGGAAAGGACACAAGTGAGAGAAACATGGATGCAATTTAAGAGACTTGAAAAGCACCCAGTGTTTGATTGTCCTCATAGTCAACTCACCTCACGCACACACACACACACACACACACACACACACACACACCAGGAGCTGCCAGAGCAGCTGACGGGAGCAGGTGTTAACGTGTGTGTTTGTTTTTCTGTATATGTGGGGTCTGAAACCTGAATATTTTCACTCACGGTGTGGGGTCCGACAGTCTTTGTGGGGACAAAATCCTGGACCCCACAACTTTCACATTAAAATTTAAGGTGAAGACTCAAGTTTATTGGTAAGGTATAAATTGAGGTTAGGTTATGGTCAGGGTTAGGCATCAATTTGTTAGGTCAGAGTTAGGGTAAGAGTTAGGCGGGCTGGACAAATGAATGGAAGTCGATGTAAAGGGCCTCACACAGATAGATGTGCAAACGTGTGTGTGTGTGTGTGTGTGTGACTATAACAAGGGTAAGACAGACGAAGGAATGGAATGTGAAGGCCATGAGTGACAAAGCAAAGGACTTCTGAACAAGAAGGACAAATCTGGACAAAGAGGGGAGGGTCGTGATCAAGTTCACATGCTCATTCTCGATTTGAAACACTTTTTATCTCACTGCAAATGAGAGCAACGACTGAGATAGCAATTGAGATTATGAACAAGTAGTGCTTCCATTTTTCACCACCTTTTAAGAGGTGCTGCTTGAATGTGCTGCTCGTAGCCAGGGGCCATCATTAAGATACAGGCAATCAATGCTTTTTTCAAAGGAACTCATAAAGCTGCCTGTGTGTGTGCGCGCGTGTGTGTGTGTGTGTGTGTGTGTGTGTGTGTGTGTGTGTGTGTGTGTGTTAGGGAGGGGTGTGTGTGGGAACACATGGAATTAAGAGCTGGCTGCCTTCAGACAACAAAGACTGACAAAGTGGTGTTGATTTGCTGTGTGTGTCTAAGTATGTTATCCTCACTGAAGTGTTGAATGAATCTGTAGAAGACAAATCCACAAGAACTGGCTCCTGTTTCACGTTAGAGAAGGGAAACATGTAAGAGGAGGTTCTGCTTTTGAAGCCGTAGTCTTTTAAATCCAGTCATCACATGCAGAGTTTGCATTTTATTTCCAAACATAGTTTCTGCTATGGGACAACAGGCAGATGTGCTAAACATTCTCTGCTTCTCTATCAGTTTGGCAAAACAACACATTTGAAGATGTCAGAAATTTAATGCCTCTTTGTGGGTGAATCATTGCACTTTGTTACTTTTTTTTAAAGTTTTGAACTACTGGTAAGGAAAATTATGGAAATCTTTGCATTAGGGTTGAAACTGGAGGTGGCTGCTTTCTGAATTTTACACTCTATCATGATAGCTTGCACAATAATTATCCTGAATACTACTTTTAGAGCTCAAATAAACTGTTTTACTTTTACTGCATGATGCCACTTCATAAGATACAAATTCATCAATTATAAGTTTTTAAAACTTGGCAAAACATCAACATACAGAGCAGGCTGGTTGTTCAAGTTTGGCACAGTTGAGTGTAACTAATTTTTTGATGCAACACAGTGATGTTTTCTCTTTTGACAATTATTTTAATTTTCAAAAAAGTTTAATGTCGTTTACTTTGCGCGTTTTTTTTTTTCAACCATATTAAATGAATCAATTAATTGTTTACCCAATAATAGAAAAAAATGGTGGCTAGAAGAGCCCAGCAAACATAAACAAAAAACATAAGCAAATTAAACAAAACTTTTTCACTATCTTATCACACTGCATTGTGAAAAAATAATATATATATGTATATACATGTATAAATGATATAATTATAATGAAAAACAATAATATAAGGAAACAGTGATCTGTGTTGTGTTCAGTTTTTTTTTTTTATGATAAACAGATTTAAAAGGGAGCTTCTGCTTTGTATCACTGAACTTAAGATATCATCAGAGGCAGTTAAACCATCACATTTAAGAAGCTTAGCACTGTTTCTGCTGTTTGGCGAGTCAATCATTTGTATCAAAACTTCACCTAATTTGTCATTTGTATAAGTAGCATAATAATTGTGTGTAGATTTTTTTACTAAACCACAGATATACATTTGTACTCTAGGACTGTCATGATTTCAGATTTTTCAGTTATTGTGGCCTCAAGAATCCACAATATCAATAGATTTGCAATATATATAGAAAATCTGTCAAATTCATCTTCAGCTACCTTTATTGTCATTTGTCTCTATTTTGGCAATTAAATTACACAAAATTATTAGAAAAAAATTATTCATTTAAAATTTATGAATTTTTGTGTTTATGGCTGTCGGCAACAGGCTTTGAAGTGCAATACAGCCACCTACTGTGACCAATCATGAACTAAAAGAAATGGAAATAATTTTACACAAAACAATGTCATGATTATTATTTTTTTTTAAATATTATAATCATATCAATTAATGGTGTTAATGATTGATATCAAAGAAAGAGCAACATAAAAATGTACAAGTAAAAACCTAGAAGCTGCTCACAGACACACATGTCAGCTGAGTGTGTGTGTGTGTGTGTGTTCATGCGCGTGCGGTGACTATTTTGGTTTGCCAGCCAGGTTTCCAGATAAACACTGGTGGCAGCTGCTGCCATAGCAACACCATTGTGCGCCCTCCTCCCTCCCCTCCCTCTTCTCTCCTCCCCCTCCCCGACCAATCCCCCTTTCCGCCTGGCTCGGCGCTCCACACAGCCAGAGAGTGAGGACCAGAGAGGAGAGAGGTTGACTCGCTCAGTTCCACTGAGGAGGGGGAAAGACACAAGACGGGTGGATAAGGAGAAGAAACAAAAAGGAGGAATAAACAGGAGTGAGAGGTGGTAGTCTTGGGGAGAGAATGAGTGAGGACAACCACTCCCACTACAGGCTGGACCCCAGCGATCGCCTCAATGGGCTGGGACAGAGAAGAAAGAGACCCAAGAAGGTAAATGAATAGATGAAGAGCCACATGGTTCAGAGAGTGTGAGGGGTGTGTGTAGGAGCTGGATGTGGGGAGGGAGCAGACGCTGGGGGTAGTGGAGGTGGAGCAGGTGGAAAACAGTAGAGTGTGTGGCTGTGATTTCTTTTGTTATGTTTTGTTTTGTTTTGTTTTGTTTTGTCCAGATGTGTTTTTGTTGTGTCAGGGACTGGTGCTTAGCTTTCTTTAAGAATAATTCCTGCTAATGCTGACTTGATTTTTCTCTCCATCTCCATCTTCATCTTCACTGCTGGAGTAAAGCCACCTCCCAGTGGGAGCTCTCTGCTGATTCCACCTTTTTCCTTGATGGATTACTCCTCCACTGCTCACTCATATCCATTCTGCTCCTTGTATCCCCCCCTCTCTTATTCTCTGTCTCTCTGTGTGTTGTTGTTGTTTTGAACACCTCTAGTGAGTAGTAGGAGGAGGCTCCTCTCACATGCTGACAGGGTGGGTCCCTGCTTCGCTCGCTCGCTCGCTCTCCTGCTCCTCTTTGTGTGCCTGTTGTTGTGGACGGTGTCACACACAGTTATCAGTTCTTAGGAGGTTTTTGTTCTCCGATCAGCTTCATTGTAAGAGATTTTTTTTTGACATCCATGACAGATTATTGTGGGTTGTTTTGTTATTTTTGCAACCACAACAATGAGCATGCACACACCCATCTCCCCCTCTGTCAGCTTTTACAGAAGGCACAGGTTTTTGTGTTCATGAAGACATCTAATACAATAATACCATTATCTATCTATCTATCTATCTATCTATCTGATGCATATTATATCTAGAATTTTTACTTTACAAATAAGAGACATGGCAGATTCGCACAGGGATTAAGATCACAGATGTTTACAGGTAACTCATCCCGTGCGAATATGCACATTCACAGGTGCCCATATGAGGTCTGAATTTTGAGGAGAAAAGAGTATCAAGTAATGAGAAATATATTACTTTCTTTGAGTAATGAGCCCAACAATGATCTCAGCCCATATTAGGGGTTGAAATTCCAGGGTAACTCATGAAATGATACAATATGTGATGCGTGGCCCACAATAAATATGATATTATCACGATACAGCGTTTCTACCATAATCGATATATTGCAAGACAGTTATATAATGATACATCACGATATCTGTCTAACTGAAGAACACAAAATAGAAACATCACATACATGAATCCAAAAATTTTGTTTGTCCCATTGATGCTGTAAAAGCTGAAGTGGGTTGAGACTTCAGACAGACCAGAAAGTGGCTGGTACATATCTTTACTTTAAATTATTTTCACCGTTGTTTGTCATATTTCTTCTTCTTTGGCCAATTTATTTCCGTGCATCTTATCCACATTCACGTCAGAGGCACCACCATGAGAAGTAGTAAATTAGTAAGTCAAACTGGCAGGGAAATCTGTTTACAGCGACGTTTTAATGCAATTAAAATATTGATATTTGGCACCAGCGATTTGATAATCAAAAGTCAGGACAATGATACATTGCTTTATCAATATTTTGTCCCATCCCTAGCCCATACTAGCTTCTTAAAAGATATACACGTACTTCATATTGTGTGTTAGATATCTTCTTAGAATTGCAGACGAGAATGCTGACCCATTTTGGACCTAACAGTTACAAATTTTGTCCACTGGACTTTTTTTTTCCAACCTTAAAATTTTCTACTCAATACATTTATAACTCATTACAAAACAAACTTGACAGATCCTTTCTAAAATGTTGGTCCCAAATCAACCATGTTAGTATTTGCTGTTCTGCCATCTCTATAGTGAAGTATAGTGAACACTAATAAACATCCACCTCTTACCTAAGGACTGATCCTCTTTGATTAATGAACGGAGAAGTTCAGCTTTGACCTTGCTGCTACATTGCAGTATTTGATCATGTCTGTAAATGTTGACCGACATATGTAAGCTTTCTTGCTCAGTTTTGTAATGTATCCAAATCAGCATCGACCTGGTCTTAGTCTGTCTGTTTCTGCCTGTGCAGATTTTTTTTGCCCTGCTGTCTGACTCTATTTCACTTCTTCTCTTTTATATATGACAGACCAGTGTTTTTCCCTCAGGCTACAGAAACACAGAAAGACAGAATACAACCTTATTGCATTTTGGTGTACTTTGTGTGTGGTGGTTTGAGGGAATTGAGGCTAACATAAGAAGACTACCTCGGCCAATTCCATTGCAGTGTCTTTTCTTTAACCAACAGTAGTGACGTACGGATGTCTCAGTGCTGTCTTGCTCATATGTCAGTCTTGAAGCCATGCTGCCTTGCACTTTACTTCCTTGAACTGTGCCCCCCTTGGTTGGAAGATGTGCTAAAATCTTAAAATGATGTGTTTAGTGTTAGGGCCCTTTTACCATTTCATTAGTGCAATCTGATAACCATCAAGTGTAATTTATGGACAAACACAAGAGCAATGACTACTTGCCCCCAAAGACAATAGACAAAATAATAGAAAAAAAAAAAAAACCCTCAGCAATTAACGTGTCACCACGCCTCCACTCATTGACCAGCAGGCCTGCTGCTTTAGGGTGTGTCTGCTTCTTTAATTGGCTGTGAAAGAGCCGAGAGGTGCCTGAAACTAGCACATCAAGAAAAAAAAAAACAGGGGTTTGTAAATGTTGTCACTGTAGCTGCTTGGCTAGCCAATAAATCACTTACACAGAGTAATATTTAAAATAAATCATGGTTTCCTCAGTGTGTTCTCTTTTTTTTAATCACTGATCAGTTAATGAATGTAAGGTTTTTTTAATTTGTTTGTGGGTTTTTTGTTAAAGCATTTTCAACTCTTTCACAGCCACATAATTCTTTTGGGTTCCTCCAGAAAAACATGGACAATGTTTGACAAAAGAATCAACATAAATACTCAAAAAGAAGTCCAAGGCTGACGGACTTTTTACAGTTTAAAAAAAAAAACAAATGTCCAAGCAGAAAACTCAAAACTTTGTGGCCATAATATTGACTGACAATGAAATTGGACATTTGAAGTCACAGACCTTGTTGAATATATCAAACAATTTGAATTTTGCTGCTTGTTTGTTTTCCTGAATCATTTTTGGATTAATTTTGCAACAATATTGCATTGGAGTGTTGCTGATTGCAACAATGGAGCACCATGCTTTTCCCTGGCTGGCAGTGTCACATTAACTTTGCATCCAAAACGCAGCTGTATCAAAGTGTTGCATTATCTGGTAGTCTCAGATTATATCCATTAAAGTAAACTGTCACTTTTTCCTTGGGTGGGGTCTTAGCTGGTCTCTCACGTGATCAGCAGAGTTTGCTGATGAAAAGCAGTTAAAAGCTTTAGAAAAGCTGTAAGAGGACCTGATGTTACTGTTTACTCTGTCTATTTACATATTACTTTACATTTGGCATAATATGTCTTGATATAGCAACTTCTCTTACTGCTCAGCTGTACGACATCACTCTGATTTAAACCCCTGCCTCCTCTACAGGGCCTGCTTATTGCTCAGCACCTGAGCCAATCACCATAATAAAGGTGTTAAAACTTGGAAGCTTGACAAAATAGATGTCATTGTGCTTCCTAAGTTTGATGCAGCAGAAAAAAAATTAGAGGGAAAGGCTTGCAAGAAAGTTGCATGTCAGAATTGCTGAATCTACTGAAGTTAATTTATTGGTGGACGCAGAGGCAAAGCATCTGGCAGCAAGGGGGCCTTCAGAATCAATGGATGAATTATTGATATGCTCCCTCCCCCTATGCTTAGATAGGCACACGGGAACACTAAAATGCACATAACTACAAGTACACACTCCTCTGGTGACCAGTAGGCATTTATCTTTGCTGTGTGCAGGGTAATTGACTCAAAGTGAGGTATTCTGCTTGTGTCTGCTGCTGCCATCCTTCATATGTGAACACAAACACAGAGCGAAGGTAATGATTTTTATTCGGTAGGGAGCCTCAGTTTAAGATGCTATGCTCTAGGCTCCTTTAATGAAAGCACTATAAGCTCTTTTAATCTTCCACTGCCTCAATTAAAACTCTCCCCCTCATACTGATCCAAAGGGGCTTGAACCACACCCTTACTCTGGCCTCGCAGCCTGTACTTGGTCATTGTGTAGTTTGTTTCAAGGTGAGGAAGACTGGGGATGATAAAGATGGTTTCCTTTTCTGATGAGTACAGGAACGTTTCAGGTTCATGGCTTTCTGTCCTGCAGGGCAAGGACAGTTTGGAAAAGTCAGATTGGTGTTTTATTTCATTGGACAGAGAGTTCAGGGATTTTCAGCCTCTGTTTCTGTGACTCAGCAGGCAAATTCAGCCAAAATAACAGCGAATCATCAGGATTTGTTGCCCTGCTGGTCTTTTTTTTTTTTTGGCTTTTAGACGGAGGCACAGTTATCTAGGAAAGAACAGTTCACATTAGATTTGTTTTAATGCTTGTGTAATGCAGTCTCTGTCCAGTGCTAGTGTTCAATGTTATTGCAGGAACTAGAATTCCCTGTATGTCACAAGGTGAACAAAGTGGAGTGAAAATATATATTATGGAGATAAATATTACCAAATACTGACATGCAGCACTAATAAATGTTTGTCTTTGGGTCCTAAAAGCTTCAGTGTCAGATGTTACCATTTAACCCAATAGCACCCTTGATCAATACTGGGTCAGAATCTGGAGTTGGTCCTGTGCTGTGGCTGCACACTGGTCCTAAGGGATGGGTTAAATGCAGACACCAGATTTTACTGTACTGATGTATATGTGACCAATAGGGATCTAATGATGTAGTTAATTTTTTGGTATCGTGACAGCAAAAGTGCTCGGTACTGTTGTGGACATGTGACGGTATTTAACGATAGGTCTTCTAGGCAGAAAAGTGTAGCTTTGTTTCAGCCAGAGTGAAACAAAGCGGAGGGAACTGAGAACTACAGAGACCACCGACCATTTCAGCTGTTTCCTCATCGTGCGCTGAGGATGACAAACAGTTTGAATTGTGGACTTTACTGTCAACGCTCTGAACAAGAGAGAGGCAAGCCACGGTGAAAGAAATCACATATTTGAGGCGTTCTCTCAAACTTCAGTGTTGAGTTTAACTCTGATGTGTTGAAGAAATAAAGGAATGACCTGAATGGAGTTTAGTTTCACTTTTTCTTTGGTGGCAGTGCAACGCTGTGAAAAAAAAAGGCCACTAGTGAGAGACCTGTTGAATTGTGTGTGAAAAACTCATTGTCTTAGCAGAAAAACACCCTCAGTCCACAGAGATGGAAGGAAACAAAGAAAGATGTTTGAATATCTCATGGAATGGCCAAGCAGACCATTAACTTAGGAAGGAGAAAGAAAAGAGCAGGGGATATGAGCTGGGTCATTTGTTAATCACTGTTAAATGTTCTTTTTTTTTTCTTTGCCTAAGACAGTTAAAGGTGGAGTGTACAATTCTTGAGTTCTGCTATCCAGAATGCTTTTTTGTCAAATTCAGTACAAGTCTCCTCACTGCGTGCAAGGTCTTGGGTCTGTGCGTGGGCTGAGAAAAAGTCCTGTGTTTTTGCACCGTCCCTGCTCCGTTTTCAGGGGAAAAACAGTCAGGGTCGCCCCCCGTGCAAGCAAAACTCAAAACACCACACCAAACTGTACTGTTTTACTTTACTGTTACTTTTTGAAAAATATTAGCATTAAATGTTAAATTGAAAAAAATAAAAATAAAAATTATTAAAAATGTAAATTGAATGTAATTTTTTTTTGGCACTTTGATGTTGAACAGTAAAAATATGTTGGCAATTGGCTTTTAAAAAAGAATGATTTTTTAAAAATTAATTTTTATAGATAACTTTTTAAAATCAGTTTTCTTTCTTGCATTGTTTTTTTCCTTTTTTGAGAAATGTAACCATATTTTTCTAAAGAAGAAAAAACACCCTTTTTTGTTTGGTTGGTTGGTTGTTGCTTTTTTTTACTGTTAGAAGAGAAAAACTTCTCAAATGATAATTTTGTCTTAACGCAGCCATTCAGCTTTGCTTAAATACTGTAAAATCTGAACGTATCTTGGGGCAGAATAAGTGAAAAGAAGACAAATCTGTTATTGAGGCTCAGTACCCACTCGTTTGGACCCAGTCTGTAATACATGGATATAAATGGCTCATGACTCATCGCTGATCAGTTAGTTGATTAAAGCCAGTTTCCTTTGCTGTCTACACAGTAGACCATCCACCCACCAGGATGGGCAAATTTTCAAATCGTTTCACAAAACACAACTGTGAAACACCTCATGAGAGATTATGAAAGAACTGTTTCACACATTGCATGCACAACACAGAAACAACTTCCACACTTGCTAACCACCTCCTGTAGGTTTCCTTTCCATTCTAAACAGTCCAGGACCAAAAATAGCATCATTTCCCAGGAGTCAGTGGATTTTTCCCAGAAAAGACCCACTGGTTACTTTAAACAGCAATTTGGTATTGTTAAATAGCTTTAGTCAAGTCTGTCTTAAGCATGATATATTAATAAGTGGTGGCCAAATATTGATACAATTTGCTCCTGAGATTTTAACAAAAGCCTTACAACATAAGACATATAACTGTTACAAAATAAAGCCTTATCTGAAATCAGTATTGAAATTTTATTAAGGTTTGATTGAGTTTGGTAACAAAATGCTTTTGAAGAGCTTTTGCTTCTGACAGATAACAGCAATTATTCACATTGTCACAAGGAGGTGTAACTCAGTCACTTTCAACTTTTTTTTTTTTTTAAATGTATGGTATCAATTTCTGTTGTGGTCTCAGCATTTTAGTGGATATTGTGATATGACATTTACTGAGAATGCTAATGCTGCCCTGAAAATGAACCCTCTTATTATCCATGACTCCCATGTCTTTGCTCCAGCAGCACCTGCACTTCAAATTATACGTAAGACCACAACTGGTAAAGATCTACAAACAGCTAAATCTGTTCTGTCCTGCACTGAAAGGCAGAGTATGCACCAAAGCAAACCAACACCAAATCCAAACTTGGATCCCCTCCACCTTGAAGAGAGAGAGTGACGTTTTAAACAGCATAGCAGTGAATCAGAGAATAAAA
This sequence comes from Naso vlamingii, assembly GCA_029822935.1. NCBI lineage: Eukaryota > Metazoa > Chordata > Actinopteri > Acanthuriformes > Acanthuridae > Naso > Naso vlamingii. The sequence goes on from JAPQLA010000016.1 coordinate 1,837,976, forward strand.
ACATTATTTTGTGATTGTTTCGCAGCTCTTTTGTCAAAGCATGAATAAACACACCCAAACCTTCGCACAACCCTGCTGGAAGCTGCTGTAATGTCAGATTTTGTGTAAATTCAATTGAGGCACTACTGGTCTCTCCGCTGAGACCTGCAGCTATGTTTTTATGGAGTCTTGACCTCACACTGTTATTGGCTGGAGGCTACAAAACACTGCCAAAAGGCTGATACCCAGAAATGTCATACAATCCAAAAAAATAAGAGGAAAATGGGAAAATACAGGCAGAGTGAAGAATATGAATTTCTAAAGATTAAGCCACGACCACACACTTCTTTTCTGTAATGTAATGGTAAAGGTAATGTATGATTATTATGATCGATAGCCTTTTTGCTTTGCTTTTACTGTGCAGTTTTTTAAATCATTCTAGTTTATGTTGTCTTTGTGTTGCCATTTTTATTGAAGTCTTTAAATGAGGAGATCTGAGAAGTCAGTAAAGACGGATATAGAGAGAGCATTTCTAATATGAGGACTCTATCGACCGCGTCACTGTGACACAATTACTGGGTTACTGCTCTGCTGTCTGGTCCAATTTGTCTAGAAATAACTCGAAGGATAAAGAGGAAGTACCCACTGTGTCTAGCTGATCTAGTGACTGTTCACACTGACTCAGCTGAAGAAGGGACAAAAGAATCAGTCTTTAAACCTGTGTTTAGCTTCTTTTTATGTATTCAAACCCAGAGTCTTGAGTCTTGGAAATTTAATGCTGAAGCAAGGGTTACAGGAAGAATTAGGATTAGGTTTAGGTTATAGTCAGGATTGAGATTAAGCATAACATGCATCTGTGTGTGTGTGTGTGTGTGTGTGTGTGTGTGTGTGTGTGTGTGTGTGTGTGTGTGTGTGTGTGCGCGTGCATGTGTGTGTGTGTGTGTGCTGTTGAGATGCTGTAGGCCATCAGTTTGACTAGGGTCTGATTTCTGAAATCATAAGCTTGTGATTAAAAATTAGCTACTGGAAGTATATGCATGTTTGTGTGTTTGTGTGTGTGTGTGTGTGTGTGTGTGTGTGTGAGAGAGAGAGAGAGAGAGAGAGAGAGAGACCCTTCATGCTGCCTCTTTTTTTTTTTTTTTTGGATGGCAGACAACCACACAGATGGTCTGTGAGGATGACACCCAGACGTCACCATGGTGACCAAGAGTCTTGCCGCCAAAAAGAAAACCTTTCCCTGAAAACATCCAAGGCGACATCTCAGATTCTGGCAGCATATTCTCAGAAGTCCAAATCTGTTTTTTTGTCTAGAAAGTAAAATTTAGTTCTGTCTGACTGTCTGCTCTATATCAGTCCCTAATATGTGCAGAGCTGCACTCCCTTGATATAAGGTCAGGGTGTGGCTATTCCCTGGGCAGCAATGATTGTGTTGTTGTTGACTTGCTGTGTGTTTCAGGTTGTGAAAAGTTCCTTGTTGATAACCTCTTTCACTCCAAGAAAACCCATATTAGAATATGGAAATGAGAAGATACAGATAATGACACCAAGTGAAAAGTTGGGGGCCGGAGAAGGAAAATGGGTCAGAATCAGACTTAATTGTCATTTTATGTAGGCATGTAATGAAATTGCAAACTCTCTGTCTCGGGTGCAAAACATTCAAGAAATAGATTAAATAGATAATAACTAGGAGTAAAAATCAAAACAACAATTCAGCACAATTAAAACACAATCATAATAAATAAGAGCACAGTTTAAAAACAATAGTGAATATTTGTTACAGATTAAAAGTAGTCTTACGCTTCACATAAACTATACAGGTCGTGGTTAAGACATTTATGAACAGTGTTATGTGCTAACAAAACATGTAAAACAATACATGCAAAAAAAGTATCGCATCAGATCACTGAGCTAGTCAACTGTACAACTGCTCTGGGATAGAAAGTATTTTAAAGCCTAGTGTCCATATTTTTATCACTCTACAGCGCCCCCTAGACAACAGAAGGGTACAGAGACAGTAGCCAGAGTGGGGCGAGTCTTTAATGATGTTAAGTGTCTTCTTTTTTTTTAATGCACCTAGTGTCATATACGTTTTCCAGAGTGGGAAGTTGGATACTGATGATTTTCTCAGCTGCCCTTATGATGTTGTGCAAGGTTTTTAGGTTCTCAGGTGTACAGCTGCCATACCAAACAGTAATTGCATATGTGAGAAAACTTTCAATAGCACATCTGTAGAACGACACCAGCAACTGCTCTGTTATGTTTGTCTTTTTCAAAGTTCTTAAAAGGCACCGTTGTCTCTGTGCTGTCTTTACAACCAAAGATGTGTTTGTCCTCCCCATTGCATCTTTAGAAATGTGGACTCCTACATATTTAAAGAAACGGAAGTCAGAGTGTAATTTGCTTCTGCATATTTATGTGTTTCGGGCAAAAACGGGCCTTTAGGCAGGAACTTTTAGTGGATATTATTGACATTCACAGTAGCCAATAGGGCTGAATGTGTGCTATGTCTGCCCTCCGGCCTGGCTGACAGTATTACTGTATGAAAACACGGAGCAGTACAACCCGAGTACAGCAGGACTCTATACACACCACAGGATAATGTTATAAACACAGACATGATGTCGTTAAGTTTTCCAACGTTTCTCAGACCTCCACAACTGTTCAGATGCAGACATGAGGAGTATATTGGCTGTATTTAATAATAGAGCCCCACCTCTTCCTCCTTACGATACTAGCTAAGATAATGCTAACTGGGGCTTTGTGTTTATTCACTGGGCTGTGCGACACATTAACAGACCTCCGTTTATTTTATGAACACAGACACAACTTTATTAAGCTTTCTCACATGTCGAGGACTTCCACAACTGATATAGTTAAGCAAACACAGTTATAGGGGCCGTAGTTCATTCCAGAAAGTGGTGAGTCAACCGTTCCTCCGAATGGGATTCCCTGCAATGGAGCTGATGCATGCCAACTGTAGGCCTGTGTCTGTATTATTTGAAAAAAATTTAAAAAGAATTTTCATCGGACAAAAAAATTTAAAGCGGCCCTGAGTGCAGGATGAGTCATCACAAAATTAAAAACGTTTTCCAATTAGAGAAAAGACCAATTTTTGATGTAAAAATACTAAGAAGTGATTTTTTTCAACAAATATGTGGTATGTAGTATAAGATACATGAGCAATTAACATATACGTAGACACAGGATTACAGCTGGGGAAGTGTATTTTTTCATGGGGACTTTAAATAAGATCATTTTTCCACTTGTTTGCCATTAATTGTAAGTGGCATTGTTGGTTTCGTTTCTTTCTTCCTAAAATCCATAATCATCTCTTTAGATTTTGTTGCGTTGGGTATCAGGTTATTGGCAGCTGACCATTCTGAAATGATGAGGTGACATGCACTCAAATCAGGAAATTACTAAGATCACTTTACTTCTGCCATGACAGGTGATCACTGAACAAAGTTGAGGCATGGCTGTTCTACAGAGTTACCTCATTAAGTGCTTCATTAACCCAACCATCAGCCCCTCACACACATTTTTGCTATGTTGAAAGATCCAAGGCTGGACAAATGCTGTAACATTTGATTCCTAATATGTGAGACTAAAGGGTTGAATTTTGTGTGTTTTATTAGATAGAATTTATACTAAAAATATTCACACAGTTTGATCTTTTTAGGTATTTTAATGCCGGACAAGCAATCAAGATAATTCTAATTAAGCTCAATAGCCCAAGGGTGTTGAACTACTTAATTGATGGAATCAATCAATGTAACCATTTCCTAATAAAGTACCAAATCCAGTCATTCACTCATCATCAGGCCTGCATTAGCACTTTAATGATCTTAGTGACACGTTTGAAAGTCAGCTCTGTGTTGAAAATGGAAGTGCTCACACTGACACTAAGCAGACATCTCCCATCTCACTTATGGATAGCCTGGGATTATTTATTGATGAGAGGAGCTATCCATTAGTTATGCCATGGGACTCTAGGGTGACGTGTGGATCAATGGAGCTTCTCTGATTCAGATGATGCAAAGTGTTTGGTCAAGTTAGAGGGTTTTGGCCTCAGCCAGAGGTCACAGTGCTGCAGACCTCGAGGGCACAGAGGCAGTTGTTCCTGGTTTTATTTTTCAGATGGTTCACAGGAGAAGTGTTGCTTCCATTCCAGTGCTAAATGTGAATTTGATCGGCCAGGCGGGTGAAGTTCCAAGACGTCAAGTGTCGCAGAGATTTGAATATTCTGCTGTGTGTGCAGTGTTGAAGATTAACTTGTTACGTGTAACAGAATCACAAAACAAATTTAATTGTAATCAGTTGCAGTTAATTTAAAAAATGTGTAATTAAATTACAGTTATTTATGAAAATGTTAATGATTACGAAGGGGGTTATATCTGAATATTTTCTGTTAAAAGTTCTGGCTATATAGTTTGAATAATATTTATTTTGTTGCTTTGCATGTTTTTGATGTGCACAATGCCTTCTTGTGCTATTTCCAGTCAAGGCCATTCAGTAAAATTTGATGCTATTCTGATGCTTCTGACTGCGTCTCTTGTTTGAATTTGCAGCTCCGCATGACTGCCTTAAATCAAAAATCATTTAATCAGTGGTGCTCAAAGCTAAACAACCTGTCTGAGTTGCCACCATGTCTGCAGATAAAAACATGTTCCAGTGCTGGAAATAAAAAAACAACAACTCATTTTATTTAGAAATCTGAAAAGGGCTCGAACATAACATTGCAATGCAAAACATATTTACTACATATTAAAATGCTGTTGACATCGAAAATTTCCATGTCAAACAGGAAACATCCACAGGTCTGTAGTCCTAATCAGTGTTGAGCACTACTGTAAGGTCAACACTGCCTGGTTTACTGGTTAACAGTTGAAAATATTCGTTAGAAAAGTAAAGTAATCAAAGAGTAATCAAATTGAATACATTACATTATTTAGATAAAGCAATTGGTATAGTTACATTACTTATTACATTTTAGGTAACTAGTAATCTGTAAGCTATTACATTTCCAAAATAAGCTTACCAACCCTGTGTGCACGCCTTTTTAAAACCTAACGGACAAACATTCTTCAAGAATAAAGCAACACCTCAAAGCCATGGACTTGCTTTTATGGTTGTTGACACGTTTGCTACTTATATTGGTGTACTTATAGAGTACATTTCTGACAGACAGTTTCAGTTTCTTTAACATCCCTTTCATCACCAGCCACATATTCACATCACACTCCTCCCCTCTTCTCCCTTTCAGTTTTTTTTTTGTATCTGTTCATGATTTTTTTTTCAAGACATTTTCTGCCAAAACAAGTTTGCAGTATATTTCTTAGAACTATATTTTAATACTGTCACTGGATACTAAACAGTTCATTTCAGCCCATCTAGAGGACAATCCGAGTTTACTGACTGGCAAAGATCTTATATTTAACTGAATGTTCCGTCTCAGCTGTAGTTGCGGGAGTGACACATTCAGCAAGCCCAGCTATCTGCCACAGAAAACAAACATCTTCTGGGAAGAGATATTGCTCCCCTGTGCATTGCACTGCTCCATCGCCCTCAAACAGAAGTGAAAATTTAGCCTGGTGAGGTTGGAGACAGTGATTAGCTGTGCAGCTGTGCATTCAAGCACATATACTGACACTGTAACATGACACGCAGGTTTGTTTTCTCTGTCTTTCTTATATCACAGAATCAAGAGTTGGCCAACTGTTGGCTCATGCTATCCTGGAAGTTGATTTAACCATGTAACTCCAGTATAATGGGAAAGTGCATATAGATCATTAAAGTACTCTATTTCCTTACTAACATTATCTAAAAGTTGTATCTGCAAAACCTCTGAGGGCATTAAATTAAGCATTTTATTTGCTTATGAATTCAACTTTTCACTTCTATGAAGAGGATTGTCTTTTAAAATTTACACTTTTTTTATGATAATCTTACTTTTAATCTTGAAGAAATACACAAAATTGATATGAACATTGGCTCTAATTCAGCTTCCTCTGGCTCATAAGAATAGTGTGGGAGTCTAATCGCTCTACTTTCAGTTTTATGATTTTCTGACTGCACACAATGTTAATGGACAGTGTTGATGCTGAATGTGGTATTTTAATGCAGAGAAGATGATTTAGCTTCCTTTCAAGGCTCTGGCATCAGATGGAACTGAGGAGCTACTGACCCGTGGCTAATCTTTGTTATTGGTGTGTGTTTTCTGTTAGTTCAAGCATCCGCCAGCCTCAGTAGAAGATTCTGTGCTAAACTGAAACACAAAAGTTGCAGCAAAATAAATCTAATGAAAGCTACATTTAAAGCATTTTGTTTTTTTGTTTTTTTTGGTATTGGTGACTTCATGTTTTTTCTCGAGGCCTCATCACCTGAGGCATCAAGCTGGGCCCTGCAGGTTAACGCTGTAGGGAGATATACAGAAACACCAATAGTAATTAGAAAGGAAAGGTTACCTGGTTACAACAGTGTGGATGCATGTTTCGCTTGGTCTTACCCTAAAGGAAAGATTTCAAAGAGCCCTGTGCCAGAAGTGGCCTTGATCCAGCTTGATTAAAAAGCATATTGTGTAACCTTTACCTTTTAAATTGAAGAATGGTGTGTGTGTGTGTGTGTGTGTGTGTGTGTGTATGTATGCATGTGTGCTTGGTGTCTATTAATCTACCAGGCCTGCCTACATGTCATCCAACCCCATACTGTAGAAATACTGCCAATCTTATTAGATTTACTGTATTAACTCGTCTCCATCCAATGAAATGTCAAGGCCATAGCTACAATGGCTCCATGTGAAACCATTTCTGTGTATTTGGAAAAGCTCTTATCATTTTATGAACAGTTTATTCAAATGTTCTCATTTGTAAGAAACAAAATAAACCATTAGTGATTATAGGAATCAAACGGGTCAACACAAAATGGCTTGAAATCATTAAGAGGAAGAAAATGAGGCCACAAAATCCTGTTTTGTTTTTTGCTTTATCACCCATTCTCTCCCTCACTCTTAATCTGTCCTCTAATCTCTTATTTACTACACGGGGGAAAGAATTACTGGATGAGCTCCAACATTTCTTTAAAAATTTGCATTCCCTTTGTGGATTTGGTTGACGTAGTTGCTGAGTTGAGTGCAGGTTTTCTGGTGAGGATTTGACAGTTAATACAGGGTTGAAAGTCAATTGTAGGTACTACAGTGAGGCAGTCACAAGCTGATCAGGAATGGACTTATCAGAGCTGATCAGGGAATTTAAAGGATAAGAATTATTGCTTAGGTCAGAATTTACCCAGTCAATTCCTCCTCTCAACCCATCCATCTCTTCATTGTGTATTGTTAAGTTAGACTTGTTATGTAAGCCATGTTGGAGAACTGATGCAAGCTTGTTTAAGCGAACATGTTTAGTAGGAAATAGCACTCAACATATATATCGGTTTGCCAGTAATATTGGCCAGTACTGATCTGTTGCAGATATATCTGATCTGATGTATCTGATATATGGGCCAATACTGAAACTTATTTTAAAGCTGGAAAAATGCTTGGACAAGTGATTTAAAATAGTGTAATTATGTAATTTGTCCAGCTGAGGGCATGCTTTTAAAGGCATCAGAATTTCTGCATTCTATTGCCATTATTGGCATTTTGCTGACCTAAGTGTTTTGAGTTAGCTTGGATCATCCCAGCTCAAACAATGTGAACCAACTTTGAATAAAGCTTTGATAGCAGCTCTGACTGATGTACCATTTACTGTTATGAATGCATGAGCGGATGAGCCAGTATTCTATAAATAGAAGTTGTTTAATGGATGACTGCCATTTAGTGGAATTAAACTAATTAAACAGATCCAAGTTAGAGCAAAAGCAAATACAGCTGGAGTTAAAAGCCAGTGATTAAGATTACTTATTTAGACCATGTATTTGCTGAATATGGGTGTGCTTGAATGGCAGTGCTGGGAGTGATTTTGGTATGATACAGCTCCTTGAACAAGAGAAAGAAGGGGGCAGGGGCTTTAAATGCAGCTGAGTGTGAAGGAGCAGGCAGACGAAAGAGAAGGAGGAGGAGACAAATAGACTTGATGCTGATTATTTGTTTGAGCAGTTTGTGTAATTCTTCTGAGGAGCTTGTACAGCATGTACTCATGCATGTTGTGTTGATGGTTGATGAGGAATAATAAGCTGAGTCTGGAAAGCATTTGTTTATTTATTTATTTTGTTGAGACCAAATATAGAATGTTTTCACATTAAGCGCTCTTTGCAGCAGCTTTAACACATTCTTTCCATAAATGTGTTGGCTTCATTAAACAATGGTTAAAAAGTGGCTGCAGCCTCGTGCCTACGACCGAACCACAGCCGTGACGATATTACAGTACGACATCACTCCCTCTCGTGCGATATTGCTTTTATACAACAGTTCAACAGTTTAAATAGCGATTGCTGAGTAAGAAAATGCTGAAGATAGGTGACAAAGTAGATTTAGTATTTTATTTGGCTCTGCCAACAAAAACAGTTCCCTCAGGATTAAACTCTCAATGTTGCCTTGGCAACGCAGCGCACACAGGCTGCCGCTGCGCCAGGCACTCACAGCAGGCACTACGTTACTTTGCATCAGTATACAAATTGATCTGCACGTTGCCATTGACTGTGCAGCCAGTGAAATAGATGTCGGGTGAAACCATAGTTTCTGAGGGTTGATCTGACAGTATGTGGCTCCATCTTTTCCTGCTGTCCATGGATATCTCCGAGTAACTTTGCAATGAGCTCTCAGACATGCAAAACAAATGTTATTTTTTAAGGGTGTGACTATCATTAGGCCTAATTAGTATCACACATCATTAATTTAAGTATAAATGAAAAACGTTACACTACTCTTTCTTTCCCGCTGAGCGACACTTATCAAATGTGTTGAGTAACGAAGCATGTATTGGTCTTCAGGCCCCGTTGTGAATTACTAGAGACTTGAGGTCAACTTGCCTTTAAGATCCTGGGACATGACTTGGGACCTGGTCTAAAAGATTTGAGACTTACATTTCAGTGACAACACTGTGTTGTAAAACAACAAATAAATTAACCTTGTAATGTATAAATGTCAGAATAATTCTATGAATAAGTCAGTGAATAATTTTAACTTTCTGTCTTGTTAAAGCAAAAATGGATTACAGACCAGATTGATGTGCCCTCTGACCAAGAGGACCTTGTAAAGGACGAGACTTCTGATAATGTAAACCCTCTGGCAAAATCTAAATGTTTTGTAAATGCATGTCCAAAGACATTTGTGAAATGCCTGTAGATTGAAATATGGTTAAGTTCTGTGCATTGGCTAGTGCTTGTCAATGAGGGTAAATGTGCTTTTTAAACCTTAAATCTGATTCAGTTTAGCTGTAGCTGAACAGAACTATTTATTTGCCACACAGAAGATGCACTTTTTCAAAAACTGCAGTTCAGGCTGAAGGAGGTGGTCTAGCTGGAAATGTCTGTCGTCTTTACAGTTATCTAATTTTCTGACGTCTGACCAGTGTGGTAAAAGTAAGCAGTGTTACAGGAACAAAAGAGAGTTTTTGAGTTTACCTTGACACAGATGATTATGCTGATTGCCACCTTCACTGTTGCTGTTCAGCATTTGTACTGTCAAGTAACACTCAGACTAGCAGAACGGAAAGCAAAGTGCAGAAGACTTTTAGTACATTCTTCACCTTGTGTGCTTAAAAGGATTGACATTAATAAAGCCTGTCAGATTCAAAGCAACCAATCAGAATAATATTCCAGAGTGCCTCAGTCTATACATATGGCAGGCTGTTAACCCACCATCTGTTCTCCTTTTAAAGAGGGAAGGAAGCTTAAATCTCCTCTTTATCAAGACTTAAATAAGGTTTGGGTTTCATCTAGGACAATCTCATAATTCCATCCCTAAGTAAAAAGTAAATTCTACATGTTCCAGGTTAGGGTTACGGTATACAGACAACAGCAATTATACATATTCATATATTTTACCTTTACATAGAGTTAAGTTATTAGGAAAACTGGGAATTGATCAAAAGCATTAGCGGTTTCCAAGTACTAATCAAGGCATTTGACCCTAAATCACTGCTTTCAGTGTAATTGTAAACTTTTAAATCTTGTTCTTCTTTAAAATGAATTTGCAGTTAGGTTGCCTACAGCTCAAATACTGTACCTTGCTTAGTTCTGTAATTGGTCACACAGATTTGTGCCCCCTGGCCTTCATCAGAACATTGAGTTTGTCCTAGTGATAATCACGTTTCAATGGTAATCACCTGAGTAGGCGTAAGTATGGAAATGAAGTATGGAATGAAATCATAAAAAAATAAGTTAATGAAAGTTGACATTGCTTTAGAAAAATGCAGTGAGTGGACCATGAGTGAGGTTTTTTAGCTGAACCACATTACTGTTGCATGGTTATGCAGATTCGTTGAAGGTTGATTTAGAAAGTTTGCTCTTTTTTTTAAGCGAAGGTGATGAAATTTGAATGTATGGATGGCTGCGTGGAACAGTTGAAAAAACATTGGCGTATCTAAAACTTCAGCAAGCCTTTTGAAAATGGTGACCACATTAAAGAAAAAAAACATTATTATTCATATTAAGAGTTAAACTCAAAAAACGCTGATATGGTCTTTTAAGTTCAGTGTATGGAGATTCTTAGTCTCAAGCTCTAGGCCTTAAGTAATACAAATCCATGAATAATGACACTCAAGAACAGAAAATCGGAGAATAAAGAGGTTATTTCCCAGCAGCCCTTGGTGCTGTAGAGCTATGATGTAACCACTTGCGCCAAATCAGCCTCAGAGTGTGCTGTGGATACTAGCGTTTGACCTCAGCCTTACAGACTGCAGGTATGAAGACAGCCCCCCCATCCTGCATCAGAGGACTTTCATTTTGTGGCTCTGACCTCTGTAGCAGCCCCCCCCCCCCCCATTTCCTGATTGAAGATTGACCCTTTGTGGACTGTGAGGGGTTCACTGGGGATTTGTAGAGATTTGCTGTGGTGTGAGAGTCAGTTTTTTATTGGACTGGGTGGATGTGGTTGGATGTCTTCAAAGGACCATACTGTTTTGTTCTGTTTTGATGGTCCCCTGGTCCCAGATGTGTAGTTTTTCATTTTCTGCTCTTATTTGCTGTGTTTTCGACTGAATCAGACACCTCAGGCTTCTGTCTGCAGCTCTTCTGCTTTAGTTGCTTTTTGGTTGTGTGTGTTGTCAGGTGTGTACTTGTGTGTCTGTGTGTGACTTTTTGCCCACCAAAGCCAGGACCACTTCATTTCAAGGTCTTGTCTTGTTGGCCCGAGGCTGACAGCTCAGGTGCAGTGATAAACAACGGAGGTGGGTGTAGAGTGTGTATATGTGTGTCTTCCTTTGCTAATTTTTCCCCTGAGTTTTGATACATTTTGAAGGTTTAGTGTAGTCCTGCAATTCCTTGACTTTAAACCATATTTGGATAATGAATTCTGATGTCTCGATCGATTCGCTCACCTTTTCTTCTTTTGGTTTCTGTATTTGTCTTTGGTAGAACATGAATCCATTGCTCTTTGTCAGTCACATTTCTTAGATTTTTATCAGATTGGTGTTTTAATTCAAAATGTAGAGCTGAAAGTGAAAACCCTCATCTTTACCGGGTGCTCACCTCTAGGAGGTGCAATACACTTTGGGCTGGATCTACTAAAGGTTTGCGTGTATAAAAACGTGTGCAAACTCATTGCACACGCAAAAAAATGTACAAACTG
>JAPQLA010000016.1:1849779-1866450 GCA_029822935.1 Naso vlamingii
GTCTCCAACACGTTTGCACCTGTTGTCATTCACACAGTCACTCTTAGTAAATCACCCGCAAACCGCGGTTCAACCCCGCACGCAAAATTCTAGATTGCGCACTCAAATTAGTTCGCGCAAATTGGGATCTTAGTAGATCCGGCCCTATATGTGATAGAGCATGAATCCTGTTACATTAATTTTGGGAGTATATTGGAATTCAAGAGTTCTGTACCTAGAGGAAGTTACATAGAATAGAGTGCTCAAGTCACACCCCTTCTGGTAGACCCCATAGGACCTTAGTACAGAAAAATGTGAACGGTAGTCAATGGGGAAAGGAAAATTATTTTTTGGTCCTGTTTGACTCGTGCCCTGAATTACACATATGATGTTCGTCAATTTAAATGATAATATTTCATGTGAATAAAGTCTAAGTTTGTCGTCAAACAGTTGATGTATTAGCTTGTAAAAATAAGTAATTGTAAGTAATTGTAATTGTAAAGCCATTCTTCATGCAGCTGCAGTTCTCAATATGGCCTGATTTATGATTGTTTTCACCTCCTTTAATACTTTTCCCCTCGTACTGGAAAAATGCTGTGAAACCTGCAGTGCACGTCCATACTGATGTCATATATTGTCTGAGACAAGACATGTAGTTCACTGAGCGGTCTCACAAAAAACTTTTTATTTTATTGCTTGATGACAAAATTTGACTTTCTTTACATGAAAAATGATCTTTTAAATTGCCAGCCATCATATGTGTAATTCAGCGCACAAGCCAGACGGGATCAAAAAATTATTTGTCCCTCTCCATTGACTACTGTTCATATTTTTTTTGAATTAAAGTTCCATGGCTGGGAAGTAGAGGGGTGTGACTTAGGCACTCTATACGACCCATCTATATCAGAGAGGAGTTTCTAATTTCTTTTGGACTTCCATTTTTATACATTGTTCATAATTGATTTTTGCAACTGTGGATAAATGATAAAACCTAAGAAAGCCTTCCGATAGAAAAGATATATATTCTAGGACCGGTTTTAAACCACAACTCCTCTAAATTAAAGGCTGTTGTTTTGGGCCTGACTGACCTGGCTTGGAATCATGGACTGACTGTATACAAAGAAGTTAATTTGCTTCAAACAGAGTTCTTCTCAGATAATGCAAAGTATCTTAACACATTTTCTTCTGACATATCCAATGCTTGAATTGGGGGTCATTTTATAAAATAATACTTCTATCACTTCTTATATGTGCAATTCCATGAGTAACTTTAAGGACAGACTTTATAATAAAATCTGCTACAATTTTCTACATTTGTAGCATTAATTGTTCCTCAGCTTTCTGCATGACTGCAAGCTATGACTAAGACTGTGGCTCTGGTTAAATGTTTGAATTGTTGAAAATATCAGGGGTTTTTGATGTGTTTTAATCAGTGTTATGCCTATACCCACATCGCTGTCCTTATTCCAAATCCTTACTTCAACCATAGCTTTAAGTTTTTAGGATGTAACCTGGAAAATTTCAATCATGCTCTCAGTGAAAAGAAACACAAGCACGCATGTTTTGGATTGCAGTCCAAGACCATCTTCTTCTCTTCTATTTCAAAGAGTAATGAAAACATATAGATAGTGGCTACTTACGTAAGGTTATCTGTCACTTATATACATTTAAAAGCATTCTTCAATTGCTGAAACAAAAACATTTATTTTACCTGTGGTTATTGTGTTCTCTACATCTAGTGTCTGTATTCAGTCAAACATTGTATGTTTTTATAATTATTATGAATGAGTTGCAGTTTTTTTCAGCATTAGGTTTAATGCAATTGTTGTGAGGGACCCCTAACCTAGAATGTTATATCAAATCTCATCCCCATATTGCAGATTCACTCTGTATGTACGTTTAAGGATAGATAAAAATCTGGTGAACCATTCATTAAAGTAGTCGTACTGTATTAAAAAATCAATCCTGGCAACCGTATGATTTCTTTACAAAAAGTTTTTGCTATTGCAAATTAATTTTAGGTACATACATAATTTAGATACATAATTTCGGCTTTAATGTTTTATAACATCAGTAATTGGTACTTAATATACTTAATTTGTTGCAGCTAATAAATGATTTGCATTTTACCAAAAAAGTGTTGTACTTTAATTTTATTTCTTTTTACACCTTCTGCGCTTTAGTTTATTTAATTCATATTGATGTTTTTGTTACTGACATGGACTTTCTTTGCTTTAGTTCATCCTAAAATGAAAAATCATTATCTACTAATCCTCATGCTGATGGAAGGACGGTTAACGTTTTTTAGTCCGCAAAACACTGCTGGAGTTACACAGGAAAATAACATTGCAGTCATATCCCAAACAATTGTAGTAAATGTTGACCAGATTTTCAAACATGAAAAAAGCATATAATTAAATCATAAAATGCCTCCATTTTGCCTATCTGAAGTAATCCAAGTGTCCTGAAGTCTCGACATGCCAAGTTGTTTTGAAAAATGTCACTCACGTCATGTTTTTATCCTCACTGTTTACTGTAGCCTGCGGCTCCTGAAATGGGAGACACATTCATGTGCGCAATCCCTTTAAGTGATCATTCCTGCTGTGTAACGCACTAAGAAGCTATAAACCTGATAAATATGGCAAAGAAAATTACATTTGCAGGCTCAAGTTGAAACCTGGTGATGCGTTTGTTGAAGACTGGTCCAAATTAGGTTGCAGCCTTTGTTTGCCTTAATCTTTTGATTAATTCGTCAGTTTCACATCACCAGCCTCCCCACTCCATTTCACTGTGTTTTCAACATCCCTCTTTAAACTTTCCCTTTTTTGCCTTTTTCCCTTCCCTCCTCCCCTCACAGTCCATCTGTGTGTTTGAAGGCATAAAGCCATGAAGCCTTAATAACAGTCTAGCACACAGTGGTTGGGCTAATCCAGTTAGCTCAGATCTGTAGCTGAGTCCATTCACTGTGCCACACCACCAACGTAACCTTTTGTCTCTGCTAATCCTATTGTCACAGCCTCACTGCATGCTACACACACACAGGCGTCTATACAGATGCACCTCAGTATTCTTGCCCTACACATACAGATGAAAAGTCACACACAGAGAGACAGGATATCCTGCTAAATCTGCTGCTGTGTGGTAAATTCTGAATTTTTCCCTGTTTGGATTAAGGATGCTTGAGGGACACCTCTTGCTGTGTAATGTGATAAAACAGGAGTGTGACGGGGTTTCAGTTTCACTTAAAAACCAAGCTTATTTTTGATTTTCTTATCATTTTTAAACACATCCTGTCAGTCAGCCATCAGTGAATTTTGGTGGATATTGCGTCTTTTCTGTGGAAGATTTACTCTTGTCTTTTCAATCGTCTCGCTTGTGTTGAGACTTGTGTTGAGCCTGTGTGATTTAACATGGTCAGGAATGGAAATTTGTCTGTGTAGAGTGTGCTCACTAAAATTCACAAAACACTCAAAATTAAATTTGCCATCTGAATGATTTCCTTACTGGGGATTAAACTTGTCATTACTGCCAGGCAAAACTGAATTGTTAATGCCAGAATCAGTCCGATAATGGCCTGACAGTTATGGGGTGGCTGTAATGAAAATGAGCATTGAGTGTGACAGTTGCTCATTTTATCCCTGGTTGTTTTGCATAGCTGAAACCAACAGACACAGCTTGGAAAGATCAAGGTCCAGAGAAAGGGACTTTAATGTCAGATTTTTTTGGCCCTGTCTCATTCAGTTTGACAACATTAACTTAACTTATTTGCTTTTACCAGTATGAACACAACCTGTGCTTCTGTGCTCAACTGTATGCTCTGCACGTCAAAAGGGTAATGAATTTCCAAAAATATGTGGACTGATGGTACCAGGGTAGAATTTTTTAAGTGTGAGGTTTGTTGAGATTCAAAAAAAATTGTTAAGTTGAAGCTTTGATTTATTTATTTATTTATTTATTTTTTGGCCATAGACTCATAACATTAGTTTTATAATTAATAAGATTCGCAAAAGCGTAAAGATTGGATAATTCTCTATTTGATGAAAAAAAACAATCCTATTCTTTGGGTAAGTGGTAACAGTTACATACAAAAGTGTCTTTTCAGGGTGCTTTGCTCTATATTTGCAGCAAGTTTCAGGAAAAATCTAAATAAAGATTTTGTACATTTTTAGCCATGTAGTGTTTATTAGGACTATCACAATATAACATGTAAATCTTCTTTCATTGCTTTTCATTTTCTCAAGAAGCAATAGTTCAGTGATATCCCCTTGAAAAGCCATAGCCGGACTCAACATGTTGTTTACAACACAGACAGTGTGAAGCTAATGGCTAAGCTATCCCTAGGCCTTTATGGCAGAACATGGTTTTTCACTAACTAAAAAGGAAAGAAACCACGATTGGAGCCTTGAGGAACACCACAGTGCTTGTTTTGTGATCACTATTTAGTTAACTGTAATGTCCTACTGTGTGCTAAGGAAGAGCAATTGCTTAAGAGAGAAACACAGACTTATAATGGATGAGCAGATGACACTGATTGCGGATTTCGTCCAGGTCATGGAACAACCAACCAGCTTCTCACTTGTCCAAAGATCTTGGAAGGAGCCCGGTAGTTTCTCCAACCAGTCTACATGTGTTTTGTGGATCTGGAGAAGGCTTATGACAGGGATCCTTAGGAGATATTATGGGAGGTGCTGCAGTAGTGTAGGGTGAGGATGTCACTAATGGCCATCCAATCTCTGTATGCCCAAAGCAAGAGCTGTGTTCCGGTTCCCCATGGGGGCTGACCTCCACCAAGGCTGCGCCTTGTCACCAATCCTGTTTTCATGGACAGGATCTTAAGGTTTAGTCGTGGGGGTAGGAGTGGGGGAGTAGCAGTTTGGTGGGCTGAGGATCAGAACCTCTAAATCTGAGGCCATGGTTCTCAGCAGGAAACTGGTCCTTACCCCAAGTGAAGGAGTTCAGATATCCTTGGTCTTGTTCACAAGTGAAGTGACTATGAAGTGTGAGATTGGCTGGAGAACTAGTGCATTGGGAGCTGTTTTGTGCTCACTTTAATGCATCCTTGTGACAAAAAGAGACCTGAGCCACAAGGCAAAGCTCTCGATCTACTGGTCAATCTTCGTTTCTGCCCTCACCTTTTGTCATGAAGGAGAGATCTTGACCGAAACAATGAAATCGATGATGATATAAGCAGCTGAAATTTGTTTCTTCAGGAGGGTGGCTGGCTTCTCCTTTAGGGATAAGGTGAAAAGTTCAGTAGAGTTGCTTGGAGTGTGGTCGGGTTGTAAACAAACAGTTTTTCTAAATCGGTTACAACTTAATTTTTAAGCAAGTCCTAGAGAGAGTTCACCTTTAATGTCACTGAATATTCTTATTACAAGGTGTATTCATGAGTTTGCACATGTACGTTACACAAAAGTAAATGAGAGTAAATTAGGACATCTCCAAAAATTTTTGAACAGTTCTGCCATTTTCTCATATTGCTCCACAAGACAAGTTAAATTTGTCATAGCACTTTTCTTCGACCTGAATGATCATCTCACAGGTTTTGTTTCTTTCCAAGTTTGATCTCTCGTAACCCCGGGATTCAACTGGATGCATGTGCATTGCGGAATGGCTGTGTTGTGGGTCCACTCTGTGCTCCACCAGCAAACAGCTTGAGTCACAAGACTATGAGATTTCGTGGTAATTAAAATATCACATGCGACCAGGGTCTCTGAAAACCTGACAAAAGAAACAAAATAAAACTGTTGACTTCAGGCCTGTTTCCTCCCATTATGACATTTTGTTAGCGTAGTACAGTGAAATATGATCCGCTGTCGATACATAGTTTTTTTATTTTGAAAATCAACTGGATGTTTTATTTTGTTTCTGTACCCAACTTCCTGTCCCGAATGATCTGCTCTTCCTGCGTTGTGCTCCGCCATCCGGCAAAAATAGAAGTCCTGCGTATCTGCTGCGGAGGGCTCCTGATTGCTGGAGCTGTGACAGAGTCGGAACGCAGCCACAGCCGGTGGAAGCATACACATTGACTAGAATTAAAATGAATCAGCTCTGCTGCCAGTGCAGACGCAACGCACACTCATCTTGTGGACTTTAGAAGTAAGGTACTCAACCACATCCTGAGATCTCCTCATTTACTTTCACACATACCATGATGTTATCATAACTCACAGAACCGATGAAAGGAGTTATGAAAATTGAAGCCAGGTTGTAAAGAACGCGTTATGGAAAGTTCCACTTGAAAAGAGTTTACTAATAATGCTACATTTTTCCAAAGATGCTGCATTGTACTTAATACAAAACTAATTTTCCCTTCACTGCCAATGAAAAATGACATTCCCACTTAAGCCAAAATTCTACAAAAAAACTGTTCATATTCAGTTGATTAGACTAAAGTACTTGACAGTCCTGTTAGCGCATACTCTTGTCAGCAGCAGTGTGTGTGTGTTTTGAGTCCCGTTGCTGGGTTCTTGGCTCACATTCCTGAGTTTGTGGGCTTGTGGGTGTCACAGGGTGAAATTCATAGGAAGCGCCTGGTCTAGGATGAATTACATGGCATTTTACAAATGACAAGGCCCATCACACATATGAGAGCAGCACTGGAAACATGGCAGCTCACTGAGCAGCAAGAGCAAAAGGCAAAAAGGCCAGTCTATTCATCGGCATAGAAAGATCGCCTTGTTATGCAAGACCTTCCACTGCACCTCATGTTCTTCCAGCCCTTGCTTCTCAGAAGTGACACAAAGGAAAGAGGACAAGGCAATTCTGTCATCTGCATCTTGGAGATCTTTGTTGATGTTTTGGTCAGATCTAGTGTTCAAATCAAGAACGAATGAGAAGAGTATGTGAATATAATTAAATTTAGTGGAGGGGTCAGAGGATAAGAGCTCTGGTTTGGAGTCATCTCTGCAGCTGGAGGTTAAAGACAGTCTAATTGCTCCAACTGACACAGTCAATTAGAAGCAAGACTTATTTTCCACATTAACCACCTGATTTATATTCCAAGCCAGTCTACTCATTGCTGTTTCAGTAATGTGTATTACACTGGTGGGAGTCATAACTTTCTATCCAATAATACTTTAAAATTCAGACTTTATTTACCTGACACTACGTCTGCCTCACAGTTTCCTTGTAAAGGTGCACTAGGAAGAGGGTTTGTTGTGATATTTGTGCTTTAATTTTTTAAATTAAATTTAAATTTAAGTTTAAAAATTAATTAATAAATCAATAAATTAAATTAAAGCTGAGGTAGGCAATGTTTGGAAAGGCAGCTGTAGCATGAGACTCCATGGGAAGCGATTTCACTGCACCTTGCCCTCCCTGCTTTTGCTCTGGCTTGCGTTTCATTTGCTGACACTCTCTCTTTTTGGTCCAATTTTCTCCAAAGATTCACGCAGAGTAAGCTGGTCCGTTTTAGCTCAACTCAAGCTGGCCAAAGGTGTCTCCTGTAGACACTGTTGTCCCCAGAGGCTAGTTTTAGAGCTTAAGGCATGTCACTTGTTTGAACAGCCAATCAGCTCGTACCGACGTCACCTGTCACTAATAAGCGCAGTGTAAAGCAGCTAATAGGAGCATTGGTTCTCAGAAATTATTGCAATTGGCTGAAAATACAAATACCAAGTGACGTCCTGAATAGAGAGCCACGGAAAGGTGCAGAAGTGTAATATTCCGAATGACTATATGCCAAAAGGTTTTATGGAATTTTAGTGCCATGACACCAAAGGTAAACTGCCTACCCCAACTTCAGATACTTTTTAGATTAAAAAAAGTGTTTCTATATAGGATTATTGAGATTTTTTCATGCACATGGATTATATTCTGTAGAAAAATCAAAAAACAAATTGCAAAAAGAGAGTAATTTTATTAAAGCAAAAATATTTATATAATTTCTCTTTCAAAATGGCTATCCAGTTACATCTGAGATCCTGCCCCTGCATGTAACTCTGCTGTCTGTAACCACAGTATTGAGACACTCTTTCTTTGTAAGCATTGGCATAAACGTGGGTTTGGTAACAGTGTGTAAATACTTTCAATTGGCTGTCCTGAAAACCTTTTTTGGGGCTCAGAACTTCTATGGCAATTATATGATTGTATAATGTAATGTTTTCAGTGAGATGGGGGGCTTACCACGTCTTTTAATGTAAATGTTAATCTGCTTAAATGTGCATTCACATGAGGCGAGCTATGCTCTTCTGCCATTGCTTGCTCTCTGTCAATCATTCGTATTGCAAGGGATTTCTAGAATTTGATGTTGTCATGATAATCCACCATTTTAATGACATCAGTTTCCAGCTCGTCCATTGGTACCTCATCTTCAACTCCTTTGGTAACTCCAGGAGATTCCCTTTTTAGCTGGTAACATGGACAACTCACAGTGTCCTTGCGTACTTCCTCTGTAATCGTCCACAGCAGGTTAGTGGCAGACATTCGTACAACTCTGCATCTTTGTTTTAGTCTTTGTAAACTTCTGTCATTTTATCCTGTATCCAGGTTCTTTGTTAGCTGGGAAACTAGCTACAGTTATAAGCTATTCCAATAATATACTTCCATCCTGGGTTTTGGCACCAAAAAATGTGGGGAAATAGCTGTAAGTTATACAAACAATCAATTAATAAATAAAATAAAAATTCGGAGCATCAGGTTTCGTTACTTAACTGTTAACTGAACTGCTGCATAAACATAAACAAGTGCATGGCATTGTGAAGTTAACTTCCCCTCTTTTGCTAGAAACTTTTTCTTCTTCTACCATCTACAAATCATGTTTTGTTGGCTATAACTCTGGTCTTTTTTGGCCTGTCCCTGTCCCTTGAGGATCATCACCTGCTCAAGGAACATTTCTAAATTAGGATCAGCGGTTAATGTTGAGATGGAGATAATCATTTATGCTTTTAATTCTTCTCGTTTTGATTACTTTAAAGCACTTTGTACCTGTCTAAATCAGTCCGCTTTGAACTGTCTTCAAACCATCCAAACTAACAAAAGATCTCGTATTGCGCCAGTTCGATCTTCTCTTCACTGGCTTTCTATCAAAGTCTGCATTCATTTTAAATTTTCAGTGCTAACTTTAAGAGCGTTGTGTGGGCAAACTCCACAATACATCGCTACCGAGCTTTTCAAATGTTTGCTCTCAACCTTTAGAAAGCTCTCCCCATTTGGAATGCTCTCCCCATTGTACATTGTCCCATTGTCCTCATTGTACACTTTAGAATAGGGTGACCAGATGAGAATGGGTAAAATTTGGGACAGTCGTGTTGGGTTGGGTGTTGTCATGTGGTCACATTGGCAATGAGCAGTAAAACACAGGACAGTCAAAATTTACTAATTCCTTTTCACTCACCCCACAATTCTTCCTTGCCAGGTTCTGCTAAAAGTCTATTTCACCATTTTTGACTAGTTGAATGCAGAATCCTATTTAAGATTCTTACGATCACATGTAGAGCTTGACATGGTTAGGAACCTGTCTATATAAGTGATCTACTGTAGTACCCTGCCAGCAGGTCCCTAATTTCCTTGGTACAAGGTCAGCGAATTATTCCTCCACCTTGAATCTTAAGAAGACCCTGCTTGAGATTTTGGCCCAAAACTTTGGAACTCTCTTACAGTGGACTTAAGATCTGCTGACACCGTGGTAACGAGAAAAGGAACCCGAGACCCATTTGTTAGAACTCGCCTTCGCGTTTATTTTTGCTTTTATTTTGTTATTAGTCAAATACATGTTTATGCATTGTTGCTTCTGTGAGGCCTTTTCTGACACCTCTGCTCTCAAAAAGGCACTATATGAATAAAATTACTGAGGCCAAGTTTTAACAAAAGCAGCCCTACTAACAACAGAAAGCCTCGCCGTTAAAAAAAAATAAATAAATAAAATCTGCCTTCACATGAACAACCAAAAGCGCTGCAGAATGCATGCCAGGCTGTTTGTTGACAGTATAACTTTGTAATGTATACCATAGGAGCTATGGAAGTTGTTTACTTCCTGTTGCAAGCCCCAAGAAGCCTCACATTAAAGAAATTCAGCTGTAGTTTGACTTCCATAATTATTCTACAACACTCCAACACTCAAATTCACCTTAATCGACTGCTGTCATATTCAACTTGCTTTGGGTGCACTGTGGAGTCTTTAATCAGAGTTTGGTACTGGCTATTGTGGAATAGGCCTACATTGACTTGCACTAGCATTAGCATTAGCTTAGTCGCCGCTTTCACAGGCTTTCCATTTTGCCAGCTTACACAGCCGGAAAGAAGGTTGCAGTTTCACAGATTCCACTCTGCAACCTGGTTTCACAAGTTTGCAGTTTCAGGTGTGTCAGAACGCTGTTGTCGGGTAAAAGAAAGGTTGAACCACAACAAAAGTTTACCGTTTGATGCAGAAACTTGCATCATGTAAGCCGCCCCTTATTTACTATATGTAGCTCTATACTTTGCATTTCATTTCCAAGGGATTGCTAATGCAGATATAGTGTGTTTTTCAGTTACCTTTTACTACATTTGTACATAAATCAACTTTTATCTGAATAACATGTTGCACAGGAACATGTTAAGGCCTCAGCTGCTTAATCAAGGTTTCGTTCTGCACTGGTGTTATATTTCACAAATGGTTGACAGGTAATAGCCAATAGGACGTGGATGCAGAAGTAATCTCAGTCGTCATCCCATGATTCTCTTTCTACCCGCTGAATCCCATAAGTCACCTTCAACCCAATATCCTTTTAAATGCATCATGTTTACTTTGGTCTGACACACACATGCACACACAACACAAATACATGCCGTGCATCCTTCATACATCCTTCACCTGCCCTTCCTGACTGACATAGTATCTTTAACCTTACAGTGATGCCTCAGCTCAGAACCAGATGTGGAAAGAAAGAGAAAGGTGTGTCTAAAAAGAAATCCTAATCCAAACAATACAGAATGTGGAAATGTGTTTTCAAGATGTGTAATGAGCCCATGTTTCTCTGCTCAGCATCCCTCAGCAGTCCCCACCCCCACCTCCTGTGCCCCAAGGCTGTGGTGAATAATCACTATCCCACCCCCCTCAGACCCCTCTGTACCTCCCCCCTTAGCCCCCATCCATTATTCAACACTCTATGGAGGGTAGGGTGTGTATGTGTGTGCATAAATGTACCTGAGCATCACCATTGTATGTCTTATATGTGGTTCGTTTTCATGTATGTGTGCACTATGCATGCTGTTGCATTTGTATGTGGGAAAATGTGTGTTGGTGTGTGTGCTCACAATATTTTATGTGTTTCTGAGCATAAATGAAAAGTGTTTGGGATTGGTGGGGCTAAATGTCAGCCTCCCTCTGTGGACATTATAGGTGAGCAAATACTCATTGAGATTTCTATCACTTCAAATGACAGCGGTATATGTTTTTGCACAGGGGAAGGTTTTATTCTGTGACATTTACAGTGTGTGACATGACCACCAAAAATATCCTCCAGCACAATAACAGGAAAAGACTTGTGAGTATTTACAGTAATACTGCTTCAGCTTTGGCGGCCCCTGCTGACAGAGACTCATTACTACATTAATCCTGTGTAGTACAGACAGTAGAAAAAAGGCCAGATGTTTTCATATTCCTCGACTGAAGGGGTGATATCTCTGCACTTATCTAGAAATCTGAAATTCAGACATACCCTATGGAAAGCTAGATTTGGTACGTCACAAAATTGAAAGCAAGTGGCAGTCAAGGAAACTTGAAACCTCCAGATATCAATGGACTTATCAGCAACAAAAGTGAGTTTGCATCAGCACAAGCACTAATGCTGTGTCAGCCACTGCTTGTTACAAGTTGACAAAAAACAAAAACTAAAGATGCTAATACCATTATTTTGGTGCACAACAAACTCCTGTCTGACACAGGCTCAATTATATATGTCCTATCCTACAAAGCATCTGTAAAGTTATGGCAGAAATGAAGGCCAGGTAACATTTAATATGAACATTTTAGAAGTAACATATTAATTGAGTATTTCTGAATGTGAGTAAAATTTATATATATATATATATATATATTATTATTATTATTATTTTTATTTTTTAAGAAGAAGAAGAAGCAGTTATAGAATGATTTATGAACAGGAAACAGGACAGTTCAAATTAAAAAGTAAAATTTACTTTATCTCTGCTTATCCAGTTAAGAGTCCAAAATCCAGAGTATGTAAGTTCATTTATGAAACAACTAACACAAATATCTTCATGGCAAGAGAAAAAATTTAAGGGGCACAACGGAAGATTACAAAGTCTATAAAAATCAGTTGGATTCAGTAGAACTTCATGTTTTTTTCCTATGATAGTCATAGTATGTATCATTACATAGTAATGTCAGTCAGTCACCAAGTATGTTGACCAAAAGTAGGCTAACTTTCACATAAAAATCTAGAACAAAGTAAACACACATTATATTCACCCTTTGTTTATTTATTTACATTTTTCTTGCACATGTAATAAAATACAAAGAAACAGAGAAGCTTTATAAAAAGGTAAGACAACTAATTAGAGAAAATACACTGAGTAGAAATAGTTTAGAGTTTTTTTCAAATGGCGAAGATGAAAAGACATCTTGACCTTTGTGATGCTGTACATTTAATTTGCATTAAATAACATGATAGAATTTGATTTAAATGTGAATGATTTTGCAACATGGTAGCGTTTACATAATCACTCCAAACATGAATCTTGAAAATAAACAGCAGCTGCAAGCTGAGCACACACCCACACACACACACACACTGACATATGCATGCATGCATGCACGTTCACATGTGGTGCAGAAGATGATAGCAGAGAGTGTGGAATAAGCCAGATGTCTCCTCTTAAGTACTGATTCACTGCCTAGAAAACAATCATCCTTTTAGAAGTAGACCAGTTCATTCATTCACAAGTGGATAGTATAGCTGATCTAAGGAGCACTGAAATGTGTAGTGGCATCTTTTATGTACGCATCAAATTGTTGACATCTGCAATGCAGTTAAGAGATGTGTTCAAGTAATACACTCATTGGATGCATACATGATAGATTTTATTTTTTCTATTCAGTCTTTTTTACTTGGATGGATGGATTGTGAATATGTTAAAAAAAATGTTGCAGCACAGCAAGAAGCAACTCCAAGAGCTCCAATGGTAATTTTCCAATATATTCTGTCAACAATCAAACTCTTAAGGAGGGAACATTTTCTATACAATAAATATATAATCTGTCTAACTGCACTCTGTCTATTACATTAAATGATATCTCAACAAAAGTAACATCTTTGGCCTTAGTGTAACCTCAGATGCAGGAATAAACAGATGATGCAACAAGCCTTATAAACCCTATAAATCCTCTGTGATGGGATGGGTGGTTTTGATTAACAGGTTGACTGAACACTAATCTGTCCCTGAGATATCAAAGAGATTTTTATTTTCTACACCCAGCTCTCACTGCACTCCAGCAATTTACCATTGCAAATCCAGATTCAAATAGGGAACTTACAAGAGACTGATTCAGAAAAGAATGGTTAAAAAAAAACCTGAATTTTTTTTCTCGTAGGAATGCAATTAAAAACATCTGGATTCCAACAACACCCTAAAATTCCAAAAATTCACTACTAGACAATCAGGGTTATTTTTACAGTCTTGACAAACCTTCTTCAGAGGCATGGAGGATACTACAGCAGCTTTATCAATGGTGCTGCACCGATGTTCCATTGGCCATCGTTTCACCAGTTCTGCTCGCATGTTGTGAGATGCACCAGTATTACAAACATCCAATTGCTCCCTGCCTCCTCCATTCCTTTCAAGATGAACAGGAACATAGAGAGATGGCTGCTCTTTTAGGCTGTTTGAATGGCTTCATGAGTTCCATTTATTTGTACAAACTAATCCAACCCACCTTAACCCTAACCTTAACCAATTTAGGCCTAATCCTAACCTCGACCTAACCTCAATTCATACCTTACCTCTAAACCTGGTGCCGCAGTGCTGTTCAGCTGACCCATTGATGCATTTCACAACGTGTGGCAGAACAGTGAGCGGGCGGAACAGTGAACCAGCGGAACGGTGGGTCTGCCCCTTATCAACACCTTGCTAGCTAATTATACCATGAAGTAGGTAAGTAAAAGTAAAAGAGGTAACATGTTCGTTGCAAACAAAAGAGAAAGTTTGTGAACAGCCAGCTTTCTCTTAATGAAACACTTTGTCAACTTTTGCATTTTGGGATTCTTTAACCTTTAATAGGCTAAGCAGTAGCTGTAGCAGTTTCCCCATACCATCTTCATGCTAAGCTAGGCTAAAAATGTTGCAGACAAAATCTGATAATTAGTCTGAATTGATGTTTTGTTTCACTTAATCAGTCACTACTCCCTTTAATACAGACACTCAGCAGTCTCTGTAGTAAGCAAATCCAGCCTTTAAATCTGATGTAACACCCTTTCAGAGTGCCATATTCAGGTCCAAGCCCCGTCGTTTCATTATGCTGCAATGCTGCGTCCCATGTTCAACAGATCAGAGTAAAAAACGTAATGATTTAACTTTAATTCTCCCGCTTACCTAGCGATGAGAAAGGCAAAAGGACGTGTGCAGTTGATCGGTCTTTGTCAGGTGGCGTAAGCCACAGCGCATTTTGGGTCCAAGCGCCATTTTGGGGGTACAACAATGTAAACAACACAACGCAAAGCATTTTACTTAATTACATCCCTACTGAAAACTGTCCCTACATTATATGAAACTCTATAGCTTGACATAAACAGATCAGCAGTAAATCATCACACCATTAAAACCACACAATGGATGTAGTTTTATTCATTTATTATTTCTTCTTCTTCATTCATTTGAACATGAGATGATTTCTGTATCATAACAATGTAACATGCATGACTCTTTTACGTTCATGTTAAAAAATAAGCAAAACAGACGAACCACAATCATGTTTCGAGGCTGATAAGAAGTTTGTTGTGACTTTTAATTAAAACAATATAACATTAATTATCAAGCCACTTCAGACGTGTACACAGATAGAAAACAACGTCCAGTTCACTTAACTTTATATTCAAAGATCCATTATTTGCCGTTGTTTTCCATGCTCACCCTCTCAGGATACTGACATACAGAAAACACTTTGATGCAGAAAAAAACATACACCGACACCATTGATCACACATTGTCAACGACTTTTCCTGCAGTTCACACACCTGCTGCTCTTTAACATTACCTGTGAACTGACGTGTAATTTCCATTTACAAAGCTCCACCTTGTGTGTGATATGAGCTGCATGTGCTTAAATTCAAAAGCAAATTCCCAATTAAAAAGCAAGAAAAAGAAAATCTTCAGCGGAGTTTAACGATCGCAGCCAACTTTTGCTGATGAAGAACTGTGATGACTGTGCTGTCGAAGCTCCTTGAACGAAATGTAAGCAGATACTGCACCCAGCCATCGGTGAAATGCCCATGAGCTTCAAGGGATTTATAGTTTCTAAACTGCTCACAGGTAAAACGTTACACATTTATACCAGAAACAGGAAAGTTGGTGTTATCCAGGGACGAAGTTGGATACAGCGGTGGAGCGTCTGCTCTCCAACTGTTTGCTAGTATGGATCCATGTTATCAATAGAGGGCAACTTAGCTAAACATCCATCCCTGACATCCTTGTTGAGTTTGTCTCGATGTGGCTTTGGCTTATTTTTCTACTCCTTCTTCAGTTTGGCGAGCTTGATAACTCCAAACAACTTTATAAAACTGCTTCTTCTGAGAGAGAGAGCAGCTGGTGTCTGATGTTTTCCTCCGTTGTAGAACCAAAAGGGCATGTCAACCAAAACAGATGTGACTGACAAAGACCAATAAAGTAGCTACATTAGGTGAATGAGAGAAAAGTTTTGGCCTT
The DNA here is from genome assembly GCA_029822935.1 of Naso vlamingii. NCBI lineage: Eukaryota > Metazoa > Chordata > Actinopteri > Acanthuriformes > Acanthuridae > Naso > Naso vlamingii. The sequence continues at coordinate 1,865,623 of JAPQLA010000016.1, forward strand.
GGTTAGCTAGCTAACGTTAGCACCCATTCACCAACAAAAGTGACCCTGTGTAAATATCACTCATAAAATTTATGGTTTCTGTAACATTTCGTTGTTAAGAATACAGTAATCCTAACTGGCTGTGGACAGTATCAGCTGTGCCATTGCTGGTTAAAACAAAAACACAGTTTAATACTTTACCTTAACCTTTACTTATACCTTTATTATCGATATCCGCACAGGATGGGGTTTCGATGGGTGCTAACCTTAGCACCCACTCATTAAAGCCTTGACTTTTTCTTCATTCGTTTAATGTGCTCTATCAACTGCAGCCTTGTCCTTCTACCTTGTCCTTTTACCAGGAAAGCAGCAGAAAGAAAGTTTCATTGTTACTTTTTTACTCAGGTCTGTTTAAACAACATGAGACACAGCACTGCGCTTTATTGAAAAGACAGGGCTTGGATCCAGATGCAGTACTTTAAAAGGGTGTATTTGAAAGACCAGATAGAGATTTTAGTACCTTTGAATCATTATCATTTTTTTGCTTTCTATTACATGCACAACAAGAATATTTGCATCCATAAAATGCTGCACATTGTATTGTTCTGTTGTTTGTGCTACACTACCTAAGTCCTTTCAAGAAACTAGAAAAGCACCTCCGCCAAGGCAGCTCACCCCCCCGAGGCTGATCCGGTACCCATAGCATAACGGAGTAACGTGAGTAAGGGAGGGTGGGGGGTGCTAGATAAACCTGGAGGTGTGGTGTGAGAGCGTGTGAAGACAGTCAAATGCGAGAGAGAGAGCCCTGTTATCGCTGTTAGCTTGTCTGTGTTATGCTAGCGGGTGCTG
>JAPQLA010000016.1:1873983-1885804 GCA_029822935.1 Naso vlamingii
AGGACTTACTTTTCTTTTGTTTGATTATATCAGGAAGATGTAGATAATCTCTAAAGGTACATTGTTTTGATGTGGGGAAAAAGTGGTATTATCATGTTCAAGAAAGGTAGTCCACACCTTGAATATTAAGGATTATTTAGGACCATCAGCCCTTTGAGAGTTTTGGATGATCTCAGTGTACCTTAGGCCATCGTGTTCCCAACTTCAGGGAGACAAAGAAAAATCTAAATATTTGAGCTAAAATGAGTAAAAAATAGGAAAGAAAATATTTTTCTCATGTTGATACTCAGACCAGAATCTGTAATGAGTCACAAGTAGGCATTTTATCATTTCACAGTTACTTACTAAAAAGATTGAGAATCTGTATTTGTTTTTCAATCATGTAGATGTTTGCTTGTTGAAGAGGATCTACACTGTCAAAGTGTTAACTTATGAACTTGTTTCAGTATTCTTCAGATATTCACTTTGTACTTAATTTGTATGTTTGTTTTGTCCCTCACCTGTGCCCAGCAGAGGTTATTCTCACAATGGTTGTAGTCAAGAATCCACATTTTGATTATGTGCAATGTTGGGCCAGGCCATGAGGTGGTGCCAGAGTATCAAAAAGCAAAAGGGGTGAGGCCTTGGAAAAGATGTACATTGCAGTCGATGCTTTCAGAGAATGTTGAGCAAATACTTACATGTTATAGATGTAAGAGGATTATTTGGTGTTGTTCAGCAGTGTAGTGTCCTTTGTGTTGGAATATTAAAAAGTGAAACATGGTGTACTGTGGTGCAGATACTGGTGCAAATAATGTCTGTGTTAGAACTGCATTCCTCTGTAGTCTTCTGACCGAGAATGTTTAGCACTAAAGATACCAGGTATTACTGCTTTGATGTCCTTTGCTGTAATTTAGTGGTGCTTGAAATCACAAAGGCACCATTGCAATTTCAGCACCATGGACAGCTATTGTGTGTAATCAGCAACTCTGAAGTAAGCCCTCAGTCACAGCCAATGCTTCTGTCTGTGTGATAGTATTAGATACATTATATAGAAGTGTTAGAGATCCAGTACTTTTAAGTTTAACACATGTATGTATCATAGATGGCTGAGGTGAATAGACATATGCCCAAAGTGCTATAATATACATGCAGACCACAATGTTTAGATATCTAGGATTTGCTGCAGTAAGGAAATTTGACCATTTTCATGACTACAGTCATGAGCACAGTCATGACTTTGGTGTGGAGAATTATGTGAAAAATTATCTGTCCAAGGGGGAAAGATCTTTGTGTGCCAAGTTCAGGTCAGGTATTCTCCCACTCTGTACTGAAACAGGTCGTTGGGTGGGCACTAGTGAGGAAGACGGAACTTGTTATTTATGTGATCTCAATGACATCAGAAATTTATTTATCTTTTTGCTTTGTACCGTCCATATTATCATGATTTAAGATTGCAGTTATTTAATAAAGCAGAAGTGAAAGAGATGAGGCAGGATCTGTTAGCATGGCTATTTAAAATATAAAACATTCTTATTTGCAGACTTTGTAGAAGAAGCATGGGCTAAAAGAAAGACAGCATTGTACAGATGACTCTCTGCCCGGGTGTGATACAGTATTTCCTGCTATTAGTATTTCTGTGAGTGTCTATGTGTAATAGTTTTGTTTTATGTATGAGATGGTAGCTCTATTGTTAGACAAGTTATAAGAACACAGTATCACATTATAATTGTTGCAATATGTTTCTTTTGTCTTTTAATTGTTTGTAAAATTGAATATGTAGTATTCGGATATTGTACCGGAAGGTAGAAGTGAAATGCCTTTTTTATGTTTCATTGGTGTCATATATTTCTGTGTGGGATGGGCCACTCTGTGGCATGACACGGAAATAAAATAAATCAAATCAAATCAGATCAAAAACTACAGTCTAAAAAATTGTAAACATGTGGTCCAGAAAAATGACTTACGTGTTTATCTGTGTGTATTTAAGCATGTGTGTTTGCTCAGAGCTGTGAAGTCTCCCAGTTACTGGGGCGGCATGTACCACTACCAACTTTCTGCAAGGGGAGGTTGAAGATACTGACTGGAGTCTGAGTCCTTCCCCCTCTAACTCCAGGACATGTGGTATCTCCCTTGCTCTTTTTCAAAAAGGACACTCGCTGATGCCTCTGTGTCCTGTATCCCCTCCCACGTATCATTTCCTCTTCCCTCCTACCTCACCCCGCTTTCTGTAATCTCCACACACCCCTAAGTCTACCTCCCCTTTCCGGTATAATGAGTGGGGATGTCGTGTATTTGGAGAGTCAAGATCAGTGGCTTCCCAGGTTCCTGTAGCATCTGCTGCTACCTCTGCAGCCGAGCAGTAAAGGGAGGGGAGGGGCTCTCTGCTCCCTGCCTCTCTGTCTCTTTCTAGTTTCTCTGCCTTTCTATTGGTCTTTTAGCTTACCTCTTGGTGGTGTGCACTAGCCCACCCCTCTTCTCACTCTATCCCTGTCTCAGATGCATTTAGCCAGGCAGCAGGGAGAGAGGCTTTACAGACACTCACACTCTCTGCATGGGTGAAGAGAGCTGGTGGGTTAGAGGACAGGAGGATATCAGCCATACCTCTGTCCTCTTCCCACTTAATTTGCTTGCGACAAAGAAAAGTCATCTGCTGAGGTGGAGGCTTGTTTCCTTGGATGACTGGCTTGCGCATAAGGCAAGCATTCTAAGTGGACTTCAGAAAGTGATCTAAAAGCCAAAAGCTTTTAGTTTTCTTCGTGTGGGAACGGAGAGAGGATAGCCATGGCTCATGCTGCGGCTCACATTAAGAAGGCCAGGTCCGAGATGGATCAACCTCCGGACCTGAAGGCTTTGGAGAAAGCCAGAGAGAGGAGGAGGCGTTCCCGGGAACGGGCTGAACGCAAGCGCAAGGTACCCGGCAGACTCACTGGAATCACCCACCTTTTTATTCCCACTTATGTGACCAATCAGTATTTTACTGGTTACCTCATCTCATTTCTGGTCATCCCTCCACCTCATCAGCATCATCACAGTGTCATTTCACCTTCATGGGATGAAGAGGACCATACTAGAATCCATTATTAAGGACTGCAGAGGAGTTTGCAGAGCAGAAATCATTTTAGACAACTTCGGTTGTCATCTTTTTTGTTTCCCAACATGTCCAAAAATGATCTGTTGTTGAATTACAAAATTCATTGAAATCAGAAATAATTGTAACTATGTCCTCTAGCCTGAGAATGATCCCTCAACGAGTCTGGGTGCCTTATCTAATAATGCTTAAAAAGGCCTGCAACTAATGTGTCATTTTTTAAGCAAAGTTGTGTTTTGATGCTCAGGGAGCTTAAGTGCCGCAGTCCTGCTTTGTCTAACTGAGAGATTTAACCAAGATCAGGTCAATCTTCTCCTCTGCAGAAAGGTCATCCATGCTTTTATCTCCTTCAGACGTGACTACTGCAATGTTCTTCAGTCAGGTAGCAGCAAGCAAAACATCCAAAGAGTTAAACTTGCCTGCAGCAGCCTGGTTTACAAGAAGCAACTTAAACCAGCAATCCTTGCTCCTTTTTTAAGCCTCCTGTCAATATCTGTATGAGCCTGACTGTTGCTTAAATTCTCTGGCAGGGTCGGACTAATGGCTCTAAAAATTTACTTGTCACGAAAGGTGACAAGGCCTTTTCTGTATGAGCCCCAGCTGGGTAACTCCCTGTCGAGACCTTGGCCAAAGTCAGTGTCCACTTTGTTTGCGTTTATTGCATTGTTGTTGTTGTTTTTTTTACCTCATGATTTTTTATAGCCTTAAAAGGCAACTGGATTCTCAATATCACAGGATCACGCAAGAATTTGTCTTGCATTTTTTTCCGGACCATTGTGGTTCAGACCAGTCAAACTTATAGAAGCTACAGGTGTGATTTAGTTGTGATGACAGCGAGAATAGGGACAGCTCGTTAGAAAAAAACAATAATGGCTGCTCCTTAAACACAGATGCTTCCATAGCATCAGTTATACCAAACCTGGGGTGTGTCTCTTGGTGACAAACAAAGAACGGAACTAAATGCTCCTCTCTTTGAAAAGGATATTATCGCTTTTCCCTTGACTGGTTTTGGCTACATCATAGTTCGTTGATCTAATTGGTTGAAGTTAGCCCATCGAAAATTGTAATAGACTTTTGCTCCATCCAGTCACCTTTCCCAAGGACGACTTCTCGGATGGTTCTGTCTAACAAACCATTTGGCATGTCAGGTTAGTTATAATGTATCCACTCAAATAAATGTATTTGGTTAATATCTCGTGTTTTGGATCTCACTGATTTTTTTAATGTTTGTTTACTTATTGTAAATCACTTTGTAACTTGGTTTTAAAGGTTTTACGTAAATAAAGCACCAAAATGGGTTCTGTTACTCTCATGGGTCCATTGTCACTCACAAAAACAAGACACAAATCACAGTGAGCTGTGACTCCAGCAGAGCACAGCCATAATCACTGTGCTCTGCTTGATCCCTGCTGCTGTCAGTGCTTGTCTTCATCTCATCTTGTACACTGCTGAAGGATCTTCCTCCATCCATCCTTCATTCCACTCCTCATTCCGTCATCAAACGTGCTACAGTATTATAAATGATCTCTGTGCAAGTCATCAATCACTCCGTCAGTTTCACACAGTCACCCTATCCAGTCTTACCTGGGTGGACACCATTATAACATCCTTTGTACAGTGGAATTCCAACAAATACCTCTGCTCGTCTCCCTCTAGATGTATCTACGCAGATCAGTCTCTGGTTTAGTGCCAGGCTCCATAGTGTGTGCTCACTCTATTTGTTCATGGATAGACACATAGACACATGCAAACACAAAATCCTACTGCTGTGGTTGTATAAATAAGGTATACTGCAGAGTATGCTGTGTCTTTATGGCACAGCTTATGACATCCAAGCTTACAGGCTCTGGATACAAACAGATATAATACATATTTAGAAAAGTCATGTGTCATGTAGCATATATTGTTGCCAATAAGATTTGTTTAGAGGGTAAGGACCTGCCTGTCATTTTCTAGTCTTCTCACATAACAAAACAAACAAAAATGCAAGCATATCTGGTAACTAACCATGATAGCTTGTATCAATGCACGCTACTCGTGTATAAAAAATGGAAATGGAGGGTGACAGGAAAATCAGATTCGGGTCATACTATTTGAAGTAGTTGAATAAAAGCTTATGATAATTTAATAAGATATGAAACACGACAAGCTATATGTAACATGGTTGTAATAACAGCTACGAAACTACCACACAAAGTGAAAGGTTGTTTGTCGCAAAAGCTTACAATTAGTAGTAGTTTAATTTGCTGAGTTCTTTTATATCTGAAACAAAAGCAAATTCACACCTGCCAACCAATCAGAATGGTGAATTTCAATGACCATGGCTTAAGAACAATAAAAGACAGACTTGTAAACTAACTTTTAAGGAGTCAGTTTCATTCAGTACATGAGTATTGTTTAAAAAGGGAAAACAGGGATGAAATAAAGACTGAAGCAGTTAAATGAAACAGGTAAATCTGTTCAACTCCTAACTTGAGATTTTTTAGACTTAAAAGGAATGCCATTTTGGTATAATACATGCTAGCACTGTGTGAATGGAAAGTGGAGGATGATATGTGAAAGTAGCATTGGACTGAAATACTGTCCAGTTAAATCAGTGTCTAACTGAGAAGAGCTGACCTTTAAACGTATCCCTTTTCCCTCATGATGGGTGATAGTTGTGATACAGATCATTACTTTGGATCACAATAACATTTTTCATAGCTGAAGCCCATGCATGATCTTTGTAGCTGTTTGGATAAAGAGCTGCTGTGCTGTTTTGAGTGTTTTCTTGGTCCCCTCCGCTTGCACTAATATTATTATTGACTGGACAGCAAGGGAGATTATCACATGGGATTATTGGTGGTGAGCACTCTCTCTCTGCTTGTCTCTCACTCTGTCTCAACACGATCACACACACACACACACACACACGCACACAAACACACACACACACACACACACCTAAGAGTGATTAATAGATTCAATTTGGTGGATTGTCCAGCAAGTGCCAGGGGGCAGACATTTACATCACAGCAACACACACACTGCTGTCAAATCACAGTTTTATCAGCAGCAGTCAAGTCCTGTTGGGAAACAATTAACCCCATGTAAATGGTACTTAGTGGGCATCAGGCTTGGCCTGGACTGTACATGGATTAAGCATGATGTTATGAAATGATGAAAAACATAGTGGATGTGGATTTCCTCTCAAATACGTCATCATGGATGCATACTTGTGCTAGCATCACTGATTATATAACAAAGCAGGGGAAATGCAGCCAAAACATAGTTTGTCAGTTTGGGTAGAGCAAACATCCATCATGTTGAGGGATCATCTGGTGACCCAAGCACTGTCCCAAACAGTGCTTTTGTGTTGTATGTGATGTAGGTTGGTGTTAATACTCTGGTAGCTCTTTGTTTAGAAAGACAGCTAAGAAACAGACTTGTATTTGAAACTTTTTTTTTAATTCATGTATAATGTGGCTAGACTTGATTTCCAAAATTTCATAATGGTACTTCAACACATTTTAGTGAGAGGCCCTCCTGTTTTACGATCTTAAATGGTTTCAGTTCACTGTTGATGGTATTTATTGTAATAAAAAATTCAACATACATGACATTAGCTGTCCCAAATAGCTTTTTTGGGCTTCGAAGCCTCTATGACAATTGATTGATCATAATCAAATATTCATTATAACCTGGAGGCAATGTTTACGTCTGTTAACCTTAACATTTGTCTGCTTAAATGTGTGCTCACATCACTAAGCCGAAGCGAGCTCTACTCACTCTCTGTCAATCACCTTCGTTGCACGGGCTTTCCAGAGGTAAAATAATGTCATGATAATCCACTGTTTTTACAATGTCTGCTTCCAGCTCATCTGTCGGTGTCTCCTCCTTAATTTTCTTCCCTAGTTGCTAACATGGACAGCTGCCCTAGAAAGTGCTCACAACTCACGATGTCCTTGCATAGTTCGTCTTTAACTGCCCGCAGCAACTTTGTGTTACACTCATATAACTGTTATTAGTTGAGTATGTTACGTCTTTGTTTTAGTCTTTGTAAATGTTCAGTCATTTTATCTGGTGGCCGGGTAATGTTAATGTTATCCGTTAGCTTGTAAACTAGCTACAGCTATTGCTGTCAGCTGACATTAATCTTCTGTTTCGGCACCAAACAAATGTGGGGCCTGTAAGTTTTACAAAAAATATCCAGAGCTTCACTTTTCATTACTTCACTGTTTACTAAACAACTGCAGGAACAAACACATGGCATTGTGCTGTTTACCTCTCCTCTTTCATCAGAAACTTTTTAATGCTGCCATTACAACTCACAATTTGACTGCAACTCTGGACTATACCTTACTGCTACCTTGTTTACCTGTTAATAAATACAATACAAAACTCAGGACTATTTCCATCAGTACAGTGATCACAAACAAAGTCACTCTGTTTCTGAGTTTCCACTTACCTCCACTGCTCCAGTTTTCAATAAATGTTGAGCTGCCTTTAATAAACCTGAACACTTCCTGAACAGATATTGAACATTAAAAAAGTCTTTCAGCAGCTTAGAGGCCAAAATCCTTCCTGTTCCTTCTCCTCGCTTAGTTTGATGCGATCACAGAAGTGCTGCTTTTTATTGATGCATCTCATTTAACATTTCTCAAAAATCACCAAAGAAGCATAACCATGTTAGAAATGACTGGAACAGTATTTCTAATTAAAAAATAATCTAATCAGCTTTGCATGGTATGAATCTGCGATAGTAAAGATAACTGTAAAGGTGATTCCACCCTCCTCAGTGTTGTTACCTGACATTTATTATTGACTGGCCTTATGCTTAAGTCTTGGACACTTTTGGGGAACTTTTAATTGCTATTTTACAATGTAGCGAAATGATGTAATGCCACATAATACCACTGTGTATCTGCACACAATTCTTTTTTTTTTTTAATTTTTAATTTTTAATTGATTCATTTATTTATTTATTGTAGTTCAGGATTTTTGAATATGTTAAATATTACCAGGTAAAGTTATTCAAACCCGGCAAAATTTTAACACATTTCATATTGCCTTTGGATGCCATGACCATCCCACATTTTGCTTCATCTTGACCTGAACCCAACCTTCACACATTTCACTATATAAAAATGAATAAATAAACAAATAAAAATAGAGAGAGACACAACAAGCCTAGTGCGGGCAGTTGATGAAGCTTGTTGGGAATGTGTGTGTGTGTGTGTGTGTGTGTGTGTGGGTGGCAACTCCAACCTTTGACCCATGACTGTAGGTCTATAAGTAGTATTGGACTCAGACTTGTCATTGGTTTCGTGCAGTACACAGTAATGCCAGTAAAGTCAGTGATATGTAGGCCAACATTCTCATAAACAGGCAGTGTTCTGAATTTATTACCATAGTCTTCGTGTAATTGTTCCATGTAAGTTGTTTAGAAAACTCACTAACACAAAGCAAGTAAACACTATAAGCAGCACACTTAGAAAAACACATTACAGAAATATACCTACATAAATAAACGAAACTTTTCAGGTCAGATGTTTAAGTGGACCACTTACTCATTTCATAGAGGTGTCACAACAACATTCGATCGACCATAACGTGAAAATTTGTTTCTCTTGTGCGCTGAACATTACAGCATGTGAGTTTTACACTTGATCAGTCAGTCCATTACTTCTCGGTATGGCACATGAATCACTGTAGGGGTAGTAGTGCTATCAAACATCTGTGATTTAAAAGGCAGCAACAGTGAGTTAGGTATATGGATTTACAGTTGTGTTGTGTTCCTGAGTCAAGTTCTCTCAATATAAAATGATGTCCCGACTCCCAAGAGAGATGATTAATTTGGCACACACTGCAGCCTCACGTCACAATATATCTCAATGAAGCTCTAAGTTCTATGTACTGTACTGGCATTTAACAAGATGTAGCAGATGTTGCAGAGTTTCATTAGTCTCCGGACGTATTAAAGAGTAATTCAGCATGAGCCACAGAGTGCTCAGGTTGACTGTTAGAAAGCCTCTAAAAACCAAGTAAAATAAATAATAAATGGTCTTGTTTGTATTTCCTTACCCAGATGTCTAACAAAGCCATTGTATTTAAATGTGTACTGTAATCAACCTCTTAACTCTAAATAAATTCACTAAGACGTGCAGTAAGCTTGAGTCAAACTCTATTGCATGTAACATTAAAAGACATTATCATCATCAATATTTTTCTGGTCTCGCTAGCTTGTAAATGAATGGTTAGCAACTACTGAGATTAAAGTTACATCATGCTTCTTTAAATGACAGTTAAGTATACTAAAACAAAATGAATTGTTGCCCTTTGCAGGTTGTCCTTAGATGCTGTCATTCTGAGGACAAGACAGAGATGCTAAGACTTGCTTTGGCTGACTTTATAACAGATTAAAGGTGAATGCGCATTTTACAGCTGAGCAGCATCCAGTTCTGCTGCAGATATAGAAAGCAGAGAGAGAACAAGGGGACGGAAGGAGGGGAAAGTCATACTGAAGGAGAAAATGTGACAAGGAATGTGTGAGAAAAGAAGTAACAGTCTGGCAGAATCAAAGAAGGTAAATGTTGTCGACTTGCAGCCTTTCATGCTGAACTATACCTGCAGAGGAGATAGGTGCACTTCACTGCACTGCAGTGCTTGAGCAAGTAAAAGACAAAGCAAGGTAAGAGACACAGAATAAACCAGCTCACATAATGAGAATCTTACGACTTAATTGAAGCATGAAGCAGAGTCCTATTGTCGAAGTGTCAAATCATGAGAGGAAGTCCAAAAAGAAAAAGGAGAGACTACCAGGGTCTGAACAGATGAAATTAAAAAATGAGTATATATCAATTACAGCATAGATTACAATGCCCCAGGCTAAAAAGACCACTAAACTGAATTCCTGATGTAAAAAAAGTAAATTAATCGTTGTCTATATGCCTCATCACATGTCAACATGGACAACATTTCAGATGCTCTTTGCAGTCTGGAGTATCAGCTGTTTCAACCTGCCCTGTGGTTGTATCAGCTGCATGCACAGACAAAATGCAAAGATAGACACAAGAGGCAAATAGTTTTCTTTATTGTTACCCTGTGAGATTACATGTACCAGAGCTGCATAAAGTGTAAATGTTTGCATTTTGTCACTGCAGCTTTTATTGCTCAGGTATTACCAATACCTTAAGGTGGTTAAGTTTAGATAATGTCAACAAAGTTTAGTGAGACATTATAAAAGTGTTAATTTTCTGACTTTTTGGGGACCAAACAGTGAAGCTGTGCAAGCCACCATTTTGCTTCTATCTTTTCTTATTCTCCTGTCATTGGAGTCTATGGCAGTCTATTTGGTAAAAAGTTGTGAAATTTGGCCCATTGATAAGGGATAGTGTCTTGAAAGAAAAGTAAAAACTAAAGCAGCTTTAATGTCACTATACAATGAATTGTACATTAAATTTTGAGGTTAGAGTGTCAGGTCAGTCCTGAGCCGCTGCCACATTAGGCCAACCTAACCCTAATGTCCCTAACATGCATGTTTTGATGGTTGGAGTAAACCAGAGCACCCAGAGGAAACCCATGCAGGAGAGAACATGCAAACTCCACACAGAAAGGTCCTACCTCAACCGGGTATCAAACCCAGGACCCCGTTGACGTTAGACTGTTGCTGTGAGGCAACAGTGCTAACCACTAAGCCACCATGCTGCCTTGTCACCACGTTTCATTTGACTACCCCAAACACTCTAGCACCACCAACAGCCCAAAGTCACAGGTTTACGAAAAAGTCAAAAAAAAAAAAAAAAAGTTTCACAGACCACAAATTTCTAACCAGTCTTCAAAATTGGCACGGACGATCTTCAGACCAAGCCTCACAAAAGTTATGAGATGAATTTTTGATTTTTGAAAACGTCTGAACGTCACAGTTGATCTGCTTGACCCCCTCGTTGCCCTTGGCCCTTCACAACCAATCAAAATTGGTGACGAACCTGTCAAACAATGTTGGAGGAAGTTTATGCTCACAGCTTTTGAACCGTATGGTAAAGAGTTGGGAAATTTGGCACACTCAGGGACAGTGTTCTGATACTTGTCACCACGTTTCATATCGCCACCTCAAACACTTTAGCGCCACCAACAGGTCAAAGTTGGAGTGTGTTTGTAAATTTTTGAAAAAGTTCCACAGGCCACGCATTTTTACCAATCTTCACCAAAACTGGCATGGATGATCTTCAGACCAAGCCTCACAAAGGTATTAGTGGATAGTAGTGGATTTTTGATTTTTGAAAGCATCTGCATGTCACAGCCAATCTGCTTGGCCCTCTCGTTGTCTCTTGCAGCTATCCTTCTACCTGTGAGCTATATTTAGCGAATTGTGGAGACATTCTGAATTTTAAAGGCTTTTCTACACTGACTATCGAAGAAACACAAAATGTTCACTAAATTGTGGACATGATAGTGCAGAAGAATTTGCTTTTATTTCTACTTAAGTTTGCTTTTATTTCTACTCACATTTCTTTGCTTTTATTTTTACTTACTTACTGACTGTTGAAGAAACATGTTCACTAAATTGTGGATACAATAATACAGAGGAATTTGCTTTTATTTCTACATACATAGCCTAACAATTTTTCACTTTTACTCAAGGGGCCCTAGTTTCGTAGACCGGGCGCAGTCTAGGCGCAGCGCAGGTGCGCCGCGCCAACAGGGTGTGTCCAGGTGCATTTTGCAAGTTTCGTGCACGGCGCAGTCCGGCGGAGCCCGGCGCAGGCACTC
>JAPQLA010000016.1:1885904-1912921 GCA_029822935.1 Naso vlamingii
TGCGCCGCTCGAAACTTGCACTGCGCCGGCTGCGCCACCCTGCGCCACCCTGCGCCGCGCCACGAAACTAGGGCCCAAGGCCTCTACACGGGGCGTCCAATGGCTCAGGTGGTAGAGCAGACGCCCCATATACAGAGGCTGTGTCCTCACTGCAGCGACCACAGGTTCGATTCCCCCCGTGGCCCTTTGCAGCATGTCCTTCCCCTTCTCTCTCGCCTGTTTCCTGTTTACCCTTCAGCTGTCCTGGAGGCGACACATACGTGCAGAGGAGAGAGAGAAAGATGGAGGAAAAATGTGTAGCTCTCTGACGTCGCTTTCGTAGCGACGTAATAATGTTTCATGCACACAAACTCGTAATGGTTGATTTTTTCGCTGCTGTATGGTTAAAATGATGAGTGCAAGAGCCTTCCTTTGTGACAAACTTAGATACATAGCAAACAAACTCTTTTTCCTCCTCACCCTTTTCTTCTGCTTCCCAAGGTGACAACTGGTGTGGCTGTTGCCTAGCAACAGTGACTGGCTCCAAGCCTCTGCTGTGTGTGCTCTCTGTGCCCTACCTGGCAGCGAGCAAATCGCAAAGTTCTTATCATGTGAAAGCCACTTAAGGGGCACATCAGCTAAGTTAACTTCAGCAGCGGGACTGTGTTGGATTTTTATTTGTCTCCTTGCTTATGTACATTACTGGGACAGTGTGATGTTTATTTGGTGCAGCAAAAAATAAGAGCGTGGTGGTTTGGATGGATGGATGTATCTGTGTAAGTCTTTGCCTGAAAAACTGTGGACAAGTCTGTGTTAATCCTTTCATTGCATAACCCTGACCATAGTTCTTTAACATTCAATGTTTTTTTGTTACCTGTACTGATCCGGACATTGATCATATTGCAATTGTACTAAATGTATGATGGAGGGATGTCAGTCTGTCTGCAGACCACTTGGCGTTTAGTGGTTTTGATTCATAGTGTGATGACAATGTTTGGTTCGAGACAGGGGCCTTAATTGCATATTCTCACACTTGCTTAACATTTTTTGTCTGCGTCTTGTGTGTGAACTGTTTAACAAAGGCACAAAACACTCTGGCTGTGAATGATTAGCAGATTTAAGTCTGAAAAAACGTGATGGTGGAAATTCTGTATGTTTTTCCTAAACATTTTTTGGTTAAAAACTGCACAAGCAACCTTGATGACCTGTACTGTGTGCCCATTATTTGGAGTTTTTTTTAAAAAAAAAAAAGAAAAAACTGTATGACTGCAGAGCAATGCAACTTTTCACCCAGAAGCAGTTGCCTTGACAACAGTGACAGCTGTAAGAAAATTAAAAACTTATCTTACAAACTTGTTTGGCTTTCACATTTCATACTTAATTAATTGATTGAGTCACCCAGAGGAGTTGTTATGAACCTCCTGCTGGTGCCTAATTGAAAAAAAAAAGAACGATTACATAATTCCCTCCCTTAATCTCCTCCACCCCCTTGTCTTTCTGTTCTCTGATTCTTTCTTTTCATTTCAGCCTTTATCTCTTAAATATAACAGGAGATTGATGGTGTACTACCAATCCGCTGAGGTGCCGCAGTGCTGTAGTAATCCATTTGCCATTTTCCTCATGGTTGGTTTTTAGCCATATGTGTTTGACACAGTACATTTCCATAAAGGGATAGTTCACCCAAAAATTAAAAATCATACATTGTCACTCACCTTCATGCTGATGGAGGGTTGAGGCTTTTTAATCCACAAAACACTGCTGGAGTTTCACGGAAAAAAAAGGTGTTGCAGTAATGTCCCTAATGATGAAAGTGAATGGTGATTAGGATTCAAACTTAAAACAAAAAAAAAACTTTATGTGTCCTGAAGCCTTGACATGCCAAGCTGTTTTGAAAAACGTCACTGACGCCACGTTTTTAGCCTCACTGTAGCCTGTAGCTCCTAATAAGGGAGCCACATTCACATGCAGGTGCACACACAATGTCTGATGCTCGCACAGCAGCTTGAGAGACCAAGAAGAACTTGCCTTTCTGCAGGTCTGGTGTCTGCCGCTGACACCAGACTTCTGGGTAGCATGTAAATTCAGGTCTTTGTGTACCAGGTCAGTACACAATGTGAGTCCCAATGTGATGTGAATCGTTCATGTGTGAGAATGTCAGCCATCTTGGACAGCTCGCTACAGCTACACCACTTGTACAAACCACATGTCTTGATTAGGATTTCATGTCACAATCTGAGTTTGATGGTCTAAATCACATTTAATATTTTAAAACTACATCATAATTGCAGTGTGGCTAGTGCTAGCCAGCACTAACAACGGCCTGTTTTATAATCTCAACCTGTGGTGGCTAGTTTGCTAGCGCCAAGTAAAGACGTTAGCTTAAAGTTAGCCGCTAACAGTGCTCCAGCTAATGTAACTGGCAAATAAATTACTCATCAACAGTTAATGTCCAGTTTTCAACAAACCATGTCTTTGCCACTTATTCAACGTTAAATCCAAACCTAAATATAAAGTTGGGAAGAGTAGAAATTTAATCAGTAGCACTTAACATTAGCATTTAGTCACTAGGACTACATGCTAGCTGTCCAAGATGACTGACCTCTTCGCACATGTGTGACTCACATTGCGTAGGGACTGGCATACGTGTAGTGACATACCATGTTAGGAGCTACAGACTACAGTGAACAGTGAGGTGAAAAACATGGCATCAGTGACATTTTTCAAAATAACTTGGCATGTCAAGGCTTTAGACACTTGCATTACTTTTGAGGAGCAGTAAGCATTTTATCTTTTTTTTTTGACTTTTTTTAAACTTTTTAATTATAGTCACCAATCATTACAGTTCTTTTTGAGTCCACTGCAACACCTTTTCCCTGTTAAACTCCAGCAGTGTTTTGTGAACTAACAAACTTCACCTAACCTTTCATCGGCATTAGGGTGAGTAGATAATGACAACATTTTCATTTTTAGGTAAGCTATCCCTTAACCCTTTCAAAGTGCTAGTTTTTATCATTTGAGTAAATGGGCCTTAGCCTGAACATTTTCTTTCCAGCATTAGCTGTTATTAGGCTTGATTTACGGTTAGCAGACTAATAATAACTGATTGAAATCAGAGTAAGAAAAAATGGATTTCATATACACAACAATTATTTCAAATTTGTTTTAAAGCTGTGGAAAGCAGACAGAGAGGGACAGAAATGGACAAATAGTTCTAGTGAAATGGCTTGCCTGGTGCAACATCATATTTTACAGAATGTGTGACTGACTCAGTGTATGCGTGACTCATTAGAAATTGTCCAAGTGGGTATTCTCTCTCTGCGAGTCTTTCTAGCTCTTTCTGATATGTGGGCAGCACTTAGTGAGAGGAACATACGCATGAAACATTGACTGATTGATTCACACAAGAAAAAGGGTTTTTTTGTGTGTTATTAATGCAATAAGTAATTTCCCAAAGTCTGGAGTGCAGAATGCAAATGTGTTTTAATATGTCTAGATGAACAGATGTCCCAAGAGTAAATTTTAAGATAGAACATATCAAAACATTTTTGTCAAGGTAGCCAAAGAATGCATGTCCTACTTAGGTTCAATGGGTAAGTGGGTCAGTATTTAGTATTTTAACCCACATTTGCAGTCTGCAGCATTTGTTGAAGTATGTATCATTTTCCATCAAAACCTAAGACTTTTTTCAAAAACTTATGATTCTACTGGGATATCACTGACCTACACGGCTAGTTAGCAACCTAGCTACAGCCCAGAATAATGTTGACGGAAAAATGTTTGTACTTTCAAGTAATAAACTACGGCAGTACAATTGCTGTCAGTTTTACGTCTTTGCTGGTTTCAATCCAATGTGCAATCCCAAATACATTGCACAATATACAGTGAAACACTTTTGAGCCCACACAGAGCCTAACTGGGCTCTGCCGTTGAGCCCTGCAGCAAACATCGAACAGCACATTAACTATGTGAAAACACACTCATGCTGCACATCAAATTAAAAAGGACAAACTCAGCTACAAGCTCATGTAAACCATTCTTATCTATACCGAACACAACGCTAACACCAAGCAAACTAATGCCCAAATATCAAAATTGACCGGTCAGACCCCCTGAATGCCTCAACTGCAAAATTCTGGGGGGTCTCAAGAAAAAGCTTTGAAAAAGGATTTTTCACTTGCAATTATAATTAAAAATGTCTTTAGAAAGGTGTATATGTTGTCCAGAATTCATTGTTAACTTAAATAACAAAGCTTTCGTTCAGGAATATGAATACATTGTTGTGGTGTTTTCTTGGTTACCTGGTTGTTTTTGGTAATACTGCCTTCCACTGGATGGCGCTGTTGCAAAAGTTCGCACTCTACACACTCCACCTGTCTGCAAAGTAGTGGATTTTTTTCTGCTTTGAAATTGGGTCATTGATGGCCAAATATGACAAAGAGAAAACAAAGCTCCTTTCTAACCAACTTTTGATTTACTTCTAAAAAGCTTGAACGTGACAACCAAAATGTAGGGGAGGAAGCTGGTTCAGCTGTTACAGCTAACGTTCATGCTGGTCCATCGCCTGATGATTAGCCTACTATTTGTAAGACTTCAACATAACACTGGAGCACTAGTTAGGGGGAGACCCCTCAATTGCCACAGGGTATTTCGCACACTAAGAGATCACTTGTGCACAGCCATAACCAAAAATGTCTTACTTTTGCTGTTTGGTGATGAAATGTTCTGTTTGAGAGTAATAAACGCTGATTTTAATTAGTCCAACATGTCTGTATTGCTTTGAAATCATTGGGATGGGGGAGGGGCTTTATAAGGACAAGGCTGCAACCTTTGATTGGCTCACAGTGCATCCTTCTACTTATAACTAGCTAATGGTGTTGTTGACCTGCAAGTTCAGTGTCTTGGCAGGCTCACAGAAGTGACAGCAGTATAGATATGGTCAGCACCATGTTAGTCTTACACGGTATACCGCCACTGAAAAAGTATTGCGATACTGAAGTATTCAAAACGGTACTATACTGCATTTGTCAGCAGTGATGCTACTGTGTGACAACAACACTTGATCAACACATTGTATAAAGACAACATTGGAACTCTATTTCCCCTTTGTTAAATATTAGCTTACAATATGACATAACTTAGTCCTAGATTACGATAGGTTATATATAATCAGTCTCATCAAAATATTTTCTAGGTTATCGTATCTCAAACTAAATAACTAAATAAATAAATCACCATAATTTTTGTAATAATTTTTTTTGTTTTGAAAGTTTCTGTTTTTAGGACGATAATGACATTTTAGAGAGTTTCCCCTTTTTTGGAATAGTATTGCAAAGTATCAAAAGGAATCCAAAATCATATTGGTACTGGTATCAAAACAAACATTTTGGTATCCTGACAACACTCACCATGGATGCATTGACAAAAACTAGATACAGCATTCCAGTGAAAGCAGTCATTCTCATAAAAGCAGTGTTCCTACCAGTCTTTATTGACACGTTGTCCAACTTAGTTCATTTAAAGCATGCTGAGGTCCTTAGGTCACATAACTGCCAGAGACGAATAAAAAACCTTCTTCTCCATTACTTTCTGCAGTGAAACAGCCATAACTTCTGTCTCCTGTCAATGCCAGAATGTCCTTGTATGTGAAGTATGCAGGTCAGCATATTTGCTTTCAAAGCTCAAATTAGTTGCACTTTTGTCACAAAGACAAGCAGCAAATTAGGTTAGGGTTCTCTGATTCAGTTTCTTTACTTCTCAAAAAAATAACGGGCTTGCAAAAGAGGATTGGGCTATTTGAAAGTTATTAGTTTGAGTGAATGG
This sequence comes from Naso vlamingii, assembly GCA_029822935.1. Classification (NCBI taxonomy): domain Eukaryota; kingdom Metazoa; phylum Chordata; class Actinopteri; order Acanthuriformes; family Acanthuridae; genus Naso; species Naso vlamingii. The sequence goes on from JAPQLA010000016.1 coordinate 1,891,704, forward strand.
CTTCCTGTTTTAGTGTGTAGGAAAAGGCTGGCAAAAAGCATGATTTCTGTTTCCACCAAGCCCATTCCCCTGGGTCGGTTTGGATGCACACAACCCCCTCCATAGCATGGCATTACTTATCTATCCCGCTGGCAAAGCCACTCTCCTGACTGTTTTACATCTAATCTCAGGCCACAGCTGGGTGCTCATCTGATGCAGTTGATGGGTAAATGTTTGTGGCAGAGATGTTAATCACTGCCTTCACCATCCCCCTCTCACCTGCCATCCATCTATCTATGGATCTGTTTCCTGATCCACTGAAATTTAGACCTAATGTTTATCACTACATGTGATACCAAATTTAAGTCATTTTACAACTGTTGTCTCTTTCATTGTAAATAAAATTAGATTGGATGGGAAATTAATTTCTGTAGTGTTTCCCTTGTTTGTAATATTTTACTGCTATTTGCTTGTCCCAAAAAAATGAACAAGCAAAATTGACAAATACATGAACAAGAAAAATTGCTTATAAACAGCAAAGGTAAGAAACCAGAACATCACAAATTATGGAATTTATGGAACCTAATGGAATAACCTCATGGTCCATGGATGTCAAGCATACTCCACAGTTTGATGCTGAACTGGGATTGGCAAAATCCAGGATTAGAGCATTTATAATCTGGTTGCTGTGGCACTATGGGACATTTCAGAGAGAGATACCAATCCTATCACCATGGCAACCAAAAGAGGGAGAATCCACTGTAGTGATAAACAGCAGGGTCTACCCTGGAACTGCTCCTGTATCATGGCAGTGTAGTTATTTGGGTTTTTTGCTTCATCTTGAGATTTCTACAGTAAATTTCAAGCTACTGAAACTTATTCTTTTATTGCATTCAATTTATCAATGGAGTGTATCAATGTAAGCCATTCGGGTATCAATGAGATCCTGACATATTCACTGTGAAGGTTCTGAAATGTATTGTATATTGTATTCATGAATGTTACGATCCATTGAAGTGAAATTGAAGCACATTATACCAGCAGATGCACTCCCAAAGTTGGAAGTGCAGAGCAGTAAAACACATGACTGTGCCATTTGGTTATGCAAGAGAAAAGATCACCCAAAGACGATTAGCATGAGAGCAAGCTCTTGATAAAAGCTGTCTGCATTAATAGTTTTTCTCAGAAGACGAGAAGTAGCAAGGCTACTTTAGGTCTTAATAGACAACATTCGCTTTAACTAAATTTGGCCCTTGAGGTTTGGCATCAAAACCATCAGGGCTATAGTGCAGTGCTATACAGCTTGGCCTGTCATGCAAAACCACGTTCTTTTATCCACCTTCAGTAGTATCTAATGAGATGGAGGATAAATGGATTTTATTTCTAGCAGGTGATAATTCTATGTGGGTTTGTTTTAAAGCCTCTGGTGTTAATCTTTTAGGATTTTGGTCATTTTCAGGCTGGTTTTGTGGATTTCGAGCTCATTGTGGTTAAACGTTGGGTCTGGGGCACTTTTAAAAGTGATGCTCGTTATTTGGCGAGGTTCGAAGGAGGCTTACGTTCTTTACTTTTCCAAAATCAAATGCTGAAAAGAGTAACGTAGTGTTCTGGACAAAACTGTTTGGGCGTTTCTCATTCCCTGTTGAACTCCTCACAGTTTAACAAGCACAGCTAACGTTACATCTGCTTTGGTAAAACTTCAGTAAACATTGAAGCTATGTTATGTTGTTACCAGTGGATATTAACTTGTTAATTGGAGTCACTTACAGCTATTAGAGCGCTAGCAAGCCTGGCCAGCTAAGCTAAAGTCAAAAGCTGAAGTCTGTAAATAGCAGCTCGTAAAAGTCTACAACGCTAGTAACCCAAACTCGAACCAGACAAAAAAGCCCAGCTTTACTTTTACCGCTAATATACAAAGGGATGTGTCCTCCGCTTGTCCTAAATGGGTCAAAATCATTATGAGGGTCCTTTCTTGTTTTATGAATGAAGTGAAACACAAGATGAAGCCCCTGCACTGTGATCTGTAGGCTTGTGTATTTTTTATGCATTTTTATATTTGTAACTCTAACCTGTTGTCTCTACTGAGTCAGTCTGACGTCCTGTATTTATCATCCAAATTCGTATTGCAGACCATCTGTCTGAAGTCGCTTTTTTGTTTTTCCAAAAATTTGAAAATATTTTAGCAGGGAGTGTAGTTATTAACACTATGAGCTCCATGCTAGCTCCGAAAACTTGACAGACATAGCAACAGTAACTAAGGAGGGCGTGGCTTAGCAAAGGGTCAATTGGCAACAGATGCTCTCACTTAAGGAGGCAGCATGGGGTGTGGCCTCTCTATCTTCTGTGAGCCCCAAGCATACAGTTTACCCACAAAAGCACAGACACGCAATAACACAGGTGCCTGGCAGCAGCTCGACTCCAAAATGATAACAACCTTTTGAACAAGGGCACAGAAGCCCATCACAAACGCAAGCACCAAATCCCTTTGTAGAGACATTAATTTACTAGTAGCCTACAACTCAGCCTAACATTACTATTAAATAATACATGTAAGTAAAAAAAAAAAACATATGAATCTTTTCTTAAAATTTAGCCTAATGTTGACCAACGTTAGCTAGCTTGCTCCTAAAGTTACTTGCTACATGTTTGTTGACACACACCTGCAGGGATGCTGAGGCATGCTGAACTGATGCACCGCTGCTCGCAGGGGGCTTGTCCATGGGCTGGCAAGTGTTTGTAAAAAGTCCAAAAGAATTCAACTTATCGAGCTTTGCAACCTTCTGCTTCTGTTCTTTTTTCTCCTGTCTTTTCTTGCAGCCACTTTTGTGTTTAAATTGCATGACTGCTTGCTTGGCTTGCCTTGCAGGTGTGTTCAGCTCATCAGTCTTTACAAATTTTGGGTTTCACTTAGCCAGAGTTTTGTTGCTTTGTTAGACTACAGGATCTAAACTTAAGACTTAAGATAGGGTAACAACATGCACACATTGGCCAGCAATTATTTTATCTATATAGGACACGAATACCAAAGAAAATAAGAAAATATTTATTGATTGAATAGTTTTTAATAGTTTATTCATAGTTTTTATGGTATATGTAGACTAAGCCTATGATTTTGTTATTCTTTGCTTGCTACTGACTTTTTTTTAGTAAAATGGCAAAATTGGCTGTCCACATTCAAAAGGATATATACAAAAGATCTCTTTGCCTAAGACAAATAAAAAGGTTGAGACATCAAGTCAGTCACCATTAATTTGAAGTACCTTCATTACACATCTGTCAGAGGCCCACTCTCCTCCAGGCCAGGGCAGTTCGTGTTACCAGCCCCTGTGTGGCTGTCTGTCTATACCTATGCTCCTGGAAGGAGCAGTGACATCAGAATGGTGGAACAAAAGGTGATAATTTCAATTCAGTGTCAAGACAAATGAGCCCAGCGTCTGAACTCAAGGCAGAGGTGTGATATTGGTGTTACTACCCGGAGACTGTGTGTGTTTTGGTTTTCACATTCTCATCTCTTTACTTTCCTCTTCCTGTTTTTTCTCTTTTTCGTCTTCACTCATTTTCCAATGTCTCATACTGCTCTGTGGGTGTTTGGTTTGCTATTTTAGGAAGGTTCATCATCCCTCCACACACCAGCTTCTCTGTGTGATGTTTTTTTGAGATGCTATGCTAAGGCTTGCAAACCTTGGAACAATGTTATCGTCACACCAATTCAATTAAACAGAGCAGAGGCTCACTGAGATTAATTTGCCCCACTGGATCCAGTCCAGGTAACAGCATTGGAGCGCGTGTGTATGTGTGTTTCTATGTGTGTTTGTCCTTCAGGGTATTAAGAAGCCTCTTAAAGACGGACTGAAATGATAAGTGATGGCATTTAAAGTTAAACACTAGACACAAGGTAAAGATACGTTTAAAACAATGCATTCCAGTACCCCGATCGCTGAAAAATATTCTTGTCACTTTGTGTGAACTATTTGATGATTTGATTTGATTTTCCTTTAATAATTTCAAATGCAAGTGAACAGATTTTCCAATTCACATTTTTTTAATGAGTTGATAGTTGGAGTAGAAGCATTTTCCAGAGTAAATTAATATAATTTTCATGAAAATAAGTTTTAAAGGTAATGTCTTACCACCAGCTTAAAGTTGCTGAATTTGCATTAGATTGATTGAAAATGGGTGCAAAATCTCTTCCACCACTGGGTCACCAAACTAATCTGTGCCACATATGCGCAGTGTATGCATGGTGTATGAAGGGTTGGCATTGGCCAGTGTCAGCTGAAAATTCAGTCAGTGTTTGAGTCAAACAGCTGGTTTATTGCCAGCAGGGAGTCCCCAGCATTCCTTTCTGATTGGACCAACAGGCTTTCCAGAGGATGCAGGACAACAAGTTTTTCTTAATTCTACAACATCTGGCCCATCATGCCATCCACTACCAGCCAGATAGTGCAGCACTGGTCTTGTATGATTTGACTTTGCAGGTCAAAGTCATTACTGTACTTGCCCACATGAGTGAGTGAACAAGTACTGTGTTTTATTGAGCATAAGGTGGGTAAATATTTTTCCGCTTTGTAAAGACTTGTTTATTTAACATTAATGGAAACGCAACACAAACTCTATCTTCATATAATATGAAACTATTAGTTATGACCAACAGTTAGAAATGTGAAATGAGTTTTTGTTCAGTTCTGCTGGCCAGCAGAAATTTGCTGCATGAATACCGAAGCATTTGTAAAAGTGCACAAATGTGTTGCATTCAGAATGCAGTCGCATTGGCCCAATCACATCTGTAATTTCTCTGGCTAGTATTGTCACAGGATCTCAGCTTGGTGTGAATGCAGTCTGCACAGCCTGACCACATTCTTGAGGGAAAAATCCTCCCCAGCAATTGAAAGGTCAGCTAACTCTGCCTCCTCCTGCTCTCAGGAGTCCTTCCTCTGCAAAGGAAAAATATACTACTTTGCCACAAAAATTCGTGAGTCTACAGGGGTTTTTTAAATGCAGGTAGACCTGCTAAAATTCTTCTAATGACCACATTCCCACTCCCCACAGGCAAGGCAGTCCATCTGTGAATTATATGTGAAGCGTCATATTTGGATGAAAGACTGTGCTGCATTGTGTGGAAACGTCATTGTGATGTGTGAGACAAATGTCTGTCAACTTCAGTATTGAATGGAGACGCCTTCCAGCTAGTTCAGGCAGACAACTCGAGCTGCACTGATTCATATTTGTCATACATCATATATCATCTAATGCATTCTCCCAATTAGGCGGTCTATTTAAGCTGCAAGATTTCCTGCATCTCGCTCTGCTCTGTCATTGCTGAAGACTCTCACCAGTGCTGTGCGGTAACGTTCAATCCCTCCACCACCCCAGCAACCACCTGCAGGCTCCGACTGGGGGTTTAAGATTTATGCCATCGCTCCTCAAATTCTGCATACATTATTTGCGAGAAGTGATGAGGTCGGAGCTTAGACGCCAAACCCAAACTATATCTGCTGCTGCAGTAAACATTTCAAACCATTACAACGTGAGTTGTCTGACTGAACTCTGATTAATGACAAATGCAGATGTATCTGAAATGACTCAGGGTGTCATGCTTTACAAAGGTTGGATCTGGGTGGAAACACTCCACAGTATGTTCGTTTCGCTCACAGCTTGTATGAAAGTGGAGGTTCACGTCAAAGTAGAAGCGATATAACAATATTGTAAACAACTGCAGAGTGGAATATAAGTCATGAACGCTATAAACTGTTGTTTCACAAAATAACCTGTGCTCTTATGCCCACAGTTACAGAGCGATCTCTGCATTTTGATGGTCTGGCTGGATTATTATTTGTTTAAATTGATTGCAGGGAAAGAGAGCGGTGTCCTGGGTGAGCAAGGTTGATTTTTTGAGGAGAGAGCGAGCAGCGCACTTTGCAGTTTTTGAGCTTGTCTCAGTAGAAATGCTCTGTGCTTATAGAGACACAAGTCAGGCAGGAATCATTTCCAGCTCTGTGTCTGTTAGTCTTAATTTCTGTAATTGTAAAGTTCATTGAAATCTGAAATCCTGCACCATGCCTGGATGACATGTCGCACCAGAAGAAGGAAAGAATTACAGAAAGAAAAGAAATTAGCTGGTTCACACGGGTCTTACGTTTACATCAACAGCCAAGCCAAGCCGAGCTGAGCTGGAGTGAGAAAACCCCCGCGTCTACTGCAATGTCAGTTGACCCAAATGTAAATGGCAAGGGTACCCATTCCCATTGCGCACAAACCCCCGATCGTAATGGGTTAACACAGTTTTATGACCAGAGGAAAAGTAATAGATAGATTCCCCAGAGCCACTTAACTACAGTGGGCTCTCTCTAAGAATGTTGAAATATGCAAAAAAAAAAAAGAAAGAAAGAAAAGAAAATTATCCTGCATCACTTTCCTTAGGGACACGCTGTGATTGTTGGGTAGTTTGTCAGTTAATAAACTAATTTGCATCCTGAGATCTGATCACAACACAGAAAGAATCGGAAATGCAAGAATTCTTATCAACACCAAGTGTAAACGCAAAGGCCCATTAAGAGATTTCATTATCCAGATAACGTATCCAGATGTAGATTGCTTTTTTAATATCATGGAAATTGAGCCTTAAGTAGCTTTTTTTAATCCATTATGCAGCCTATTTAAGATTGCAAACACTTTGATTTTATTCCATAATTTACCCGTAGGTCCTATCTTTGAGAAAACAAAGACATCCAACGTGTCACTCCCATGTCCCTTTCTGCTTTATAGCCTTCAGATGTCAGTCCCACTGGTTTGACACAGAAGCCATTTTCTGCAGGTCTCTTGTTTTATAGGAAGAGAAAAATCTATGCATAAACCTTTTCCAAATCTGTTTCCATAGCAACCTCAGCTCCAACTTCTATATTTCATGTTTTCTTTATTCCATAGCAGTTGTGTCATGCTGTAGCTTGTTTCTTATGTATACAGTAGACTCTGCTGTAAAAATCTCAGATTAAGAGAGTGTACTTATGTGTGTAATACTGATTAAAACATATCTACATGTGGGAGTTATGTGCTTGTTAAGTAATGTTTAATATTAAATCCCAGATTTGTGTTTGCATGGATAACTGATTGTACCCCCCACTGAATTAAGAGCCTGTTACATGTGCTGTACTTCCTGTTTATTTATATCTAGTTTGTGCACTAGTTCACCTGCAGGCTGTTATCTTAAGCTGTTCGTCATCTGTTTTCAAGTTTTTTGTAGTCATTGTAAAGAAATTAGTATAATCAAATTTCCTTTCTTTGTGTTTAGCTGCTACTGTAGCTATAACCCTCTACTTTTCAAATGAAAACATTCCTCTTACCCCTTCTTTTCTAAGTTCTTGCAGACAGCTACTGTACAAACACACATCATCACATTTTCCCCTGCAAACTAGAGGATAATTCAGTTCAAGTGGCTTTACCTCCTCCCTCTCACAGCCAGTGAGCCATATGGTCGATCATAGATTAAAAGCATTTGTTGTGTTGCCTGCCCCGCCCAGTGGATTACCAGCCCACAGAGAGAGAGCGCAAAAGAGGAGGCGGTAATTTTGTTGCCACTGTGGAAAAATGAAAGAACTGACAATCTTGTTTTAAACTTGAGATGAGTTGTAGAATTGATATAACCTGCCTGTAATGGTCAGGTTTGACCTTTGTCTTTTAAAACCAAACACACTAACACATCCAATGACCATCCTCTGCCTGCTGTAATTGAATGAGTGTTCTGGCAGGAGATTGTTAAGATAGGAGGTTTGAAGAGACTAAGAGACTATCAGCAAATAACATCCAGAGACAGTTTATGAAACTAAAATGGCCTGTTGGGTGACATAGCAGTTAAAAGCTCTGTGTGTGTGTGTGTGTGTGTGTGTGCATGTGTGTGCGTGTGTGTGTGTGTTGTTTTAACTAGTGGTGGAGCTGAAATGAACATGAACTGAAGGTACTGTATGTCTGTGCATGTAAGTATTTGCAAAATTGTGACTCTGATTGGCTAGCACAGTCACCATTTGTGTGTTCTCTCACTGCAAATTATTGACATTTTAGCGAGTCACTTAGTCAATAACCGCTACTTTAGCGACAGATCGTAATTTGTAAGAAGAAATAACATCATGTCTACTTACATTTAACAGTCAATGGCACGGGGTGTTCACAGTGCTTTGGGCTTCACTGGAGTAAAAAGCCTGACTTTCTGCTAGTTTTTGACGCCAGTCACAAGAACTCTGCAGTACTCACATTTGTAGATTTATTTAGTCTATAAGTAATCAGTAGACCTTAATATTAGATAGTGACAAGAATTCAATATTTTTCTTTGTTATTTTTTGCTTAAAAACAAAACAGCCTGTAATTTTTTCAATAGTTTATCTTCTGCGTGTGTTTAGAAAGGATTCAGTAAAAGCACAGCTAAGGAAAAGGTCACATGAAGGCAGGTTACGCTCATTGTATACATGTAAACTGAAAGGAGCCACTGGTATGTTTTATGTGTGTGGGGGTTAGACTGATATTTCTCTGTTGATACAAATAAGATATTTCCCCTCTTACAAATAAAAATTTCATATGCATAAAAAACACTTTTTTTTCCAATTAAAGGCATTCAGTCTTTTGCTGCCACAGCCTCAGTTGATCTGATATGACCAGCACCTTACAATGGCTGTTAGCTAAAATTTGCAAACCTATCATCAGATCACGGACAACTACACAAGTGTGCTCCATTGAAACTTATGCCATCTTTTTGGATTTTGGTCATTTTCAGGCTGGTTCTGTGGATATGGTGCTCATTGCCGAAACGTGGGGAGAAACATTGTGTCTGGGGCAAGTGATGCTCGTTATTCAGCGAGGTTCCAAGGAGATACACGTTCTTTACCTTTCCAAAATCAAACACTGAAAAGTGAAACATTATGCTCTGGGCCAAACTGTTTGGGCGTTCCTCATGCCCCTCACAGTTTAACAAGCACAATCACATCTGCTTCAGTAACCCTTTGATAAACATTGAGGCCACGTTACATTGTTATTAGTTGATATTAGCTGGTTCATTTGAGTTACTTATTGCTATTAAGAGCGCTAGCAAGCTTAGCCAGCCAGGCTTAAGTCTATGGCTGCAGTCTGGAAATAGCAGATCCCAACAGTTTGCAGCGCACTCAAACCCGACAAAAAAGCCTGACTTTACTTTTAACATTATTATACAAAGAGATGTGTACTCTCCTTGTCCTAAATGGGTCCTAAATTGTTACGAGAGTCTTTTCTTGTTTTAGGAATGAAGTGAAACACAAGCTGAAGCTGCTGCACTAGATCTCTAGGTCTAGGCATGTGTCTTTATATTCATAACTCTAACATGTTTTCGCTATTTTGACATCCTGTATATCATTCAGATTCATATTGCATGTTGAAAAATTCTGACGTGTTTGTGTTCATCACATAATTCCGTGGTGTAAGTTACCATTATAAAGTTTGTTGTACAGCTCCATTGTGTATACGCACAGCAACAGTTGTTTGGTCCTTGATGTCTGGGTGTCAGGAGAGTCTCAATGCTGACTGGCTGTTGCGACACACTTTGTGTCACTCAGTTCAGTTGGCTGAGACATGTGACACCTAGTGGCGACAGTTCAATATACCAGTGTGGTTTGATATTTGGTTTGGTATCAAACCGGTTTAGATTTTTTTACACTGGCCCAACCCTACAACCATCATTTTAAATAATTGTTCTCAAAACTCAAAACAACAAAAGCAACATTGTCAAACTCACAGTCAGTGAGGTCGAAAAGATAACACTTGCACAGATGGGAGTGCAGCCCTCACGTAGCTTACTACTGAAATGTTACAGTAGTCAAGTAGTCGAGTTTGTCACATGACCCCTGCTTGCAGGCCATACCAGTACCTCTTAACCCCTCCTGTCTTGCTCTCACTCAGATGCTGTTTGTAGAATGATATATAACCTTGTTAAACTAAACTGTAACTAAATGACCTGTGTTTGTGTGTGTGTGTGTGTGTGTGTGCGCGTGCACATGATGCTGCTTTGAAACATGATCACCAGCCCGCACAGCACCACTGTTCAGATGGCCTGATGTTTTCAAAAGAGAAGCAGGTCATTCTTCTCACATTACATTTGCAGCAGAGAAGCAGACCCCAACATTTTACTGGGTTTACAGCTGAAGGTTATATACAGTGTCTCTTGACACGCCTTGGTCATGTGTTTGTCACGCATACCCAGTGGATGTGCTAGAAAATAATCAAATTGCCTTTTATTGGTGGCACAGGTTGTTAATGCTCTATCATCATCAGTCGAACCTGCTGACATTTTCTGAGGATGCACATGATTCAGTGAATGTATTTGTTTGACCATTTTTAAACATATTCAGTTTTAGAGCTACTTGCTGGATATATTGTGTTCAGTTTCTCCTCATAAACATTTTGTTTCCTCAACTATAAAGCTTTGTCAGTTACGGTGAATGTGAGAATCGTGCTAGTTCGCTTAGTTTATATTCATTCATTCTTTTATCGAAAACTCCAAAGTTTCTAATGTGGTTTCTGCGATGCCTAACAATGAGGAATCTTTGTCTCGATGCCAACATATTCAGTGAATGAGAATTGTTTTGGTGATATTTGCTACAGTAAGACTATTGTGTGAGTTATGAATGGGGACATTTACCTCCCAGATGTCATCAGAAAATGACACACACATGCATGTGGGGTGATTACGACACATGTCTGACTGTGGATAAGACAAACCGACAGGTAGTCACAAAAGGGACTGAAGCTTTTATTAAACAGCACACCATTAATTCTGTGGACCAATCAATTCCTGTGAAAAGGTCTGTCTGACTTTAATTTGTATTCAGTCCAACTAAATCAATATAGTCCTGCTCTGGGCTACAGACTGACACAGATCTGCATTAACAAAATACCACGTCTACCTACATTTAACAGTCCATGACATGAGGTGATCACAGTGCTTTGGGCTTCAGCAGAGTGAAAAGTCTGACATTCTAGACACCAGTCACAAGTAACTTGCAGTACTCATACTGATATTTGTAGATTTATTCAGTCTAAAGGCAATCAATAGACCTTAATGCTAGATAGTGACAAAAAATCATTTCCTTTGTGCCACTGTCTGTTTTATTTATTTATTTATTTGTTTTTTTAATTCTTGGAGCATGGCTAAGTTTTCAGTCTGGGTGACAGCATTCAGGAGAAGGTCACATGGAGGCAGGTTACACTGGTTGTATGTTTGTAAACTGATAGGTGCCACTCCACACACTTACATGGTAATCACGGAAAAGTATACACTGACTGTGACACATTGACATACACCTTGACAGTATTATTCATTAGTGTTGCCTACTGATAGGTGTATATGTAGGAGGATTAGAGTGACATTTTTCTATATGGATATATATATTTCATCTTTCATACTTAGATTTCAGAAATGTTAATTGAGTTAGTCAGATTGCAACCATCTGGTTGAGAATGGTTGTGCTGTGCCTTTTTATCACTCTATTATTCACAAATTCATATTCACTTTATACAGTCTGTGAAAGACATTATCATTGCAGGCATAAACCAATAAAATAAAAAGTCTGCACAAATGTAAGAAAAGAAGAGCAATGTCTCTATTGTGATTTGAACCTGTGGATTCTATCAATTGCAACTTGTTTGTGAAATCTGTAGTTCTAGTAGATAATTTACAGGCGATTTAATACATTTCCCTCCAAACTTTGCAGTAAAACTGCATCTGTCACGAATCTGACTGCATTGGCCTCATTTTTCCAAGCTAGATGGAAATATGAATAATAATAAAAACAGTAATAATAACTTGGTAACTAACAACTATGCCCCAACTGACACGAGGGATGACTGGCACGGACTTGACAAAATGTATGAGGGTCAATAAAGTCTAATGTGAGAGTTGGGTCTCAGCTGCTTAGAGAAAAGAATGGCCAATCAGAACTTTGTAGGGAATAGTTGGAACAGGGATGTTATGCTTCTTAATAACTAACTAGCTACAGCAAATGACAGGGCAGAAAAGTGGTGATATAAACAAAAATAAAATGATTAACAATAATAATAATAAGAAAGGTGTATTTAAGGCTAAACATCGAAAGCTCTTGTAGCAGCAGGCTGTCTTTCAGTTCTGAGATGGATTTACCATTGGCTTTTTGATCTCAGTCAGCCATTGACCTACCAAAGACATAAAGTGGTTGAGTGTAAGGGGGGTAATTTCAACATTTGAGTGTAAAGCAGATACTGTATCAGACAGTCTGTCAGAGTCACCTATTGTGGCATTTAGATTGGTAGATAGATAGACACGGTTATGTAGCCTACATGTTAATAACTAAGTAGGTAAAAGCAAAAATAAGTCAAAGTGCTAGAAAATATGTATGAATTATTGCACTATAGTGTTGTTTCAGCAGTCCACTGTGAAGGTATTGCACATGTATTCATCAGCAACATATGTAATGTGACAACTGTATTATATGTACTTGAGATTGTTGATCAACACAACACGGACACAACACTGGCAGTCTTTGCACAGCATTCCATAGTTACGGATATCATCTTGGCTTTCAGTAGAGAGTTTTCGCATCTCATTTGGAAGATTAAGTGTTTGGTTTGGAAATCCTGCCAATTATTACACATTCTCTGCACATACAGGCCACCTATCAGTCCATGCTTAGTAGTCTGTGATGCCCCCTCCCCCTGCCTGTTTCAGCATGCTGCCCTATGCCGACCACCCTCTCTCTGCTCTCTTCATATGCATAGCTAGGCTGGTGGGTGTAAAAATAGCCTGTTTGGTGGGATGGGGAGGGGGTGCTGGTCAATGGTCAGAGGGTTGACATTAGTAATGAGAGAGAGCTAGCACTGTGCTGGCAGTATTCACAGGACACAAGTCCTGTTAAGTGCTGCAACAGGGATATGAGCGCTGAGGCTGAGGCCAAAGGGAAGTGAGGTTTGGTCGGACTGAGGGGGTTGCCCCCCCTGGATGGTAGCCTTCAAGGTTTTTAGGGGGAGGGTAGGGGAAGCAGGGACAGGGAGTGGATTATCAGAGTGATTACATGCACTCACTTACATTCTGATGGGTTAGGCTTGTAAACCTTGCAGCATGGGCAACGCAGCGATGTGTAAGGTGTGTGGTTCAGACAAGGGCCTTAGGACTGCTGGGAGCCAGTCTAACCTGGACCAGAATGCTTTGTCAGACTACTACTGCGTGGAGCATTTTCCTGTGCAGCCTCCATTAATGCTGGTAAGAGCCCACACTTGCAGGTGCAGCTTGGACCCAACTGGAGCACTGCTGAGGTGCCCTTTCTGAGGTATTTTAGGAGATTTTTACACATGACAAGGTTGTAGATAACTTTTTTCAAAGTAGAACTTAAAAGCACTTGGAAGTCAGTGTCAGTCCTGCACTTTCAGTCTTGAGTTATTTTTATTTTGCACCCAATCTGAAAGGCAGGATGTGTCGTTTTTACTTGTCTCTAATGAGCTGCTTAACTTGGATCCATGCTGTTGTTTTTACAATAGACACCTTTAAATTGAGCTCATATATTTTTCTATTATCAATGAAAGCATATGTAAACTGTATTGTCCTTAACTGCTGATTTTAGAATGAATACTGATTTGTACATCGCAGTAGGTATTAACAGATATAGTCAAACGGTCAAGGTGTTTAGGGTTGGCGCTGCTTGTTTGGAACTTGTGTGTGTTGGAGTCTGCTGGGTGGGGGGTGGCTGTTGTTCCCTCTCCTCTCCCTTTTAAGGTGAGTGTGACATTTTTGTTCCTAATGTGTCCCTGCACAGCAGCTTGCGGTCTCTTGTAGCTAATTTAAAAAGAGGTGTAATGACTTCCACAGCTACTGGAAATACAAATACATGTAGTCTTGTGCTGAGTCTTACTATGTAGCTTTAGGTTACTTTGTTTCTAAAGCAGGTTTCTTGGATTTAAAAACCATTTTAGGGACAACTTTTAACCTGCTTTTAAGTACTGTTTCCTTGAACTTGTATCTTCATACCTTTGAAATGAAGTGCTACAACTATCCCTAACTATTTGGCAGTTGTCAAAGTAAAAAGAAAATTATTATGTTTTTGGCTGTAGTCACTGAAATGGCAAGCCCCTGTTCCTCCTGACGTCCCCACTTAGGCTGTGTGATACAGTGCATGGTCATGTGGGCTGTAGTTAATAACAGAAAACAGAAAGTCCCCTCCTCATCTAAACAGGCTAATATAAGCTAGGCTGTGTGTATTCCCTTCACTCACACGAATGATATGATAGAACACAAATTATGATCTAGTGGAGTATACAATGGTTGTCATAATTTTTAAGTCTCTATAAGCGGAGAAAGTACTTGATTTGATCAAGTTTCTCTGGTTGCCTCGGTCGCTCCCGCAGCAATCTTGCTGGTGATTTGCAAGGCAATCTCCTAACCCTCCATTTGAAGTGTGCCCCTGAAAAATCTTCATTTGAAGAGACATCTAGCCCTAACCATTTGCCCTGCCCCTCTATCTCAACCAGAATCGGGACACCCATATGCCTGAACTTGCAAAACAAAGGGGCAGGGCTAAGTGGGAAAGGGGTGAAATGAAATTGGGCTGTACTCTGCAGTTCCTCTCAGCTCTGCAGAGTTTTTTAAGTGCATGTTCCATCATCTCATTTATTGGTTGCACAGCCCACTAATTTATGCATTTGAATCCACTGGGTCAACTTTTTAGGTGTGTGTTACAAACAAAGTTTAACCTGGGGGATAGGAAGTTAATCTGGAAAACAATAGTATGTTTTCTAAATCTGTCAGCAGTAATGGAACATTTTACATGAATTTCTCAAACTCAGGGTGGGGACCCAAAATGGGTCGCAGGCTCATTTTTAATGGGTCACCAAATGGCTAAATAGGGAACCGTTTTATTTTCCTGTGGGTTCCTGAAATATGTACACACAAAATCTATGTACATATTTAATGAGGTGGTGAGAAACTTAACATTACACTCAGCAGATCAGATAATTGCTGAGATGTAATTTTATCATGAAATTAATACATTTCATCAACATTTTAATTCAGGGATTGTTGTATTTGTCATTTTTCATAAGTTAATTAGTTATAAGTATATAAGTCCTGGTCATTTCTGATGTATTTTTGTAAGTTTGGGTCCTGGGAAGACACCAAACTTCTCTTTTTTGGTCTCGTTTACATCTGTGGTTATTTAAAATTATATTGATACAAAGTAAGGTAAAATTTAAAGTCAGCTAAAAGTCTCATGTTCCTATAAAAAGGCAGACTAAGAGTTGCTTTTACTTTTACATTTACCCCAAGTTGCAATACTGAAGAATATGTTGCAGTGTAAATTGTACCTGATGGCACTCAACTGCACAAGAGGGTCCAGACTGCTGTAATTGGCCTGTTTGTAAGAGGAGGCAGCTTTGACCTAACAACCTGCAGTGACCCCTGACAGTACAAGTTCCAGCTGAGCCTCTTTATCTGCTGGCATGAAGGAGAGATGATCAGGGAGTGAAACTGAAAGCCGTGTGACAGATATGGTTGGACATCATTACAACAGTCAGTCTGTCTCTGTGAGTAAATGTTTACATGTGTGGTGAAGTCAGACACATTGACTCTTCGCCAGGCTACGTTAGTTTTGTGTTTTAACTCTAAGACTCCTTCTCATATTTGATATGAAAACAAGATATTTCTGAAGGTAAAAATCCGAGAAAGGATCCGCACACTGTTAAAAGCTCCCAGCAACTTTAATGAGAAGAGCAACGTTTCAGTCTTACAAATCTTCGTCAGGCATTGTCTAATCACAACAGTAAACATACTATTTGCCCAAAGAACTTCTTAAGAGTACAGGTAAAGTCAGTCTAAAAATTGGCTATAGTTTGTGTTGATGCTTCTCTACATTAAAAACAACAACACAAACAAAGAGAATCAAGAGTAGGGCTACATCCACCAGAAGCATGCAGACCTTTTAGAGAGACAGTCCTGTTCCCTAACATATCTAAAGAGGAAGGGTCTGTCAATTACACCTAGAAAGAAGGCAACCCCCCCCCCCCAAAACCGCTCACAAAAAAGGTTTAAGATCAAAATCCAAATGTAGGCCCTCAGGGGATAATGTATTAAGGGTAAAAATGTAAAACAATATATTTCCACACAGAGAAAGTGAAAGTCTCTGCTTTAATCATAAAATCAGTTGGAAAACCTCAGTGCAGTACAGAGTTGCTTGGGTGTTGCACAGCAGGGTTGCTTAATACTCCATTACTCTAACAGCACTATCAACCAAAGGGCCAATCACAATGAAGTGCAGAAGAGGAGGTTGTACAGCTGTCTGGTTCAAGCGTGGTTTAGCCAGCTGGTTTAGACATCACTGCCAGCCTTCTGCGGAGCAGTTTCGTTGTTTGTGGTCATTTTGACACTCAGATTGTAAAGTTTACGTGCTGCTGCTCCTGCATTGTTCTGTGTACACAGCTAAAAACACAAGTGCATTGATTTTCAGCCCTGCATGTATGTAATACACAATGACACCTGCTGAGTTGTCGAGTTAGAGTGACTTTGTTACACACCACTGCCAGATTTCACCTGCATTTGGCAGGTGAGCAGGTGTGAATGTCAAGCCCTGTTTGTGTAGCTCATGGCGTACATTTAAAGCCCTCTATCTTCTCTGAAAACATGCAGACCTACCTCCTGTTGCAGACATGGCTTATTCTGGAGAGCTCTATGTCTGAACTCTCACACTAAAACAGTCATGTGCAGTGGTAAAGTGCCTGTCAGGTGCTTTCACTTCAGAGCTGTGGGAGATATTGTATTACATTATTACATTACATTTCTGTATCAGTGTCTTGCATCTTGGGTCCTCTTTTTATAACCTGACAGGTATGTGTACATTATGTGGCAAGAAAACAGAGAAATATACGTTTTAAAAAAGGTCCTTCAACTTTATTTATTTTGTTTTATTTTATTTTTTGTTTTAATCAAGCAATACCATGGGAAGTGGTCAATACTTCATCAAAAAAAGAATTCCTATTAGGCTTAGAAATGTTCTTTGTAATTTAAAGATCTGCGAGACGTAGATATTGATAATGGGTCAGATTGTGTATTTTTAATTTCCTCTGTCAGAATGTAAGAGACATTATATCAACTAAAATGCTGTGTTCTCTACATACATATTTCTCATATGTATAAAGATTTATGTAAATTTACAACAGTATGTGATACAGCTGCATTTGTGCCAGTGTGGAAAACCACCACATGTATAAATTATAACTACATTCTACATTCAACCTCTCGGTCCTGCACTGAAGGAAGAGGTCCACAGGGACACCTTGAGACTCACTCCCCAGCAGTCAGCTGCCACTGATCACAACGGCAATAAAGGGGATGGAAACACCAAACCCAAAAAAAGGATATACTATATATAAACCTACTATAGTTCTGGCTGCTATATGTCAGCCTGAGGATAAGTAAAATAGAGGAACAAGCTACTTATACTTTACATGAATGGTAGTATGAGATTATGTCATTTATATTAAACTTCACACCTCCAAGTTTAAATTACAGGCAGTTTTTTATTTGGATAAATGTGGTGTTTTATGAATGTTACTAGCCTATATTGGTTGCATTGACTGGGATGCTGTTGTAATGTTAGAACAGTCGTGAACATGGACTGTGTGCAAGGCAACACAAACAGAATCCATGACTGGGGAAGTGCAGTTGGTAGTAAACATGAATACTGTTATTCCATCCAGACAGCTAAGAATAGAATGTGTTCTTCAATCAAATAAACACAGCTGCAGGTAATGTTTGTGTGTGTGTGTGTGTGTGTGTGTCTGTCTGTCTAGAATGTTTTAGCTCTTGTTCTGATGTGGGCTGACACCAAACTTTACTACCTTATTCTCGAGTACTTCCCTTTTTTTCCCCTTTCTCTCATCTTCTCCTTATTTCAGTCTCTTATTCTTCTCTGATTCTTCTCAGGATGACATGTAGCCTCAGTGGTTAGCACTACAGCCTCACAGTCACAGAACTTTCTATTAGGTTTTTGCGCCTTCTCCTCCTGTCTTGAGGAGAAGGTGCATTATCTTACATTCCTAAGATATGAATGGAGGGTGAGGTGGAAAGCTAAAGTTGAGGTTAGGGTAAGGGTAGTTACCTTCATTATGCTCTCATTCCATACGTGACTTTGGTTTCTATGGTCATGAAAACACAATGCACATTGTGTGTCCTTGTTGCATCCATACACACGCAAATACAGACACATTGTACCACCCCTTGTGGAGTCTTCAAGAGTACCGCTATTAGCTCACTGATTTCGTCTCAAGCAGTTCATCTTTTCATTTTTTCCAATCTTCATCTGGTGAAATCATATAGCATCTACTTTGAAGGGAAATTAGGCTCTAGATGTACTCCTTACCATGTGGATTGATAAGCCTGCTTACTTCCTGTCTTTCTGTACATTGTCTGCAAATTTATTTTTTATACTGAGGTGATTTTCTGTGAGGCTGAAATTCTCAAAATAGGTTTCCTGAGACTTGTGAACCAGTACATTTAAGTTTTAGCTCCCAGTCCATTCGCCCATGAAAGATACAGCGCTGCCCATTTGGCATACTTGAGGCCAGTTGTTTGCAATGTACAAACCTCATCCACTTGAAATACCTTGCAATTGGGCCTAGGCTATGTTCCCCATTGGGAACATTTGTTTCACATGGTACTCTGAGAACCACTGAAACCGATATGGTTAGTTGTTTTCATGAGGCAGAGTCCTTCTTCCAGTCCCTGTGTCAATATTAAAACTATCATTCCTGCCTCAAAAACCGTCTTCTAAGAAGATTTGATACCAAGACAAACTGAAGTAGTTGTAATTGATTTTTATTCTGTAAGTATAACAAGACTAACAAAATCTCACACATAAAAGGAAATACTTTTAATCCAAGCCCCCATGATGTGTATTGATTAAATAAAAATCTTTTAAGGGAAAGCAATACCCTTCATGTTTTTGTGTGCTACTTTGCTACATAAAGCCTTGTTGTCATAGTTACCTCCAGAGAGGGTGGTGCATGTCTCCATGGTAACTGGGAGGGGCAAGGATGCTCTCAGCCTCTAACTTGGTGTCTCACAGTGTGTGTGTGTGTGTGTGTGTGTGTGTGTGTGTGTGTGTGTGTGTGTGTGTGTGTGTGTGTGTGTGTGTGTGTGTGTTGGGAATTGGTTTGCATTATTGATAAAGCTCCTTGCACTCCACAGATAACGACAGTGAGTTTATAAATGAATGTTTGATGTAATGTGTTAGTGAAAGAGCTTTAGGACTGTGCTTTGTCACGCTTGGCAGGTTTGATCGAGTCATGAAGCAATGTGTCATAAGCTAACAGACTAGGAGCAGGAGCAGATTGTGACAGAAAGGACGTGTCATGCTTATACTGTATATGATTTGTACAGTAGGCCTGCATTCACCATGTATTAGCATTTACCTCCTTCTCTTTTAATATATTTTGCCGCTCGTGAAAGAAGCAGAAAAATGACCTTAATGCTTGACTAGGGTTCCTTTTATATACTTCATGTTTTCTGTTTTGCATTCCTATTTATTGCCGACTCACACCAAACATGACCTTCATGTAACTAAATGGCTTTTAAGCAAAAACCAGGATTTATGAAACAATTTCTGTAGGAGGCTGACCACCACAGTTATGTCTTTCTTTCCAGTCTTTAGTGCTATTCATTAAAAAGCGATGATTAGGCCATGGTCTTGCATCATGTGACTCAGTAGCTCTGGATGGAATAGGAGTATGTTGTCGGGCAGACATTGCTGCTTTGTGCAGTGCTGCTGGAAAACAATGCTAACCCTGTATAAACCTCATCTTTGTGGGATGTATTTGTTGTATTTTCATTTTTATTGTGAATTAGAATGCTTTATTTTTTTCCAATGATTTCAGTCTATAAATGAATTGGGAGGGCAATCATTAACTACTCCCAAAAAGAAGTTGATTAGTCAATTAATTGCAGGAGATATGTCATATATATGTTGTATCCCCCAGTGGCAATGATGTATCTTGACAAAATGGTCTCAGAACAGCCAGTGAAGGACTAACTAAAGTTGGCTGGACTAACCTGTAGGTAGTTCAAATAGCAGAAGCTTTGATTATTGTTGAAAAGCTTTTCAAAATATGAGCTGTAAATTGACTTCACAAAATTCCAGTCATGCTTGTTTGAGCTGGAGATGCTGTTTGACTGTAGTAACAATGGGACTACTTCCTTGCAGCAATAGCTGAAGTCTGCCCTTTCCAAATACCTTCAATTCTGTTGATTTAACATTACATAACGTTTTAGTTCTGACAAACCTTCATCTGCTCTGATAATGTATTTCCACACTGCCATGTTTCTCTCTGCCCCTTGCTCTTGCTGTATGTCGACCACCTTAAAAATAAATAACTGTATTAATGCCATAATTAATACTAAAAAATACAAAAAATAATTGGCTTTATAAAAAAGGCTATGTGCGACAGATACAACTTGCAATACATTAGACTGTGAGTGAATTGTGCAAATATTGGTGTAAAAGAAATCTTCCAACGGCTGTTATGTACAAACTATTAGGTAATAGGTAAGAATAATATACAAGAAATGCAAATTGACATGTTTAAATATTTGGTGTTATTTTTAAAATAATTAGTACCAGATATAGCTCCATTTACAAAACTTAATAGCAACTTAAGGGGATTACAGTCCTGTAATATAAACTCTTACAAATCAATTTTTTGTGAATCAGTGAAAAAAACTGTTGATAGGTAGACTCTGCTCTGTAACAGTGGCAACAGCATTAATATCAAAAGTTTTCCTTTCAAAAAATCATGCTTATTTGGTACGTGCATGTGGAAAAATGCTACATCTTTCAATTAGTGTGAGTTCTTATCAATATACAGAGTCATCTAAAGTGCAGGACACATCGGCTACATCCTGTCATTTGATGTGCTTCAGTCGATGCCTGCCATGCGGTCAAGCTGTGACCTTTTAGTTAAGGGTAGAGGATCTGGACTGAGGCAAACATGTGACCAAATATTCTAAAACTGCTGCTTTTCAAAAGAGTTAATGCATGTCATTACAGCAGAATAACACGATGGTTGTCTCTGACGCTGACCCACATCATCTTTTAATGTGCACTGAGATGCTGCTGGTGTTTTTTACCCTTTACTACCGACTCCTTTTTACAAGTGCTCTAACATTCTGAGAAATTTTCTTGCTTTATGTCTTTCCCAAATTGGACAAGCAAATA